>JARFJB010001127.1:505000-1055000 GCA_036346205.1 Vesta saturnalis | reverse complement strand
TTGTAATATTTGTTCTCTAACACCACATCGGGGGCATATGACTAGAGAAGATGGTAGTGTGTAGCACGTAGGGCACACTTGCTGAAATACACAAAGATTCGCCTCGTGAAGTTTTACTTCGGGTTTTTCAGGGTGAGATTGTTCTTGACGAGTTTCTAAATCATAAAACAAAAATAAAACGTCGTCATTCTCTCTATAAGGATTTGCTGGTCTAATAAAACAAAAATGGTTTTCCGGTTTATGATCGTTGCATTGTTTACAAAATACCTCCCACAAAAATGAGGTGTTTTTCGGTTGTTAATATTAAACGTTTTTAAACAAACGCTGCATTTGTGTACTGTTGAGCATATAGACATCTCCTTTTTTTTAATTTATGGTTCAAAAGACGTATGGACGAACGGAAGGTTCTATCCCAGTCGTGGCAATAAACTTCCTCACTTAATTTTTCATACATTGGAGCTCTTATACGGCAGGGGCATGTAGCTTCACATCTATGCCTGTTTAAAGTATTGTACGGTATATGACACTTTTCACACTAATGGCTACAGCAAAATTCTGATGTTAAAAACTTTACAACGTTAAATGTCCTTGGTTGCACAGTAATCTTAATTTCTTTTCTTCGGAATCACCACCTTCGAATAACATTTCTCGTCCTTTAGTGTCGTGTTGGTATATTGTTATGTTGTACACGGTAAGGTATTGTTGAAACTGTCTAAGTTCGTTAATACTACAGCCCTTACTCGGAATTGTAACCTTAGCGACTTCTATTAAGTTTAGTGCTAATAGTTTTGTAGTGCATCCTTTTTCTAATGTCATTATATCATGGGTCTTTATCTGCAAGGGCTCTACCACTACTAATGCTCGCGGTAAACATAAGTTATCTTCATTGCGCATAGTAATTATTCCACGTCGCATGGTTGTTTCTTCATTGTAGTTGTTGTACACTCGCTGCCTTCCTTTCCCTGTTGGCGGTGATACACACGTTACCTCCATATGGAATGTGTCGGTAATCGTGTAATGAAGATTTACAGTAGTGATTCAAAACACTCCACACAGAACCAAATGTCACTTCGGATGCTTTACGAAAACTCATCCACCCCGGTAGTTTAAATTTAAAATTTTCTGCGTGAAAGGTTATTCCCACTTTATCGTCGGGGTTAACCGATGACATAATGTATGTAATAACTTGATTAACCCCTGTTCTTATCCAGTCTAACACATCTAGCTTTCCGGTGTTGTTCTTTAGTTTAAACAAAATTTTCGCTTCGTTGAGCGAAACTTCTTTATGCGCATATCACTCTCACTGACAGTGTCAAAATTAGCATGTGCACTCGTAATGACACCGATGTGAACGGTAGCAGCAACAAAAGTAAACTAAGTTCCTTAGTACCTGGTGAACGTATTTATACACTATTCACCCCCACCCTGACGGTATTCTCACACCCATTGATCTGATTGATAACTGTTTGTCTGGTCGGATGTGATTAGTGGGACACACCAAAATGCAGGACCACTTTTGAAATAAACATAGTTCACCCAGTATGTCTTTCTCACCACTGTTCTCTCTCTCTTTCTCGCTCTCTCTCACACAGACACACTACAGAGTGGAGACGTGTATATTTTATAATAACTGTCCACAAAGGTCCCCAACGCATGTCTTTCTTTCTCACCATTGCTTTTCTCTCTCTCTCTCTCTTTCACGCTCTCTCACACACTACAGAGTGCAGACCTCTATATTTTATAATAACTGTCTCACAGATACCCCTCAACGTATGTCTTTCTTTCTCACCACTGCTTTCTCTCTTTCTCTTTCTCGCTCTCTCTCACACAGACACACTACAGAGTGCAGACGTGTATATTTTATAATATCTGTCCACAGAGGTCCTCAACGCATGTCTTTCTTTCTCACCATTGCTTTTCTCTCTCTCTTTCACGCTCTCTCACACAGACACACACGCATACGTCAATTACGTAACATCTCTAAGCTCATATTTGGAACTGTGTTTGTAGGATCATTATTTTTCGGTGATCTAAGGTGTGTGCGTACGCTAAGCTATAGATGTACTGTTTATATAAGATCTATAGGTTTATACTGTAAATGGTGGTGCAACGGTGAAGGTGCTCGTTTCTTACTTCAGAGCTCTACGGTTCGAATCTCACAGACTTACTTTTTTTATAACATAAGTTTCTCGTTATACATTTCCCCCTTACTATAATATAACTCCCCCATGAGGGGATTAGGGTTCAGACTTAGATTAAATCTTTTTATTCTCAGGTGAAAAAAATACGATCCCCACGTGGGCATAAAAAAGCCGCCAAAAAACGACGGAAAAAAATACGCATCCCACGTGGGCGTGTAAAAAAGGTGGTGTGGAAGGTGCCCCATAAAATCCAAGATGGCGGCCAAGGTGTCTGTGTTCTACTACTATTAAACATCAGACTTGTAAATAGATTCTAATGTTTTAATTATTGCCCGGAAAGTCAAAGTAAGGCAGGCAATTAATTTGAGTAATAGTGACATTATTGTCAGTCAAGTCAAGATAGATCACTTAGCGATTGTTTGGTTCTTGAATTTGCATTATTGCAAATAAGTTCAAATTATGCTTTTCAAGATAGGGTATCTGGGGGACGCTACAAGCTTTATGAGATTTCTATCTTATCCAGGACCGAAGTTAGGAATTTTAAAATTAAAAAATTTCTATCCCTTATATGTTTCTAATAAAAATGAAATCTTGAAATGAATCAATTTTATATCAAAGTTTCAAAAACAAATCTAAACTATTTTAAAGTTAATTTCTCATGCTATCCAAATATGTAAAAATATACAGTGATTTGCAAAACACAGGGTGAATAGGAAAAATGTAATTTTGTAGGTAAGTGTATCTTATTATATTGCAAGTTATACGGAGTTAGGAATTGCTGCGGCAACAGTTAGTTTCCTTATACGAGAAAGTGTTGTGCCGAAGTCCATCGGCCAGATTTTTTATGGATATAATTATTAATCTGAACTATTGGAACTGTTACTGACTTGACCAAAGCTTATGATACGGGCAGTTTGCAAGATCAAATTGCTTTTCTCTACCAATCATGTATTATCGTTTCTGAGTGGTTAAATAAGTTGCGCTACATTTTGGGAGTTAAACTAAATCGTTGTTAATAAATACCAGGTGTACAAAGAATAACAGTATTGTAAAAATGATCCATAACCTTCTATATTCGTGTTAGATATCAAATAGAGTTCAACCATGTGTAAATTTTCTTCATTAGAATAATTAACAGCCATACTAAGTACTTCAAAAATCCTTTGACTAACAAATAAATTCGGCAATTTAATGACAACTCAGCAATATGGAATGACTCAAGGCATTCTTTTGTTTCATGATGGCGTCAACGCGTAATCCAAGCCTACTTTGAAACAAAAACAATAATTTCGAATTTGAAATTATTAACTTAGACACGTGATACATCATTGAAAAGCTCTTGAAGAGCTTTTTCCAAAAATCCAATATGACATCGGTAAGAAAATAAAAAGTTCATGTAAATATTTGGAAAACAAATGAAGCTGGACAATTATGTTTGTCTTTATTAAATTCTTCTTATAACTGTACCCTAATAATCTATTCATCAAAAAACCATACCACTCACGAGCTGCCGGCAAAAGTTAAAATTGCACCATTTTGGTTTTTCGCCATTATCTCAAAAACCACAAATGATTAATCAAATCTGAAGGCGAATTTAAAATTGTAATAAAGATTTCTAAATCTGTTCTAATTTAACGAACCCTGTAGCTTCTGAGAAATCAATACATGTAAGCCAAATTTGAAACAATGTATGTATAATGTGTCAGGTATGGTGGTATTCATTTCCTCTATATTTAAAAAACTATTGTAATCTGTTTAGATTCATTTTAGTTTAGTAGATTTTTCGACAAATATAAGCCTGAAACAATGCTCTGATTTTTTGCTTAAGAGGGTTGGTCATCTTAGTTATGCAACATTTCCACAGACGTAAGTTCTTTCTATAACATTGGTCACATATACACACAATAATAAGGTAAAATTAAATATCTTCCCACAATTTTTTTGTAATTCTGTAATAATAAGTCTAGTATTTCAAAAATCGGATACAGAGATTGCTCAAATGGTTGTAACATCAAATGTGCTCAACAACATTTCTCCACAACTCACATTACATTAAATTTATATTTACCTATAAAAATAAACTCGTTTTCTATAAACAGCAGAATTTTACACCAATTAGGCATTAGGAACATAGATTAAACGCAAACACTATACCAACAAAACGAAAATGTAAACTTTCAACATTATTATACATAATGAAACTACTTAGCTTTTGGGTTTAAATGGTGTATTTTTATATTTATATTATATCATATGCTAAGTAACCACAGCACTATAATAATGTAATGTACCTATGTAACTAAAATTAAAAATCATATTAAACATACTACATTGCATTCACTGTACAATAACAATTATAATTATTAACAAAAAACTATTTCACCAGATCTTTAATTGGTATGTCAAGTTTCTATTTGTAAATGCTTTCATCAATTTCGAATTAAAATCTTTCACAGACTTTGTACTGATTTGTCATCTTCAAGGCAGTTTAATATTAATTTATTAAGGATCTAATTATCCTTTACTAAAATTAGACTCCATAGTTGGTTTAACACATTTACCGTACTGTTATATTAATATCAGGTTTATGTTTGCGTTTTCATCTTTTTCATAATTCGTACATTTTATCTAACATCTTAAGCAATTCTTAAGATATTACCATTTACTGAGGACGATAACTGTAATTGTTATCGAAACATATAGAGCGTAAGCAGTTAACTATTCCAACAAAGTTACACTTATAAATTAAACACTAACCTATTATATACTTAGGCATTATGAACACTATTATAAATTAAACATAAACAGAATACCAACAGTTACATTTATAAATTAAACATTAACCTATAAATAAGTTTACAAATGATAAAATATCTCATGCTCACAAATAATTTATAAAAAATAATAAATAGGTATCCCCAATTAATTATTGCTTACTAGTATAAATATATTTAGCCATTACAATTGTATAGTGGTGTCCTTAATTTTGTGCTCTACAACCAACTTTGCATGAGAACGTCAAGTAATGGATAAGACAATGATAGTTATGACAACAGATGATAAAAAATTAAAATGGTGTTGTTCACAAATTATACAGTAACGTATAGGATATAGGTGATCAAATTTTTTCTAGATGCGTCAACTCAATTACAACGAAGCCAAAGTTCTTTCAGATAGGGTCAATCTACCTATAATTGACCACTCACCAGTAATTGACCAAACTTTTAATTAAATGTCATTATTAAGAAAACAAACCATTAAACAGAAAACTTCTAAGTTACACACTATTGTAACAGATGTCGCCTGTATGTAAGACAAGGTTTACCGACTCTCTCGGCGCCATTGTAATGTGAAATCATCGTGTGTTTCAATTTTGTATCCTACATTAAACCTCGTGTTATAAGAAAGGTAAGTGAGAGCGCTTACAATAATCTATGTATACATTTGTAATTCTTTCATATTTTGCATTGGTATTTGTTTACTGAATAGTTATGAGCGCAATGTAGGGAAGGATGGGTAAAGCGGCCTAGTTGGGTAAAGTGGCCAGTGGTAGAAATAAATACCTCTGAAATAATCACCAAGCTGCTGTCTTGATCTAAGGTAAGTACTTGCTTCAAAATCATTTTCAGGTGTTTTTTAATCGTTTTGTGATTCGTACGTAATGGGTACGTCGTTTGTAACTGTCTTAACAACAGCCTAGCCATGTTAGATTAAGTTAGGTTATAATGCTTATTTACAATGGTTGTGAACAAATTATTCGGAACAAACGGGTAAAGAGGCCCACTGCTAGACCACTATGCCCGACAGTTGGGCCACTATCCCCGACTTCAGAATTCTTATAGTTGTTCTGATAATAATGTTTGGTTTTAGAGAACAATGTCGTCTAATTACAAAAGAAGTTCAAAGCAGCAAAGCTGGAATGCTGACTCAATGAAGCAGGCTACTGAAGTCGTCCGTAGTGGTGCAATGGGTTATCTTAAAGCCAGTAAGGAATATAATGTTCCGCGAACCACTTTGAAAAGAAGGGTTAAAACACAAATATCGATGCTAAGGACAACAAAAAATCCTCGGAGCTTTCGTAATGTTTTTAACTAAGAACAAGAAAAGAAATCGTTAATCATATCTTTGGCATGGGCTTATGTGCACTGATATTGGAAGCCTAGCCTTTCAGTTGGCCGAAAAAACAGCTGAAGCATTCATTTTGCAAAACAAAAGATTAGCTGGTAAAGACTGGTTGCGAGGATTTCGTAGGCGTCATGCAGAAGTCACTCTACGATCCCCAGAAGCAACGTCATCTGCTCATGCTCAGGGCTTCAATCGTCCTAGTGTCAGTAAATTTTTCATGTTATTGTCTAAAATACAAATGAAATCAAATTTTCCTCCACATAGAATTTTTAACGTGGATGAAACTGGAGTCACCACTGTCCAGTCAAAATGTTCAAAAGTATTAGCTCTGAAAGGCAGAAGACAAGTTGGTTCGCTAACATCGGCTGAGCGGGGAATTTTGTCAACAGCTGTAATTTGTATGTCGGCAGGAGGAAACTTTGTGCCCCCACTAATTCTATTTCCGAGAGTTCGCATGAAAATTGAACTTCAAGATGGAGCTCCACCAGGTACCATATTTGCGTGCCACAAGTCTGGTTGGATGCAATTAGATATTTTTACCACATGGTTCAGACATTTTTTGTCTCATGTTAAGCCCAATGAACATGACCCAGCTCTGTTAATTTTAGACGGACATATGACTCACACACGTAATTTAGAGTTTATAGAACTTGTCAGGACAAATCATGTGACAGTTTTATGCCTACCACCACATTGCAGCCACAAGCTGCAGCCGTTGGACGTCTCCTTCATGGGTTCTCTAAATACATTTTATGTGCAAGCATGTGAAAAATTTTTACGATCTCACCCTGGTCGCGTTATAACACAATGCCAGATAAGTAAACTATTTGGTGAAGCATATCTTCGTGCCGCAACATCAAACAATGCCATAAATGGTATTCGAAAATGTGGAATTGTACCATTAGATCCCAATGTATTTGATGACTCAGATTATGTTGCTGCTGAAACTACTGATATGCCACTGATCAGACCCATGGTTTCCATGCAAAATCAGAATGATTCATAAGGAATAGACTCTTCAGGAGATGAATCCCCAACTAACCAAGTATCTTCGTCTAAGAAAGGTCACCTGCCATCTAGTTCTAAAACCACGAAATTAATGAGCCTTCTACTTCTAAGCAAATTGCTGAACCTTTAATTCCTAGATGTTCCACTCCTCAAATATTTGCTGGACCTTCCACTTCTCAAATAATTGCTGAACCTTCCACTTTCAAGAGAATCGATGACCCTGTCATGGTTAACACATCTTCATCTTCGTTCTGCATCAGTCCAGATAGTTTGAACCCAGTACCAAAACAAAAACAAAACACAAGAAAACAAACTAGGAAAAAGGGAACATCAGTCATCCTTACAAGCACCCCTTATAAGGATGAACTTGAGGCAACGAAAATTTCTAGTGACAAAGTTAATCAAAAAAGAAACAGGTTGCAACAAAAACTTGTTTTCCAAGCAAGCTACAAAGAAACAAAAACTAAGTTGATAGATAATGATTCTAGTGATGAGGACAACCCGGAATGCATTTATTGTGAAGAAAACTTTTCCAAATCTCGTAGCAAAGAAGGTTGGATTCAGTGTCAGCAATGTCATAAATGGGCACATGAGGAGTGCGCAGGCTACGACGACCATGATGATACATTTTGTGTGATTTTGCAGATCTTACTAATATTTTGTCATCCATTATGCAAATAAAAGTCAATAAGTTTGTAATATACATATATTTTTTAATATTTTATCACCCATCTACTTTCTATCCTTAACCATACAATAACTGGAACAAGAATGATTGTTCATCATCAGCAGACTAGGTAGGTATAGATACCGATAGGCGCTAAATATTCATGATGACCACTTTACCCAACCAGGCCATTTGTAGGCAAACAAAAATTATAAAAACAATATGAAAAGCTGCATTCTAGAGTACGAATTTGTCATGTTTGATTCTAGAATGGATTCTTCATACTACAAACAATTCACAAAGCAAACCTGGCAAAAATAAACCTTCGACAAGATATTATGGCTTAGAGTGGCTACTTTATCCACCTTTCCCTAAGTAGTTTTAAAAATATTTTTCATAAAATTTCAAAGCACGTGCAGAAAAATTAAGTGGTCATATATTGGTTAGCATTATTCCATGTTATGCCGTTGATTGACCATGTGGTCAATAAATGGATTTTTTTCTAGAGAGTAAATTATATGATTGCCCAATTATATAGTACTCCAACTTATGTTAAGTTGTATTATTGCTCACTTTTACATACATTTTTTAATTCCATCCAGTAAATGACCATCATATTTCAGTGGTCAATTACTGGTTGGTCAACCACTAGTAACACATATTTCTTCCTTTTATATCATCATAATTTTGTTATAGATTAAAATGGATTTACAAAAAAAGAAAAAATGTTTTTTCAAGTATTCGATGGAAAATCTACAAAATGCGATTCAAGATATTCAAGGTAGAATTTGCAGTATTAGAGAAGCCGAACGTAAATATAATGTTCCCCACTCTACACTCATAAACAAACTTAAAGGAAAAACACCCATGGATAGAAAAATGGGCCCTCCTACCATTTTAACACCAGACGAAAAAGACTTACTCGAAAGATGGCTTTGGGCGAACACAAAGAAAGGGGATTCCTATAAATAACAGGACCTTAATAATGACTGTTACGGAAATATTAAACAGCGATCAAAGAAATAATCCGTTCAAAAGAACATACCAGGTGACAAATGGTTTCCAAGGATTTTTAAACAGACATCCACAAATTAAACTAAGGCATGCAGAGGGAATTAATATGGCGAGAGCTGCTGTAATAAAAGGTGCTCTTCAAAATTGGCACAGTGGTCTAAGGAATTATTTAGAAGAAAAATGTGTCGATATATTGGACGATCCCGAAAGGATTTTCAACTCGGACGAGTCAGGTTTTGAAACCAATCCAAAAACTGGTCTGATTTTAGGGCCTAGGGAATGAAAAATTTTATCACATTAAAAGTGGTTCCGAAAAAGAACAAATCACAGTTCTATTTACAATATCAACTAGTGGCCATATATTTCCACCAATGATAGTGTACCCATATGAAAGAATACCTGCAGAAATAGCTCGGAATACACCATCTGAATGGGTTATGGGTAGATCGAAATCCGGTTGGATGACTGGCCAGACGTTTCATAGTTATGTTTGTAACACGTTTATTGTTGAGCTGCATAAGAGAGGGATAAAATTTCCTATTTTATATCTAGAGGATGGACACAAGTCCCACTTAACATATAATGTCTCAAAGTTTTGTGTCGAAAATGGAATAATTCTGTATGCATTATTTCCAAATGCAACACATATTTTGCAGCCGGCAGATGTGTCTTTTTTCCGACCGCTTAAAAGTAACTCGAAAAATATTGTTGCTGATTGGAAACATTCTAATCGCAATCAAAATATCAGAAAACCAATATTTACATTATTATTGCAAAAATGCATTGAAGAAATATCCCTTACTACAGTACAAAATGGTTTTCGGAAATGCGGGATACACCCTTTTGACGTTGAAGCCATTGATTTCACCAAATGTATAATTGACTCATCTAGAGTGCTTGATAATGGGAAAGGAATTATCAAAATCAAACCAAGTGGTTTTTCCGTCCAGAATTTACTTTATTTTGAGTCTACTTTGCCTCAAGGGCGAGTTTCTCAATTTAGGGATACATTAAAAAACAAAGGCGAATGGACAGGCGATGAATCCGCGAAGGAGTTATATTACGTATGGAAGAAGTTACGTCTTAGGGTAGATAATTCATAACCCAATAAAAGTAGCAAAGAATTAGTGAACTTGTTCACCAATAATGAACTTAGTGACAGTAACGAAGAATTGTTAAACCAACCCAGCAATAGCGATGAAGGTGAAGAATAATTAAACTTGTCGAACAATAATCAAAATGTTGAACAAATTGACAAGTTATTGGAAAGCACGTCGAAATGTACTGAAAATCATAAGAACAAAATAAAGGTGATACAAAACATTATTATAAAACCACCTCTTTCATCTTTGGAAAACAACCAGCAAACAAATAGTTTCAATACAAGTGCTAATTCATCTATAAGTTCATCATTTCTGGACCACATCTATTGGCCTGAAGAATCGCCAGAGAAACGGAACAACCTCAGAAAAAGAGAAAGGTTGCCTTATGCAACTACCTCAAAGCGATGGTTACAATTTCGTGAGGACAAAGAAAATATAAAGAGACAACAAATTGAAGCAAAAAATTTCCGATTAATGGAGAAAAAGCGTAAACAAGAAGAAAAGCTAGCAAAATTATCAAAGAAAAAAAAGAAGGTAGTCGAAGAATCAGAAAGTGAAGAAGAAGACTGGGTGCAAAGCGGTTCTAGTGAAAACGACATATCTGAAGAATTTAACTTAACAATGGTCAAAGGGGATTTTGTAATTGTGTTCTTTCCAGAAAGAGCGTATAAATATGTTTGTATTATACAAAATTGTTTTGATGATGACGAAATAGAAGTATTAGCGTTAAAAGTTGTAATGAAACAAGTACTGTTTTTAATGTGATTGAAAATGATGTAAGCATCGTTGCTAAGGATCAGATTTTAGAAAATTAGAAACACCTAAAATTATTTTGGTTGGCGATCGAAAAATACGAATTTTCCAAATCTGTTCATTTATAAATATTAAGTCTTTATTTCTTGCAAAATTATATTTTAGTGCTTTTCTGTTTTTCTTTCTATTAATAAAAAAATATTTTACTAGCTTTTTAACCTGGTCAATTACTGGAAAATATATGGTTAATAACTGGGTACCACCCAGTCAATTACTGGACATTTGTGAGTTTGTCTTTGTGTAATTTTTTTTACACCTTAGAATTAACAATTGAAGACACAAGTGGACAAAGGTGTCATGTAATATTTTTGCAAAAATGACTTCTCTGGTGTAGATCTAACCTACCAAAAATATTAAATCCTAGATTTGTAATGTTGTAAATAAATCTTTTGATGATAAAGGCGCCATGTTACATATACAATGAATATTTTTAGTGGATAAACGTGTTATGTTGCATTTTGATACATAACACCTTTATCCACTAAGGAATTCACAAAGTTTTGTGGACATATGAATGTTATGTCACATTTTAAGGTTACGTTTCTATTGTGTTTACTCTTGTACAGTGCACCTACAAACAGTGGTTAATGTGTTTATTCCATTATAAAAAACAGCTTTAATAATATAAAAATAAATCATAATGGAATCTAGAGGTAAACGCATTCTAAAATTACTATTAAAGACGAAGCCATGTTCTTCCAAACACGGTAAGTTATTTTAATATTATTTTTTTGTTGTAAAAGTTCGAGTTGGTGCATATTGAAGGGTTTTTGTTTTTAGAAGTAATTTCAGAGCTTATTTCAAGCCAAGACATAAACGCATACAGATAATGACATACCATTCCCAACTCAACAGACTTATCAAAATGTTGATGTAATTCGAGATATTACTCAACCCTCGAGTACTAATGAGCCCCAAAAGCAAACGACTACGAAATGTAAGTGTTAATATTATTATTGTTAATATGACATTGTTATTCAGTATCTAAGTTTTTCTCACAACATTAGGTAGGTACGAAGGTTTTTAAACAAAAATTCACTATTTCCCCTCGCATTTCTCCATATCTTGCATTTGTACTGATTCTTGCCAATGTCTGACCATTACCATTTCATTTTCAGGCCTTGTAGAGAGTAGTAGTGATGACGATGTGACATCTGGTAGCGAATATTTTCCTTCTAGCGAAGAAGAAGATTTTGATACGTCACTAAGTCACCAGCAAATAGTTTACAACCAAAATATTGAGAAGGTGAAACGTAAAGTGTTTTCTGAGACAGCAGACAATGTTAAGAAATACATACAGGAAGAGACACTAATAGCAGAAAATATTGAAGAAAATGAAACTAGTGAGACCGAAAGAGAAGATCTGAATATTTCTTCAAATAATAAAGAAGACGGAATTGTTGTACAGCATGTCACTGCTGAAGGTGTAACAGGAAAACAAAATATTTGAATACCAACATAAAGTGTCTAAAAACGATCACGACATCTAGACGAGTGGAAAACGTAAGAAAACGGCAATTTTAAGGAGCAAAGGAGAAGAATATATATCACAAACACGAAAAGTTATGAAAAGAAAGAAATAAAACTGAGTGCTCTGCAAGGAGAATTGTCGGATAAAGTGTACTGAAAATTTAATAACGAAGGAAGACAAACACTGTTCAAGAAATTTTATGCATTAGATATAAATGCCAAAAATACTTTAATTTTTAAAAGTATTCAGATTCTTCCAGTTCGTCGGCATAGATCTAATAGGAGATCGTCCAAACCATACACATTTAAATATACAATCACATATGATAAACAAGTCATACCGATGTGTAGAGATGCTTTGTGCTCTCTATATGGAATTGGCCGAAAAAAGTTGAAATATCGCAAAATATTAAAACTTGGTCAGTCACTTCCATCACCTAATAAGCAAGGACGTCAGAAGAATCGCCCACACAAGATAAGTGATGAAGTTATTAACTGCATTGTCAGTCACATTAACCAATTTCCTGCAGAAACATCGCACTATTCGAGAAACAAAAACCATAATAAAAAATATATGTCTCCATTACTTAATGTGAACATACTTCACCGGCTTTATATAGAGCAGTGTAAAGAAAAAAACCTTGATGCCAAATACATGGTTAAGGTGTCTTTCTACAGACACATTTTCGAAACAAAGTTCAATTTGTCTTTTGGTAACCCGAAAAGTGATACATGCACAATTTGCGATGCTGGAGATAATTCGGAAGAGCATAAAGAAAACTGGAAATTTGCTTTTCAATCCCAAGCAACAGATAGAAAAATATCTTCCGTTGACAGGAAATCATGTTATGTGACAATGGATCTACAACAGACCATGCCATTGCCGAAGTTATCCACATCTAAGGCCTTTTATTTAAGGCAAATGTGGCTTTATAACGTTGGTATACACTGTGTCAACCATTCAGGCCACAAGTCATATTTTTTTAACTGGACTGAAGATATTGCCAATAGAGGTAGTAATGAAATAGCGAGCTGTCTGTTACGATTTTGCAAATTACTTAAAGAAGAGGATCCTGAAATTGACCATTTAATAATTTGGTCCGACTCGTGTGGAGGACAAAATAAAAACTTTTATATGCTTTGCCTTTATCAATACTTAGTACTGAATAATTTTTTTAAAGTTGTTGAGCACAAATTTCCCGTGGTTGGACACAGCTTTCTTGATTCTGACAGAGACTTTGGACGCATCGAAAAAGTACTCAGGAAACATCAAAACATTTATATACCAGAGCAATACAGAGAAATCATAAAATCCGCAAGTACTAAAAATAGTGTGTGTTTGCTTCCAACTAAACTTCATTTATACAAGAAGGTGAATAATACCATTAATGAAAAATTAATCTACGAGATAACATCCGATGGATTAGAGTAGATCAATTTGGATTTTATTTTTATAAAACTAACCTAGATCCTTTTACTGCATTTTTACAAGTCGATTTACACAAAAAGGTGCTAGAGAAGTGGTAGCTGAGGAAATTGCCCCAAGTGTACTACACAAATGTGGTGGTTTAACGGTTGAAAAATGTCCAACTTAAGAGAGCAAATGTAATTTATTGACCCTGACTACAGATGGTTCCATAACGAGGTTTTAGAAGAAAATGTTGAAAATCCGAAAAGAGAAAGACATGTTAGCATAGGTATTGTTTTGTATAATGTTGCTTAGTTAAATTTAAACAAAACATTAATTACATTTTCTTCATTGTATGAGTTTGTATTGCTTATATTATATTAAAATAAATTTGAGTTATAAGTTACACGACTTCTTTATCCATGACAAAACATATCAGATTGAATTTTCTAGTTAATGGATAAAGGTGTTATGTACACAACATTCTAGTTTCACACAATCATGTTGTTTTTTTAAATATTGTAATAACCAAAAGAGAATAGCCTAAAATTATTTATTTTTGAAGTATTACTCATTTAAATCAAAAGCAAAATAAAAAATTCCAATTCATAACGCATTTTGTTAATTTACTCAAAACTTTAAAAATGTGACATGACACCTTTATCCACTTATGTCTTCAACTATAATCTTACAATACTTGCTTATAAAGAGGAAAGTTCAAGCTATATGTTAATATTTTTGTTTTAAATATTTGTTGTATATATTTGGATCAAATAGGAGGTATATGCAAGAAAGATGTCCTAAGTGGTCATTCAGTGGACCGTATGGTTTTTAAAATGAATTTTTAAAAGTATCTTTCCGATGTGTTGTATAATCACATTGGCCGCATTTAAATTCATAGCTTGCATAATTAATTGGCCACATTTGAATTTCTAGCGTGACGAGTGTTTTTTAAAATGAACTGTTAAATCACCTTTGTGATTTGTTACCTACTCACATTGGAATTCTTCACTTAGTGTTTTTTAAGATGAATTTTAAAATTAAATTTGTGATTTGTTGCATAATCACATTGGTTGCATATGAATTCATAACTTAACGAGTGATTTTTAAGATGAATTGTTAAATTACGTTTGTAGTTTGTTGCATATTCACATTGGATGCATTTGAATTCATAACTTGAAGAGTGTTTTTTAAGATGAACTGTTAAATTACTTTTGTGATTTGTTGCATAATCACATTGGCGGCATTCGAATTCATAAATAGAAGAATGCCTTTTAAGATGAAGTTTTAAATCTTGTTTTCGTTTTGTTGCATAATCACATTGGCAGCATTTGAATTCATAATTTGAAGAATGTTTTTTAAGATGACTTTTAAAATTATCTTTTCGGTTTGTTGCATAATCACATTGGTTGCATATGAATCCATAACTTGAAGAGTGATTTTTAAGATGAATTGTTAAATTATATTTGTGATTTGTTGCATATTCACATTGGCCGCATTTGAATTCATAACTTGAAGAGTGTTTTTTGAGATGAATTATAAAAACATGTTTGTGATTTGATGCATAATCACATTGGCTGCATTTGAATTCATAACTTGAAGAGTGTTTTTTAAGATGACTTTTAAAACTTTCTTTTCGGTTTGTTGCATAATTACATTGGTTGCATTTGAATTCATAATTTGAAGAGTGGTTTTTAAGGTGAACTGTTAAACTATGTTTGTCATTTGTTACATAATCACATTGGTCACATTTGAATTCATAAATTAAAGAATGTGTTTTACGATGCCTTTTAAAAGTATTTTTTCGATTTGTTGCATAATCACATTGGCTGCATATGAATTCATAACTTGAGGAGTGATTTTTAAGATGGAGTGTTAAATTACGTTTGTCATTTGTTGCATAATCACATTGACCGCATTTGAAATCATAACTTGAAGAGTGTTTTTTAAGATGAATATTAAAATTATCTTTGCGATGTGTTGCATAATCACACTGGTCACATTTGAATTCTTTACTTAAAGAGTGTTTTTTAAGATGAATTTTAAAATTACTTTTACGATTTGTACCATAATCACATTGGACACATTTGAATTCATAACTTGAAGAGTGTTTTTTAAGATGAATATTAAAATTATCTCTGCGTTTTGCTGCATAATCACATTGGCTGCATTTGAATTCATCCCTTGAAGAGTGTTTTTTAAGATGATTTGATAAGTTACCTTTGTGTTTTAACAGATGTCTTTTCAAACCCAATTTCCTTTTTGCTATATAATTGCATTGGTCACATTTATGTTTAAAATTTAAACTGCATTTTAAAATGCACTGTTTTAAATTTTCATGCATTGTTGTAGAACTATTAAATTGATTACATTCACATTGTATGTTTGTGATGTGTTTGACACTGTTTTCCTTTATATGATCTGATTCCGTTGAGCTCACATCTTGTATTAGAGAAGATGTGTCTTCTTTCTTGATATTTACATCATCTGTAAAAATAGTGTTAAACTTTGTACTACTTAAACTGTAATCAATTTCACCTTTTATTAGATCACTATTTACCATAAAATGTTGGGTTAGAAGTAAATCTATTCCTTCTTCCTCTTTAGGTTCGACTTTAAGAAGTTTCATATCAACCTCGTAAGACATTTCAAAGAATTCGTGTTACTTAAGGCCAGATAGTTCCAATGACGTCCATCGTAAGATCAAGGTGATCGTCGGTTCTATCTTGAAAACACGTTGTAGGTACCAAAACAGTTCAGGATTGAATGTCGGTTAACTTCTCCGTTCGAGCTGTTCTACAATAAGTCCAGAGAGCTGAATAAGTCGTATGTTGGTTGTCGTTTGTCATAAGATAAAAACCCAGAATATTCTCTATTCTGGGATATAAAGTTGTATTGTAAGTCTATATACCGATGTGAAACATCGACGAATTTTTAACGACGGCGCAGTCCCATTCAACCAGTAGGCGTATAACCAAAACTTGTATAAAATATACAGTGTTATCACGTGGTAGTAACAGCAACATTCTTTTGTTACTTGATTAATAAACTACCCCATCTTCAGATTTTACTGATTAATAATAATAGCAGTGATGTCGTTTTTACTTTTTTTATTTAAAGGTATTACAATATTTTCAAAGCCATCGACGTGTTCTAATTCAGGCATGTATAATTTACATAAAAACTAGTGGCGGCTCAAACATTTCTTATCAACGATATGATGTGTGATAAGGTAGAGTATCTCTGTGTACTATTTCATTAAATTCGATCGATGATTAAAAAAGGTATACGTATTTTAATAGTTGCCGACGATTTTATAAGTGATATCAAAACGAGATTTTTTTTTAATTTTCGTGGAAACTAGTGGTGATTGAAAAATTTGTTATCAACGATGTGATGTATGATAAGGTAGATCAGCTGTGTGTAAAATGTCATTAAATTTGATTGATAGTTAAAATAACTATACACATTTCAATAGTTGGTAACGATTTTATAACTGTCATGAAAACGAGATTTTTTAAATTTTCGTCGATACTAGTGATGGCCTAAAAATTCCTATCAACAATATGATTGGTCTAATTGGTCCATACACCCTCGCCTAGCTTCCAGGCTCTGTATTCTGATTGGTTGGTTTTGTTCGTTTGTTTGTTTTCTGTAATAGAGGTTGGTTGGTACAGGCCTCCGGGACTTGTGCTTAGGTCTTCGCCCCTTGTCGGGTCTTAGCCCCTAGTCGGCCCCCTTGTCAGGAAAACTTGAAATTGGAAATAGTATTCTAATAGGGGCCCGCATGCTATCTCATAAGACAACTATAGGCCTCCAGAACGTGTTCTAAGGGCTTCGCCCATTGTCCGGCTCCCTTTGCAGGAAAACTTGAAATTAGAAGTAGTATCCTAATAAGGGACCAGCGTACTGTCTCATAAGGCAACTATAGGTTTCCGGAACTTGTTCTCAGGTCCTTGCCCTTGTCGGGCCTTCTGATTGTGACGACATATAGTGGTGTTGATTTGAAATCAGCTTCTGCCAACCTTAAAATTCAAGTTTAAGATACTGATTTGAAACTAACGTCTGTCAAAACGACCTTAGATTCAAGTCTAAGATGTTGATTTGAAATCAGCTTCTGCCAAACTCATTCGATTTAATACAAAAACAAGATGCAAGTCTAAGATGTTGATTTGAAATCAGCTTCTGCCAACTTGTTTGACTTAGTATGCAGATGTTTTGATAAAAGTTGATTTCAGATCAGCATCTTTATTTCGTTTCTATATTACTTGTCGATTTTAAATTAAGTTGTAATTAAAAATCTGTGTAAAATTTGATTAAAAGAAACAATATTTAAAATTCAAGTCTACGATGGTGATTTGAAACTTACCTCGATTCCATCTCATAAGACGATTTTAAGACTAGGTGTTTCATTTTACCCAATGTTCATCATTAAGCTACCATAATAATAATAATAATCACATAACACTGTAGATGTACGGGATAAGGTAATTACATAAAAGGTCAACAAACCTTGAAAATACAATTATGATGTTCACGTTTTTTAAAATCAAGTTTCTATTTTAAAATACCTATTTGTTTTAAATTACAGCTTGCAAAAACCAACTTTTCAATTCAAAAATACCGGTTTAATTTAACTAACAGCTTGCAAAAACCAACATTCAATTATAAAATACCGATTTGATTTACCTTACAGATTCCAAAAACCAACTTTGAATTCTAAAATACCGAACTAATTTAATTTACAACTTGCAGAAACCAACTTTCAATAGAAAAATACTGGTGTGATTAAACATATATTTTGCAAAAACCAAATTTCAGTTCTAAAATACCGATTTGATTTAACTTTGTGTGAGTTTAGGTTTGTGTTTCCTTTTGAGTTTGTGTTGTATTAAGTTTTATATCTGGATAAATCCGAAATGAGCCGATCAACTCAATGGGATGTACATGGATCGGAATAATCATCAATGCTGTATCATATATAATCCATCATCTCTGCTTGGTATACCCTATCCTCTATCGTCAATGCCATACCATCTACATTTTATCATTCAACATTAACGCTCTAATGCTTTATCATCTATCCTCTCTCCATAATTATCAATTGTCTATTATCTATGTTCCGTCATCCAAAATCCAACCTCTGTCAAAAAGCGACAAAGATTTATAAACAAGATTGAATACACAATGCCGTTATTGAAATACAAATGCTTGGGGGTAAATAAGCGAGTTGACTTTCATTTCCATATGATAACGGTTACTTCTATAAATAAAAATGTAATTAGGATTCGTAATTGCACGTTCACCTGATATAATCCGTAGCTCTTTGTGCAAGTACTGTGTTTTTATAAACTCAATCTAATTACCGGAATTTTTTTGTCACACAAAGATCGTAAACATCATAATTGTATTTTCAAGGTCTGTTTACTCTCATGTAATTGCGTAATTAGCGGGTTTGTTCAAAAACAGAGGTTTTCGAGCAGTGCATAGTGAAAGGTTGTTATTGTGGTTACATAACTGGGAAATCCAGCAAATAATTACTATATATTAATGACTGAGGGAAACCGTTAAGTACTTTATATTTTCCATTTATAAACAAAATACAGAAAGTGAACGTACCATGACTATATGCATATATTCAACAAAAACCAGCTGTTATACACGCTCGTGTCAACTTGTCAAGGCGTTCTTGCAATACGATTATCAACAACACTGGTAAGTGATCGTTTTTTATTTTAACCCCTACTCCCTATTTTATTTACGTTAATTAGTTACTTCTACAGATTTTGAATGTTATAATTCATCGCCACCATCCCATCTCGTTAAACTGCTCTAAACTTGTTATCAACACACACACACACGCACGCGCGCACACACGCACGCACACACACACACACACACACACACACACACACACACACACACACACAGACACGGATACGAACAAGGACACGGACACAGGCACGGGCACGGACATGGAAACGGACAAACACACGCACACAAGCACACGCGCGCGCGCGGCTACTCACGCACGCACGCACACATGCACACACACACAGAGACGGACATACGGACAGACCGACAGACGGACACCCGCACACACACATGCACACCCATACGCGCACACACCCACCCACAGACACACACACACACACACACAGACACACACAGACAGACAGACAGACACACACACACACACACACACACACACACACACACACACACACACACACACACAGACTTGTTATACCTTAATCCGTACATACACAGTGTTATGTAATTATATTATTATGGTTGTCTAATGGTGAACATTGTGTAAAATAAAACACTTAGCCCTATAGGTGTAAACTTTTTATTTATGTATTTAATAAAATTAATAATAATTTTTAATTACATATTTACTTTTGAACGTATTCGTTTATAACAAAAAGTTACAATAATTGTACCTGAGTATCTAGCGAACAAACTGTAACATAAATATTTGCCCTGTTACCTGCATTGGATACAATTTCTCCTATATACTACACTGAATTTGATTATAAACAACCAGTATATATTTATATCCAGACCGCACACATCATTCATATGTATTCGGCGGCACCTGCACCCTGTATATAAATTCAATTCCCTTTATAATTTCATTCATAAACAACTCAATTCTAATTACTGCAAATCAGTAATTTCCTGATCTTTCAATAGCATTCAGTTAAAGTAAGATACTTTAGTGGATCAGCTGTTTATTAGCAACACATTAACTAGTACACATAATTACCAGTACAAACTCAATACTCACCTGCAGTTAACCCTGTGTAATCCTGAACACAAATAACACATAATTCACCAGTTATCTGATATTTTCACGGTAATTAATATACAGGGTTACTGGGGGCCCGATAGAAAGTTATAAATATGTGATAGAGGAGGTCATTTGACACTTATTTAATCCCCTATGGTATTAATCAAAATGTTATCATTTTCAAGATATCGAGCATTTTGTATTTTTGTATGATCTTATGGTTTTGCTTCAATAAAACTACCATAAAAAAATATTACAAGTATTTAGTTATTAATTATTTATATTTTCGGGATCCTCAATGTGTGCCAACTCATGATAATAAAGCAATCTAACCGTGATAGTTTAAATTTTATTTGGTGACTAATATGTATAATTATTTTTTTAAATTTAAGAATTTAAAATGACTCAATCACATTAAGTCAAATTATCACTAATATCTTTTTGAAATGAAAGTGATACTTATTTAAATTGATTTTAATTAAAAAAAGGATTATATGGAGAAGTTTTTAAAATAAATTGAATGAATGTACATGCTATAGGTATGTAGAAAATAAATTTGAAGCATTAAATCCTTATATTTAAAAAATAATTGTACATATTAGTTCTCCATATAAAATTTAAGCTACCACGGTCACATTGCTTTATTGTCATGAGTTCAATAAGGCACACATTGAGGATTCCGAAAATATAAATAATGAATAATTAAATACTTGTAATATTTTTTTATGATTATCAAGAGGGCTGACCAATCTGATGACCAGTGAGAGACGTGGCGGCTATCTTGTAAAGATTATCAAGGGGGCTAACCCATGTGTTGATCCATGAGAAACATGTCGGCCATCTTGGACGTGTACTTTAACCCCTGATAGCTTCTTCAGAATGGATCCTCGACGTCTTCCTATGGTGATGTTGCATGCTGCGGAGCCATGAAGGTAAGTTATTCACCGTTGCTGAAAAAGTCACCTTCGTTATCTGTCTTCGTTGCTGAAGAGAAGTTGATGCGTCGTAGAAATATAAACCCTGAAAAAATTGTTTGCTCGTCACAAGAGTCGAACTACGGAAAGCTAGCATGGTAAATGTACAACATTACATCTAAGCCACCGAGCTTTGTTATATATAAAAAATAAAAAATAATAAATAAAATTTATTGTATTGTATTTGTATTTTAAAGCTGATAATAAGATGGGTACCCACGTAAGCATGCCAAATATTCATAAGAAGTAATAACATTTAAAATTATTTAGTAAATCGTAATGTATTTCACTACAACTTCACAACGTTGTATCATTATTAATTTAATATGATAATAATTGTTACTTTTATTTATAAATAACTTGCCTCGACTAGCTTCTCAAAGGGGTAGGGATCAATATATAGTTCAGTGTAAAAATAAAAACATTAAACATTTGTGTAAGTTTCTTTTGTATCATAAAATTTAATCGTGATTTTATTTAGTTCTGTAATTGTATAAATTTTACTTTTAATCAAACATCATGTATCAGATGAAAATATATACCACGTTGTGCGCATATCAATTTAGTTGACTTAAAAAGATGTGTAATTATTATGGCTCAACAATTCCATTAATTTAATATGGGTAAGTATCACTTTTTATCTTTTTAATATAATACTGAATTACTATAAATCAATAAATGATTGACTTATTTCGAGTTTAGCACATAATCTACTTGTATCCTTTACACAATATACATAAATAAACTCTAATCAAATGCAACACTACCTCAAATAATAAATAAGATTCAAAGATTCACATTTTCCAATTCTGATGTAATTCGAATTCCAATATCTTTTGTTCCCTCGGTGGAAGTTCTATACAGCATCAGCAAGTTGTGGATATGTTGCACCAATATTTACTGCACATCAAGTGACATGTTCACACTTTGGAAAGTTTATAAGATAAGATACTCAAATTTCTGCCACTTGCTTATATAGCTTCTGAACAAAACCAAATCACCTTAGCAAAATTGCCAATACAAACATAAGATTGCTTAATTTCCATTGGTTAATCAGTTTTCACAAATTTACAAATTATTATTTTTACTGATAACTTCCTTATAAGTAAACAGATCTTAAAACGATAATTATGTTGCCATTCTGTGCGAAATTCCCTATCCATAGGTACCCCACATGACATACTTTCTTTGAAATTTGAAATTACACAAATTATGACTAATATGCAAATTTTCATATATAAATTACTTAATAAAACTAAATTAATCTAATACTTACAGGAAAACTACCAACAGAAATGGGTCCCAAAAACGTAAGGATTCATTAGTCTCAAACACTTTTATGATTCATGTTAATAAGTTCTATCTCAAGTCCTGCGGCATGAATTATCACAATTTGGTTTATCGATTTTTAAGCTTAAATCACATGTGAAATTTAAGTTATCACACTTCCTAAACACTGTTAAGTAAGTTTATAACTTTGTTCAATTTCACTTTTAAAATTAATAATTTATATGAATCTTATAAACTTTGTTATGAGTCACCAACTTTAACATGTCCTTTAAACTTTTTCCATCGATTGTTACAATTTTATTCTCATTTTGTTTTAAAATGGAAGCATATTATGGTACTGAACTAGTATATTGTCATCAAAATTAGAATACATGCATTTTATAGATGTAATACAAATTTTTACTACTCCGAAGCTGCTCGGAAACTATAAAATGGAGAATAACATTGTTTAGCCATAACAACACTTTTGTATTTATGAAATATGGTATAACTAGCTAAACAATATGTTCTATATTCACATCTGTACTTATTTCTATTTTAATTTGAATCTATACAGTTTGCGCTTTACATATATGTGTATTCAAATTCAACGTAATTAATTTATGTCTCTTTTATGTATCTCTTTTAATATAAACTTATATTGTTCTAATGCTGATATTTACCTTAACTAATATGACTTCAACGTATCTATATATATATATATATATATATATATATATATATATAAATTATATTGAAAAAATTGCAAATAATATACAGCTTTTCATTGGGTTGAAGTGAGAACTTGTATAGTTAGAGAGAGAAAGTATGCGAGAAAATGAAATGGAAACATCGGACGCACATTTTAAAAAATAATTGTTAACAAATGTTTGCTAAAATTGAATATACTAATTATACATAATTACATTTTAAAATAATGCATTTCATAATAAAAATGTAATTACATTTTCAACTTGCATTATATTCTAAAATAATTAATGCATAAAAATGATATTCAAAAAATTTAAATAAAATTGCATTTTTGCTTTCTGATGATAAATAATCATAATTGGTAATTACATTTTAAAATAATGCATTTGTTAATAAATATGTAATAGACGGCTTTTCATTCGGTTGAAGTGAGAACTTATACATGCGCCAGTTAGAAAGAGAAAGTATTCGGGAAGATGAAATGGAAACAACATCCGGCGCGCATTCCAAAAAATAATGGTTAATAAATGTTTGTTAAAATTGAATATACTAATTAATAATTAATGTATACCATATGTAATTACATTTTACAATTAAAATACTAGTTACAGATTTTATTATTGTTTTGAAGTAATAAAATAGAAAAGGGAATTTGTATTGTCAAATAAACATTAAATTTACATTGAAAAATTTCAATATTTAAGCGTGAAGTCTATATAAATATTTATGCTGATGATAAAGAGATATATTAATGATGACGCAATGCTGCGATTGAAAATTGTAGAATCGATAATCAATACCAAATTAAATAGCTTATCTATAAATAACATCCGGCGTAACGTATATAAATTAACAATAATGAAATTTACTGTTAAATACGTAATTACATAGTATTCTAAAAAATAATTGTTAATAAATGTCTGCTAATAAATAATTTAACAATGCATTTACTAGTTAAAAAATAATGCGCTCGATAATAAATATGTATTTACATTTTAGTTGTCGAATTAAGTAGTAAATCGAATAATAATAATATATGGATTCTGATGGTGAGAGTTTGCATTTCATTTTTCCGAATACTTTCTCTCTCTAGCACCGACTTTTGACAAGTTCTGTCACCAACCAAATGAAAATCTAAGCACAAAAATTATAATAAAATCGATATTGAAAAATTAGATATAAAAATAGTATCGATAAATATGCAATACATTTTTAATTATTCACTTAAAGTAATAAATCATAAAAGATAATTTCATGTTATGCACTTCAATGATAAATAATTGTATTCGATGATAAATATGTAATTGATTCTGATGGTAAATTTTCAAATAATTCGTATATAAAAATTATATTGAAAAAATTGACGTATCGTATATCAGTTAACAATAATAAAATTCACTAATGAATACGTAATTACATTGTATTCTAAAAAATAATTGTTAATAAATATCTGTTTCTCTCTCTATCACTGACTCTAAGTTCTCTCACCAACCAAATGAAAATCCATCGCGAGATTATAGGTCGATGAAAGAGTGAGAAAGTATTCGGAGGAACAAGGAAGCAGTCTACGCACGGTCAAATTGACGATCGTAAAATTGGAAAAAATGCATTTACTAGTTAAAAAATGATGAATTTACCGATAAATATTTAATACATGTTAATTAATTATATTAAATCAGTTAAATCTAATATGCTTTAATTAATGTAATAACATGAATTTAATAAAAAATATAAACTCTAAAGAAACAAATTTTATCATTCAATAACATCCTGTAAATGATGTAGATATTTATAAATAATGGACAAGGAGAAAGTGTGAGAATCTCAAGCTACGGTCGATGAAAGAGAGAAACATTCAGAAGAACGAGGATGCAATTTACGCGCGACCAATATATACTAATTTTTCTTATTCTAATGGAAACATGCATTTACTAGTTAAAAATAATGAACATTTTAGCTGCAGAACTACATTTTTTATAATTTAATACTTGATACACAATAAACAATTGCAACAAATAACATTTTTATATTCAGATGTACATTTATGTTTCTTATCAGTGCTATTCAAAATGTATATTATGTAAACTATATCATTTTTATTAAGGAAGATAATGATTTCGATTGAATAATTGCGCAATAGTAATAAGTAATATTTTCTATATCCAGATGTTTATTTTCTTATAGAACAATGAGACCGGAAAACCGCATTCTCAATATATTGATAAGAATTCGACATAAATACTGGACTCAATAGATATATAAATTCAGTTATTAAGATTACATTCTTAAACATGGATCTGCTAAAGCAATTTAATTTAGTAGGCGAAGGTGAATTCAAACCTGTATTAAAAGTTTCTAATATGATTATTGATTATAAATATCGGTTAAAGAGCATTAAAATTATAAATACGCAGTATAGAAGAAACTGAAGAAAATACTATATTTCTTCCAGAGAGATTAACAATAGATCTATCTTTTGTGCAAAGTAAAAGGCTGCAATGTCTGTGAACCCATCCTAGAGGATGATGTTGCAACTAGGACATACGTAGATAAGGCGAATTTAAAATTGACTGAGGACGGTCATTACGATGCGTAAGGTAAAAGAGTCTGCAACGTTATCGATTCAGTCCTAATGCGGATGTAGCCTCTTAGATTACTTTCAGCGTTAATACGTCATAGTTATAATGTAAAAGATTATTCATTTTTAGTTGAAATTGTGCACATATTTTCCCAAAAAATTATAAAAGATGTAACTTTCAGCATTAATAGACCATACTTGCAAAAGATATGTAAAAAGAAACGTATATTTTGTAAATCAGTACTTAAATAGAGATTGATAGAGGCTCCACCTAGTGGTACATTTTTAAAAGCAGATTAGAGGTTGATCTGTAATTGTTATGGCGGGAAAACTCGAAATTTGAAATAGGTTGTAATAAGGAGGGTCTGCATGCTATCCTATACTCCTGTTCACTATTGGTTGCAACTGATGTTTCCAGACGCCTGCTTTACGATTCCAGACGCCTACCTTCCGGTATGTAGATTTTCCCATAAAATTTGTAGCAGGTGTGAACAATAAAACGCATATTATGTAAAACAGTATTTTATTAATCATTATATAATTTTGCTCCTGTTTACTATTGGTTGGAACTGATGTTTCCAGGCGCCTACCTTACAATTCCAGACACCTACCTCCCGATTCCAGACGCCTATCTTCCGGTATGTAGATTTTCCCATAAAAATTTGTAGCATGTGTGAACAATAAAACGCATTTATGTAAAACAGTATTTTATTAATGATAATAATAATGTAATTCAATATACAATTTTATCCAGCTTCATATGATAAAATAATATATTACATTTTACGTACAATGCTACTAAATGGTTCATATTCAATTAAAACAACATGCAAGATAACGCAATATGCCGAAGTATTGGCGGCAAAGGCCGAAGATGCTTCGACTTCCCATTTCAAATCAATAACTACGTTATGAATACTCTCGTTTTGACAAGTGCAGTTAATTACAAATATCGGCTGACCCTTAAATTGTTCGTAACTAAGCATGGAACCTTGTGGCGAATTATAATATTAATTTCGAAAGTTTAAATATTCTTCGTAAGCATCCACGTACTTGTTATCAGCGAAAACGAGATTTTGCTGCTCATATGGATATCTTCTATTATTAATATTTGCTTTTATATTCGAGATATTTAAGTGATCGAATTTTGCTGCACTCTCTTCCCTATTATTACGCTTCTTGGTATGGAAAGCAACCAGTAGCCTATCATGGGATGACCACCTTCTGTCTGCTACCAAAACAGCTGCTCGTATTTAGGCTTTTTGTACAGATCTAAGCAGTACTTCACTCTTTCTGCTGAATAAGACCCAAATTCGACCTCATCTAGAATATAATTCTTACCTCTCGGTTGGTGCTCCCCATTACGCTCTCGATATCGTTGAACATATTCAAAAGAGAGCGATTAGGCTTACAAATGACCCGTCCTTAACTTCTGATTATGAACCTAGCTATCCAAATTGTGTATACTGCCATCTCATATCAAAGCGTCGTTAAAGAAAGGATAGTAACATACTTGAAGTGCATTTGGCACAATCGACATACGTGATTGAACAGTTTCATTAAATGAAAAGAGAAATAAAATACTCGTTGGTATTGATTAACATGCATTTTAATTCTAGTTTGACTAACGGCGTAATTTTAGCACATAACCTCCATATCTCCGTTTACTCATTGTACATTTTCATCATCTATTATCTACACACTTTCACAACAGTTCTTTTCAGAGCTCTTCCCTTGTGACTTTACCTTTATCAATTGTACTTACCTTGAAATAATTTGTCCGCAGTACTCTGTATATCGCGTCACATGTTTCTGGAATAATAACACCCAAGGCCTGAGGTGATATTATTGTTGATTGATTTTTAATAAATGGTGTAACCATCGACAGAAGTTTCAAATATGTGTCTTCGTCCATACGCAAATAGTTATATCAGTCTTTGGGTGCAAATTTCAATTCAGTTAATAAATTTATGTGCGAATACTGCTCTCTTTTTCGTAACCAGTCTTTACACCATACAGATCGATTTCTTTCAAGTCTTTTCAACTTTTTTGTAGTAAATATTAATCCAACTAGTGCTAAAGCGTCATCCATCGCACAACACACCTTGGGCGTTCACCACTACAAAAATGGTATCGCTCAAGCGTAGTTGAGCCATCTGTGGTCACTTCCCAATGGCGTCTATTTGCGCATGCTTTGACTTGCGCAAGTATGGCTACGCTTATATGAATTGTGTAACGTGAAAGTAAATCACGCGAAATAAATACTAATTTTAGCAATATTAAATGTTTTGTAATTTTTTTAAAGCGAGTAGATCAGAAGCAGTTTCTTATTTAGCTGTAATATAGCCATCGCAAATGGTTGCCATGACTTTATGGCAGTCAATAATTGTTGGTTGACAAGTCTACAATGCAGCGCTTCACCAACGCTTTCACAACCACGAATTTTAGCTAGGAAATACACATTTAAATAGCTGTTACACAATCTTGGCAGCTAGAGAATGATCACAATTTTAGCAGCGATTTCACAACGTAACTAAAACGTTGCACCAGTAGCTGTAACAGACATACTGCTGCATTGTTTGTCTGCCATGACGTTTTTAATGCTAAAATTCGGCCTGCAATGTTACTTGGGCACTAATCAGTCACAATTGAGTCATGAAATTCATCAGAGATTTGTATCAGGGTTGCACACTCATTCAAGCGATATGTTTTGCGATTTTCACTTAAATTAATAGTTAATCAAAGATGGCGAGTTGGGACAAGCTGGGACAATAGTGCGGGGTACGTTGACACATTGTATCATCGTGCCCTGCAGGATTACGATTATTTTATGTAACTTTGGTCATTAATTATTACGATTTACTGAATGAAGTATTACAAGAAAAGATCGGAAAGAGCTTCTACGCCACTGACGCCCTTCTGAGGGCCATTAAATTAGTGAAAAATGAAGGAAATCCATCAGGAGTGTGGCGAGTGAATTTGAAATTCCATTAAGGTCCATTATATTGCAAGAATTTCCACAACAATTTAGTAAAGACTGGTCTTAAAAAGCCAAGACAGGTTGGTTCGATTTTTTTAAATATTGAAGAGCTTTATTTCCTGAAACACTAAATTATTTTCATAACAAACATTTGGTTAATAAATATTTTCTGATTTTGCAGGTTTTTTCTCAAGAATGAGAAGAATCATGAAAGGAATACGTAAAGAGGTCATCTGGTATATATTTAGGCTTATCACCAAAGTGCACAAATTTGCTTTTGAATATTAAAACTTGAAATTACGCGAGAAAAAAATTGCTAGAATGGTTTTCACCCTATTTAGAAAGGAACAGCTAGTTGAATCACAAAACCAGACGGTACAAGTCTGGCTCGTGCTTCTAGCTTTAATGTTACAAATGTAAATGCGTTTTTGACAATTTGGAAACTGTTTTGTTCCGTTTGAAACTTTGTCACAGTGACATATGCAATATGGATGGGACAGAGATCACGACAGCGCAAAATCCCGACAGAGCGGTAGCACGACGGGGATACAAGCAGATTGGATGATAGGTATCTGCTGAAAAAGGCACTTCAATAAACTGGCGCCTGTTGTCTAGGTTACTGCAAATGCAATTCTTTCTTTTGTTATCTATCCAAGGGCCAACTTTAGAGAAAAATTCTTAAATAATGCAGATAGTGAAGGTGCAGCCAGTCCATCGGGCTGGATGGAGGCCGATCATTGTAACCATAACCTACAACAATTGGATAGAAGCGTCTATGGACCTTCAAAGAAATATGTACATTCAGCACCTGATGCTTGGATACCTAATCATGCTGGAAGCACAATGACAATTTATGACATTCCAGGCATAGTTAACTCCTCCCTACATCTTGCTGCATCGCCAGCTAATATAGTGTAGTTTCGAGGTAACTGTAATGTTTCCATGCAATAGAGAAATTTCTAGAGAGGGTGAGCTTATGTCAGGTTTTTTAACTAGCCGGCGTCTTCTAGGCAATGAAGAAGGAATTGATCGAGCTGTTGAGTCCCAGACGGTTGCTAATACATTAACAAATGATTCCAATATTAAAAATCAAGCGAACGGGTGTGAGTCTAATAAAGTCATACCAGAACAATCAAGAACCTCTCCACCAAATACTCCCTCTCCTCCTCCAATGCCAGAAGATATTCGACTGTTTCCTAAAACACCACTACGGAACTTTTTCCGTATGAAGAAGAAAACGATCTACTGCAATTCTCACTGATCCTCCTGTCAAAGAGGTTTTAAGCTAAATCCAAGAACAATCACAAAACAAGAAAAACATATCCCCACAAATAAAAGTTGAAAGGTGTAAGTTCAGGTGACCTCACCGGCCAAGCAATGGACTATTATTGGAGATAATTCCTAATAGCAGGAATAATTTGTTCCTGAAATCGTCGCAAATATCTATTTCCCGTTATATTTTGAATGAGAATAAATAGTCCAATCAATTTGTTGTTGAAAATTTGTAAGACGTACCGTAAACCGGGTATTTATGGAACAGCCTGGGTTATACGGAACAAGAGGTAGACATTTCAAATATACCGCCATATTTTAACAGTGGTTAACCATCTAGTGATTTTTTTTATACGTTGTCACGTGGTTTTATACTGTGGCAAATACTGTATAATGGGAATACGGGACACTTCGTACCAATACGTGTTTCATTGAAAATAGCGCCCTAGCGGGAAGTAATGTAGGTACACTTCACTTAACGTATGTTTGTATGTAAATTTTGTTTTGTTGTTTTGAATTTTGATCCGGTATATGAATTATTCGCATTTATACAAACTATCATGAGTGGAAGAATTTGTGCAATGTATGGTTGTTCCAATTACGGCATGATAAACACATCGAAATCATTTCATAGATTTCCTAGAGATCGCGAACTGTAAGTAGAATTTTTGAGGTTAAATTGGTTAAGTTACAACACAGATTAAATACAAATCAGATATTTCACTCGGCCAAAAATTCCGTTTCAAGATTGAGATGCGCCTAGTGGGTATGAATATTATGCGCGAATTTCTTGCCAGTTTGTCAGATAAGCTATAAAACAAAATAAAACAGTCTTATAGATTCCCACTTGAATATGTGAGAAGAGAACGTATATATTGTTATGAAAAGACACTGCTACATATCGCAACATTGCCAATGCATCTGATCTGGCACACTTTACACTGTTGTCAGACTGCGTTGAAATTCAAAAGCGCTGGAAAATGTGAAGTTATAGACATTCTATTCTTTTGAATTATTGAGAAATAGAGAAAAACACATCATTCAAGTATCAAATAATATCAGCAGATCACTGAGGTATCATTGTTTAATTGTTTTCATTTAATAAAGGATTGAATTTATGTAGTTGGTGAGATATAACATATGTCCGGCAATGCTCATATAGACCGTTCCCTCATCTGCCCCCACCATTGTTTACATTCTCATTCTCGGTTGCTTTCTTATTAGTGTGTTCCGAAATTTATATCTTGTTTCTTGTCTTGTGAAAGTGAAGCCGCCTTGAATTTATTGACTTTTGATTGTGGTGTTCCAGTTTTAGCGTGCATATTTCTTACAGTAAGTTATTACATCTACTATTATGATAAAATGTCAATGTTACCTGTAATATTTTAGGTATCAAAATACAGAAAATACCTCGTGTTCGTGGATAGGAGAATTGTGAATCTGACTGACTGAGTTAATAATTGATGATGTTATTTTTAGGATAAAGGATTTCATATGGTCGAGATTACACGTATTTTGAGATTATTTTGGTCAGTAAGATCCATACATAGTGTGATAGTGTAGTATTTTACTCAGTTTTGTGACTGAAAGTGTCGACCAGTACTCAAGCAAGTTGCATCTGTCCGACTTCATAACTAAGAAAGATGGCCCCACTTATTGCTGTGTAAAGGTATATTACAATAACACCAGTGATAATAGCAGTTGTGGTTTCTACAAGTTTCCATTGGATACAGAACGGTGAGAATATAAAATGAAAAGTTTTCACTTGTTGCAAATTATAATACAATGAGATGTCAGTTGAAAATATTAGAGAAAATTCAAGACATCTATATGACTGGAATTTATTACACCTAATGTTCATACATAATCATTAACCAATTCTGAATTAATTAATTCATAATATGTAGATGGTTTATAGTTCATTTTGTAAAGAAGAATTATATTTTGATATTATGTCTCTGATATTGTCCATTGATAACTTTGAATGCAATTGAAGAAACTTGTTAATGGACTGCACTAATATTTTACACAAAATGATAATGTTGTGGTAATGTTTACGTATTTATCGTTCAAGCATGTATATGTTTATGTTTGTTTATATTAGAACTTCCATTTATTTTACAATATAATTGTTTTCTGTAATGACTTGATTATTGTTCTGTTATTTCGATAAATAAACATATATTACATGAAGAAAAGTTCCACTTATTTTATCACACTTGTAATATTATGTTCTTGGACATATATCTGTTCTTCTGCAACTGAGAGGAATTGGAATAATCATCTTAATTATTATACATAAATGAGAGATCTACACTAATTTATTGAACACAGTAGACTGCAATTTCGAGTTGTTCACTCTTTTCAAATTGGAAGAAAATCATTCATTCGATCCTGATTTCAAGATATTACATACTGCGAGAAAAGGTCTACAATTAAACTATTTAGAAGCTTTAGAAATTAACCGTTATAAATACACAGATCAGATTCTAAACTCTCAGTTAGACATCAACCCAAGCCTTCTTTTGGAACCTATTCAGAAATTGCCGACAATGAAATACTAGGTCATTCTGACGAGAATTCCTTTACTTTTACTAGTTTTATTGCCTTCGTTTTTAAATAGATATATAGATGTGTATATATACCCTTTCTGGTCGCACTACATTTCACAAATCTTGTATTTGAAAAAGAGTGAACAACTCGAAACTGCAGTCTACTGTGTTCAATAAATTTGTGTAAATCTCTCATTTATGTATAATAATTGATATGGATTTACAGCAAGTATCGGCCTCAACGATTTCATAATCATCTTAGGTAAAAACTGTTATGACAGACTTGTATAATTTTCTCATTTAACCTCAATATATTCTATATGCCTTCTTGATAAGCACTAACGCTAACAGTCAGGCAAGATCGAGGAGCAACAATATTAACACATCACATGGTCGAAAGTACTTTCTCTTGCTATGAATGATTTTAGACTATGAAACAGGAATAACCATTTTGTAAAATATTCAACCAAGATGATATTGATAGAAGAATCATGATCACTGCAAATATATATATTGATTGCACCCTAAGCTATAAAAATTTCTAGATATTTCACAGCATACAAATTAGATTTTTCAATTGGCATTAAACAAATAAAACGACATTTACACTAATTAATTTGAAACCAACAATAGCTGTAGTTTCGTCAAAATTATTGGCTTCATCAGATACAGTATTAAATTCAAATTAGGTGAAATTGCAGGAATCTCTTGTAAATTTTGTTTCTGTTTTGTATATTCATTCTTTTTCTCTCAGTGCTACCGGAAACCAATAATATATTCATTGTGATTCAAAATCTTTTCTGCAAGGGCAACTCAAAACCATCTAATATCAAGAACAACTTTTAATTATACACGTCATTAATTTCTGGAATACGGTCCTGGTACCAGAGAGCAAGCACAATGTGCAAATTCATCCCTGCAAGAATGCAAATATTAGCGCTCGAAAGTGTGCGTGGCGTATGCGCTTGGTGGGTATAAAAGCTATGCGCGAGAGGGAAATATATTTCAAAAGATCAAAGTGCCGACAGCGAGTGAAACATCTGATTTGTATTTAATCTGTGGTTACAAATTATGTGAATACTACCTATTGAAATACTATTTGTATTTGCTATTATTGCACATAAATTTATAAAACTGATCATTCTTTGTGTCATAGGTGCAAGAAGTGGGTGATATTGTCTAGAAGAGCAGATTTAGATGTCGTATTTCGTAATGAAGGAGTGCGCAAACTGAATACAAATTACAGTGTTTGTTCAGATCACTTTCAAGATGAAGACTACAATAATTCAGCAAATAAGTCACAAGGGTAATTTATTTAAATTCATTTGTTAATTACTGTTACGTTGCAATTTTTGCTTGAGATAAACAGTCATTTCTTAATCGTCAAAGTATTACACATAGTGTTAAGTTAAAGTACATACCTTTATATTTATTTATTCTATTAAACAGGTTAAAAAAACAAATAGTGCCATCTTTGAATTTACCCAGTGGTAAAGCTGAAACCAAAAGACAAGCTCCTAAGGAGAGAAAATTTGAGCTTCAGCATAGTGAAGATAAAGCTTGCCCGTCAGCATCAAATATTGAAACCTTAGTGAATAAAGGTAAAGTGTACAAACTAATTTTATAGATAAATGCAGAAATGTGTTGCAGGTGATATTACCAATACTGATGATCAAAAAAATTTGTTGCAGCCATTGAAACGAAAACTTAGAGTTTGTCAACAAAAGCAGCAAGAAGACGAAGGCATTTGTTACAATTAAAAACTGCAAATCGGGCATTACAGGCTGAATTATCAATGAATATTAAAGATCAAAAAAATTATAACCATAGTACATTTATTCAATCGCAGACACGGCTTGCAGTAGTAAAGAAGAACGGTAGATGCTACAGTTTTGAGGAAAATTTAAAGAGAACTACGATACATATGAAATCAATTTTATTTCAATATATAAAACTGCCCGATAGTAATCCATTGTGCAATATTTGTAAACACACATTTGTGGATAAATTTTTAAATGTTTTAATAAATGGATTTGTGAAAAGATATAATGATGGCTTTTCTACTAAGTTGCACAAGAGAAATACAAAGGCGAAAAAAATGTTACATCAATGACATTGGTTTTGTAATTTTATTTATGTATTTAGTTTTAAATATCTTTATTAAAATGGACCATTGTACACAGGGCGAATGCTTATAAAAAATGTGCACTGAAATAATAAAAATTTTTGATTTTACATTATCTCTTTATTGTAGTTGATAGTTACAGAGAACTATGCATGGGAGGTAGTTATTTGTATGATATAAAATTGTCTTAGTTATTCCAGTTTTTTTTACATACACTTAGTTTTACTAAATTTTATCACTTATAATTGCACAAGAGGCTTGTATTTTACCGAGTAAATTTGTGTTTAATGAAAATCTGTTTCCTAGCAATTAGAAGAGAACTACTGTCAACTAATAGAAATGCGATTTTTATACATGAGTTAAATTGTCTTAATTATTATCACCTTTCTGCAGTAAATATTATTCTTGTTCTACTACCCAGATATTTATATTCAAATAACTGGAGAGATCCACATAGTCTATATTTTTAACAGTCAGTTACCATTACTAAACGCATGATGGCGCCACTGTTCTTGGCACAATTTTTCCCAATGCTTAAGGATAGGAGTGCCCTGTATTACTATAATACAGTATTTGACTGTGGTTAAGTTGACTGAGTTGTCAAATGGCACTAGCCTGTCGAAGCAGCAAATATTCAAACTGTAAGTTTGTTATTCGTTATATTTATAAAATAAAATTGTTCGATATTTAGATATGTCGAATAGTCTCCTTTGTAGCTCTCTTATGAAGCTAGGTAACTTATAACCCCAATGAACTTTATTTTAGAACATAACCTTAACATTATATTTCGACTTTTGTTGAATTCAATAATTCATCACAAAAGGCAAAAAATGTAATTTTACATATTTTGGTCTTTCACAGGGGATATATGCATCGATGCCGCGTAAACACAGACATGTTCTGGGAACAAAATATCGTAGAAATTACAATCAACAACATATAGAGTTGGATCTGGAGGCAATTCTGGAACGTGGCATGTCATTTGGGCAAGCTGCTGACTTGTATGGAGTGCCAAAAACTACTCTCTACCATACATATAGGGGCACATATTTTCATAAACTTGGAAAACCAACTGTGTTAACTGTTACGGAAGAACAAAATGTCTCAAAGGCCATGCTAACAGCAGCAAAGTATGGGTACCCATTTACAAAGCAAGACATCAAAGAATTCGTTCAACTATATTTAAATCATAAAGGTGTAATAATTAGGTGTTTTGAAAACAACGTGCCTGGCAAAGACTGGATTAAAGCATTTTTGAGTCGGACTCGTGAGCTAGCTCAAAGAAATTCAGGAAATATTAAACTTAGTCGAGCTGAAGTAACACCTGAAATGATAAACAAATACTTTGATGAACTTCAAATTACTATGCAGAAAATGTTATGAATTACGATGAGACCAATACTACCGATGATCCTGGTAAGCAGAAAGTCTACGTGAAGAGGGGCAATAAACATGCCAGGAGAATTTTGGATAACTCAAAGTCGTTTACTTCAATAATGTTTACTGTTACTGGAGATGGACAGTTGCTTCCTTTATACGTCGTATATAAATCTAAAAATCTATACCCAGAGTGGTTGGAAGGTGGACCAACTGGCACTCTGTACAACCGTTCCTCAAATGGGTGGTTTGATGGTGCAATATTTGAAGATTGGTTCTTAAAATTTGCATTGCATTATTTTAGAGACAAAGAGGGAAAGCTAGTGATTGTCGGTGACAATCTACAAAGCCATTTGTCTGAACGAGTTATCAGGGAATGCGAACAACACAATATTACGTTTTGTATTCTTACCACCAAATAGCACTCATATTTGCCAACCCTTAGATGTATCCCTATTTCACCCCGTTAAAACAGCTTGGCAAAATATTCTTATGGACTGGAAAAAAGACACCGTGGAGTACTACCAAAAACTGCTTACCCTGGCTTACTAAGAAAACTACTAGAAAAACTGGAACCAACTATGGCAAATAATATTAAAGCAGGGTTTAAAGCATACGGAATGATTCCTGTTGATAGAGAGAAATTGTTGAACAAATTAATTTCATCAGAGCGTAGAATAAATGAGCTTGCTACGACTGAATCATTTGAAACTATAATGCAAAGAAACACTGCAATCCCAGAAATACCAAATAAAAAACGTAGTAAAAAAAATAGACGTACCGGCAGGGAGATCAATATCTTTGGTAGATATACGAACCTCGAATGCACCTGCACCATCAGATCTACAAGACATTCAAAATATTGAAACCGAGAATACCCAACTTGAAGTGTCACTTCAAGAAGACATTAGAAGTAGTCTCAGAAACAGAAACTGAATCTGATGAGACTGAACCCGAACCTTAGACTGAACGAAACTTCAAAGTTCCTGTGCAACAGATTTGTGATATTGTTATTGGCAGTTTTGTGATTTGTGAATTTATTAAAACTAAAAAAGAGACTTCTAAGCAATTTGTTTCAGAAGTAGTATAAATAAGAGATTAGAGGAGTATTATTATTAATTGTCTACGAAGTTTCAAAGAACACAAAAATAAGTTTATTTTTCCTAACATTGATGACAAAAATACAGTGCGTCTAGAGCAAATTAAATTTCGTCTCTCAGCTCCTAAAAGTTACAGAGGCACATTTGAACAAGATATTTTATTATAATACATTATTCATGTCGAGAGTTAATTTTTTGGTTTATAAAAGAGTGTATTTTTGTTTATAAGAACGTTTTCTTTGTAATAAAATTTTATTTAAATTCCAGTTTTTCATTTTGAGATTTTGTTGGAAAGATTAAAAACCCCTATGTTTGACTATAATCATTCCATAGAGGTTTATAGGACACTATATAATTAACAAGTTTTATTTCAAAATGGCCATTTTTTTAGGTCTAGAATTATTCCATATAGGTTACACATCTAAGTTATATAGGTCAGTATAAAATTTATAAGTGTTTTATATCCAAAAATGTTGTTCCATATATCCCCAACATAAGGGGTTATATGGAACAGTGAATTATTTTAAAGATAAATAGCAATTTGGCCCTTTGGTCCATTCACAGTATTATAATTTATATGTATAAACAATCTCCAAACCGCCTAAATAAAAAAAAATTATACTTTTCAAATCACAAGCGAAATTATTTAGAAAAATGTGTAAAAATCGTTCCATATATATACCCGGTTTACGGTACCTAATAAAGGGTATTTTTAAACCTAGCTATAACGCCACACCACACATAAAACCTAAACCTTGTTTGTAGACGCCTTTCGCTTAAATTTTCTATTTCCCAGAAATGATGATTATGCTTACAATTTGTAAATTGTGTTTTGTCTTGTCAAAAAAACATTAGATTGAAAGTTCAGTATTTATTGTATTTCATTATAAATCGTTCACTAAAAACTAATTTTTCTATTAAAATCAACTCCGTGGAGACCCTCTACAATACGAGGTTTGTAAAGATGAAAATGAAGTTGTTTTAGAACTCGATGCACAGTTGATTTGGGAATAGCAGTGTTTTCTTCAATTTTTTATACCGAAGTACTTGGGTCGTCCCTGACGTGTTCCACTATGGTCGCATTTTTTGCTTCATTATTTTTTTGGTATGTTTTAATTTCAAAAAAGATCCCTAAGCTTCTGTATTCCTGTTAGGTTTCAAATCGAGTTCAACCATGTGTAAATTTTCTTCATTAGAATAATTAACAGCCATACTAAGTACTTGAAAAATCCTTTGACTAACAAATAAATTGGATAATTTAATGACCACTCGGCAATATGGAATAATGACTCTAGGCATTCTTTTGTTTCATGATGGCGGCGTAATAAAAGCTTACTTTGAAAAAAAAATTATTTCGAATTTTGAAGCTTAAGGAAATTATTAACCTAGACTTGTGATACATCATTGAAAAGCTTTTCAAGAATTTTTCCAAATATGCAAAAATAAAAAAACCACAACACTCATATACCAGCTGCCGGTAAAAGTTAAAAATGCACCATTTTGGCCCCCCCCCTTATCACAAAAGATTAATCAAAACTCAAGGTGGATTTTAAATGGTAATAAAATTTGCTAAATTTTTACAAATTTAATCAACCCTGTCGCTAAAACAGTTTCTGAGAAAGCAATACAAGTAAGCCAAATTTGGGACACAATGTGTCAGGTAAAGATGCTATGCAATTCGTCTACATTTCAAAAACTATTGAAATCTATTTACATTCATTTCAAATATAAGCCTGAAACAATGCCCTGATTTGTTGTTTAAGAGAGTTGGTCATCTTAGTTATGCAACATTTCCACAGATGTAAGTTCTTTCTATAAGATTTCATAAGATTGGTCACATATACACACAAGAATAAGGTAAAATTAAATATCTTCCCACAATTTTTCTGTAATTCTATAATAATAAGTCTAGTATTTCAAAAATCAGATACAGAGATTGCTCAAATCGTTGCAACATCAAATGTGCTGTTAAAAAGAAAGGTATGGAATTTAACCATAATTATATTATATTATATTTATATTACATTATATCATACCACAACACTATAACAATTTAATACATGTAACTAAAATTAAAAATCATAAACATACTACATTAGGTCTTCACTGAACAAGATACAATTATTAAGAAAAAACTATTTCTTTGTTAGGTTTGACTAGATCTTTAATTTGTATGTCGAGTTTCTATTTGTGATTTCAAATTAAAATTTACACTTACATCATACTTTAAATTTTGATCTTTGTGATATTTTTCATTGTTAGCCTTCAACTGTTAGAAGTTGTCATCTTCAAGGCAGTTTAATAATATTTAATTTATTAAGGATCTAGTTATACTTACTAAAATTAGATTCCATATCTGGCTTAATACATTTATCAAGCTGTTCTATTAATAGCAGGTTTATGTCTAAGTTTTCATCTTTTTCATATTTCTTACATTTGATCTGACATCTTAAGCAATTCTTAAGATTACCATTTACTGTGGACGATAACTGTAATTGTTATCGAAACATATAGAGGGTAAGTATTTAACTATTCCAATGAAGTTTCACTTATAAATTAAACACTAACCTATTACATACTTAGGCATTATGAACAATATTATAAATTAAACATAAACACTACACCAACCAAGTTACCTTTATAAATTAAATATTAACCTATAAATAAGTTTACTAACGAAAAGATAGCTACTGTTCACATATAACTTATGAAAAAATAATACATAGGTATCACCAATAAATAAATTATTGTTTACTACTATAAGCATATTAAGTCTTTGCAATTGTATGGTGGTGTTCTTAATTTTGTGCTCTACAACCAAGTTTGAATAAGAATGTCAAGTAATAGATTAGATAATGATAGTTATGACAACGATGATAAAAAATTAAAATGGTACTATTCACAAACTAAACAGTAACGTATAGGGTATTGGTGATCAAATTTTTTCTAGATGCGTGCAAATTCAATTACTTACAACAATGCCAAAATTCTTTCAGATATCGTTTTTAAGATGAATTTTTAAAAGTATCTTTGGGATGTGTATAATCACACTGGTTACATTTGAATTCTTTACATAAAGTGTTTTTTAAGATGAACTGTTAAATTACTTTGTGATTTGTTACATAATCACAGTGGTTGCATATGAATTCATAACTTGAAGAGTGATTTTCAAGATGAATTGTTAAATTATGTTTGTTATTTGTTGCATAATCACATTGGTTGCATATGAATTCATAACTTGAAGAGTGATTTTTAAGATGAATTGTTAAATTACGTTTGTTATTTGTTGCATAATCACATTGGCTGCATTTGAATTCATAACTTGAAGAGTGATTTTTAAGATGACTTTTAAAGTTATCTTTTCGATTTGTTGCGTAATCACATTGGTTGCATATGAATTCATAATTTGACGTTGGAGTGATTTTTAAGATGAATTGTTAAATCACGTTTGTGATTTGTTGCATATTCACATTGGTCACATTTGAATTCTTTACTTGAAGAGTGTTTTTTAAGATGGATATTAAAATTATCTTTGCGATGTGTTGCATAATCACATTGGTCGCATTTGAATTCATAACATGAAGAATGCTTTTTAAGATGAATCTTTAAATTCCTTTTGTGATTTGTTGCATATTCACATTGGTCACATTTGAATTCTTTACTTGAAGAGTGTTTTTTAAGATGGATATTAAAATTATCTTTGCGATGTGTTGCATAATCACATTGGTCGCATTTGAATTCATAAAATGAAGAATGCTTTTTAAGATGAATCTTTAAATTCCTTTTGTGATTTGTTGCATAATCACATTGGTTGCACATGAATTCATAACTTGAAGAGTGATTTTTAGATGAATTGTTAAATTACTTTTGTGATTTGTTGCATAATCACATTGGTTGCATTTGAATTCATAACTTGAAGAGTGATTTTTAAGATGAATTGTTAAATTACGTTTGTGATTTGTTGCATATTCACATTGGCCGCATTTGAATTCATAACTTGAAGAGTGTTTTTTAAGATGAACTGTTAAATTACTTTTGTGATTTGTTGCATAATCACATTGCTTGCACATGAATTCATAACTTGAAGCGTGTTTTTTAAGATGAAATGTAAAATTACTTTTGTGATTTGTTGCATAATCACATTGGTTGCATATGAAATCATAATTAGAAGAGTGATTTTTACGATGAATTGTTAAATTACGTTTGTGATTTGTTGCATATTCACATTGGCCACAATTGAATTCATAATTTGAAGAGTGTTTTTTAATATGAATTATAAAAACATGTTTGTGATTTGTTGCATAATCACATTGGTCACATTTGAATTCTTTACTTAATGAGTGTTTTTTAAGATGAATTTTAAAATTACCTTTACGATTTGTTCCATAATCACATTGGCCACATTTGAATTCATAAATTGAAGAGTGCTTTTTAAGATGAATTGTTAAATTACGTTCGTGATTTGTTGCATATTCACATTGGCCACATTTGAATTCATAACTTGAAGAGTGTTTTTTAAGATGAACTGTTAAATTACTTTTGTGATTTGTTGCATAATCACATTGGTTGCATATGAATTCGTAACTTGAAGAGTGATTTTTAAGATGAATTGTTAAATTATGTTTGTGTTTTGTTGCATATTCACATTGGCCACATTTGAATTCATAACTTGAAGTGTGTTTTTTAAGATGAACTGTTAAATTACTTTTATGATTTGTTGTATAATCACATTGGCTACATTTGTATTCAGACTTGGAAGTGTGTTTTAAAAGATGTCTTTTCAAACCAGATTTGCTTTTTGCTACATAATTGCATTGGTCACACTTATGTTTAAAACTTGAACTGTATTTTAAAACGTCCTGGTTTATATTTTCATTCATTGTTGTTGAACTATTAAATTGATTATGTTCACACTGTATGTTTGTGATGTGTTTGACACTGTTTTCCTTTATATAAGCTGATTCCCTAGAGTTCACACCTTCTATTAAAGAAGTGTCTTCTTTCTTAATATTTACATCATCTGTAAAAATAGTGTTAAACTCTGTACTACTTAAACCATAGTCAATTTCACCCTTTATTAGATCACTATTGACCATAAAATGTTGGGTTAGAAGTATATCTATTCCTTCTTCCTCTTTAGGTTCGACTTTAATAAGATTCATATCAACCTCATAAGACATTTCAAAGAATTTGTGTTACTTAAGGCCAGATAATTCCAATATTTCCAATGACGTCCACATAAGGATCAAGGTGATCGTCGATTCTATATTGAAAACACGTCGAGATCCTTTAAAATGTTATGGGTGGTGGGTGCGCGTCGGGAAAATTCGTAAGTTGACGAAGATGCACCTAATATAAATTCCATATTAAAAATATCAGCTGTACACATGATGTCAGTTGTCATTTGATTTTATACAACGTGATCAATCTCAAGTGTACTGTAGTGGTATGACAAAAATCCCTAGTTGTTAATATTGTTGTGTTTTGCAGTTGGCTGCTTTGGATTTTTAGTGTGGTTTTAGTCGTTTTAGTTTATGTCATATTATACCTTCGTTTTTCACTTTTGTATTTTCTTGAGTTATTTACAAACTGTCTATATCAAGACAAATTATATATTCTGAATTTCAAATTGTGATATCGAATTTAATCGTCATGCCGTTTTCAATCGAACACGACACATTCATTGTTATGGCTCATTTTCGTAGCGGCTTCCAAGATGGTAATGGGCAATGGCATTATTCATTGCAATCATGCAAATGAAAATATTAGTTACGAAACTTTTAGTCAACATCGTAATCGATTGATAGCTCGATTCATGGAAACTGGTAGTGTTTTAAAACGCAAACGTGAAGCTTCGGCTACTGTCTTAACAGAGGACACTTTAGCAGATATCCAAGCAAGGATGAATGCAAGCCCCAATAAATCTTTGCGAAAACTATCTGCACAAACACGTATGTAAAATTTTACCATGCAAACATAATTTTACATACATAATTTTTAGATGTATCCTATGGAACTGTCCACACTGCAGTAAAGAGGAATTTACATTTGTACCCGTACAAGGTGCCGGTATTACAACAGTTGCGAGATAGAGATTTTCAGCTTAGAGTAAACTACTGTCAATGGTTCAACAATACGATGAACAATGATTTACTGGATGTATCTTTTTTTTCTGATGAAGCTTGGTTTCATCTGTTCGGTTACATAAATAGCCAAAATTATCGTACGTGGTCTGCAGAAAATCCACATGTATTTCGAGAAACTACCTTACACACTATCAAGGTCGGTGGCAGGATAGCAATGTCGCGACAACGAATATTTGGACCAGTATTTTTCGATGGCACAATTACTGCGGCAAGATACAGGGAAATACTTTTAGAACCATTTATTAATAATTTGGATGATCGTGAATTACGAAATGGGTATTTCCAGCATGACTCCGCTACCCCACATACTGCGCAGGCTACAATTAATTATTTACGAGACTTCTTTGAAGATAGAATCATTAGTGTAAATCGTTGGCCACCGGATTCACCAGACTTGACACCGTTAGACTTTTTTCTTTTTGGTTATTTAAAAAACAAAGGGTTCAGCAGAAGATTGCACACTCTTCAAGAATTGTGAGATGCTATAACTCATGAAGTTCATAATATTGGTGCCGAAATGTTACAAAATGTATTTGCGAATATGCAGCGTAGGATGAACTTATGTTTGCAATTTAATGGCGGTTATTTTGAACATATGCTGTAAAGCAAAGTGTGATAACTGTGTACCTAAGGAGTTAAAAAAAATTTGTAAAAGACATTGTCATTCCATAAACATGCATTGTAAATTTTATTTACTTATAATGAAATTATAACATTTAAATACTTAAGATTCATTATTTTGTAATGATTTAACCCAATCATTAAATAATATTTTATTTATTTTGTTGTATTTTATAGGGATGCAGTCTAATCAAATACAAAACAGTCATTATTTAAATTAAGATAATATTTTATAATATGTATAAGCTAATGACCTTCATACAGATTTGAAACTGATCGTAGTTTTTACTCGAACCATGCTCTAAAGTAGCTAGAGCAATACAGCTTCTTACCAACGTATCAGTGGTATCAACTTAAATATTTTGATCACGCGGTATACACTCGTTACAAAAATTAATTTATTGAATGGCTAGAATAAATTTCTTTGTGTTTGTTTACATAACACGTAACTCTAGCCACATACACTGTGAGGAACCCAAGTATGTGGTTATGTTTATTAAGCCAGCATTTTTTTTTATCTGAGTGTCAACAGTAAGTATGAGCCCCAATTTCAATTAATTAAGAAATAATGAAATATTTTAGGTGTAATAATGATGTGGTCTATAAAGTTAATCATGGTTATTAACAAATACCCTAAATGACAATACGCGACATTTCTATCTCTTTACATTAGTGAAGGTCGCGACAATTTTAACAGCGCCACCAAACGGATAAAAATGACATTTTGGAGGGAATTTGAAATAATCAATACAAATGCATAGTGGAAGTCGGTATAAAAAGTGTCGATAGGAAGTGTACAAGGATGCCAAATATCAATAAATAAAGACTCCATTGAAGACTAAGCAATGTATCCAAATAACTTTCGGTACCTACAAATAAAGGTTATAAAGTAACTAAGTCTAAGTCTAGTTTAATGGATTATTCTAACACCATGATTTCTTTTAGAAACATTTGATGCTTTGGAACAACTGTTCAGTCTATAGGTTAATATATTAATTTTATTGTCGTTACTGAAAAATTATGAGGAATATCAAAAAAATTTAAAATAATCTTTTGAAAGTAGTAGTAATAATATGAAATTACGTAGTGTGGAGATTTTAGCATTATTAATTAGCAGAGCTGGTGTGATTTGTAGGATGGAATAATATAGGTACCTACCTGAATTAAAGGTTGAGGCTAATGTGTCTGTATTATTACTTATTAACCTTTACAAGTAACTGAGTCTGCCATGGCCTAATCGGTAAATCATAACTTACCAACTATGACAGGACAGGGTATCAGTTCAGAAAAACAACAGTTCCACCACAGCCTCATCCCTGCTTAAAACCAATGTAGTTAATGCGGGTATCAAAACAGTTTTTATTTTAATAAATTTTTTGAACATGTTACTGAAATACCATTCTGTTTTTATTATATTTAATTTTAGTTTAATAATACAAAAGTGAACTGTAATTTTTAAGCTATAAGTGATAGAGCAGGGATAGTTTGATACCCATCTGAACTAGTTGCAACAAAGTTTATGTATGATTTGAAAAACTGATTGGCTTTCACATTATAAATACAATAAGTGCAACAAATTATTATTACTATTATAAGTAGAATAATAACAAAATAATGATGGATAGATATTTATTCATTAGTTCAATACAAATCTGCCCAATCGGTGCAAAACACATCACAAACGTATGCATGAACAAGAGAGTACCAAAACAGACAAGTGAGTGTGTAAAGAATATAATAACAAAAATATTATGATGCCTAACTAATTAAACTGCAAAACACACAGTGCAGATCTTGTATTATTATTATTATTTTACACACACATTATTCATGTAAAATCTTTGACATTTCTTTTTTTGTGCAAATTCGATGAAATGTTAGTATTATATTGCTTTATAAAACTATTAATCATGACATTGACAAATTTGTCAATAAAAATATTTCTACAATCGTCACAGAGTGAGCAGGCCTCAGGATAAAGAATTCGCCTGGCAAATAAAGTTTTGTGTGGCACCTTGTTTGCCTCAAATCTTCCATAAAACGCTCTTTAAAATTTAAGAAAATAGTGTTGCCAATACCTAAAGCGCACTGTCGAGGAAATAAAATTGAGCATTGTCATATCTTTTCATTGAAATATATGTATTCTGTAGATTGCAATCATCCTCTTTACAAGCATATATTCCAATGCAGTTTTCACATAGCTTACTGCACACCCACACTGTAACATATGCAAGTGCATTAAGTTCAACAATGTCACCATCAATAGTTAAATCAGTTCCAATGCCAACTTCACCCACTTCATTACACATATTAACTTTGAACTTTCTTTGTTCCAGCTCTTTTTTTTGTAACAAAAAGTGTCAAAGTCCATTTGGCAATTACTTTCAGCTGAAGGTGTGAGCAACTGGTTACAAATTGTTGCTCGTAAAGCTGCTTGAAACTTTGCAGCATCTGGTGTGACATTATTTCCACCCTTTGCTCTCAATACAGAAAATAAATTCTCAATACAATCCTGGCTGAGTCGCCTCGTCATCAAAAACTTTATGCCAAAAATGTTGTTGCAAGTCATTGTAAAGTAATTTTAACGCACATATATTTGATTGCCAGCCTTCAACGCAAGGTGGAGTTTTTCCTTTCCTATTTTGAAAAGTTAATTTTTGGAACATCCTGTCTGCTTTTTCAAGTAAAGCCCAATGGCAAGAGCTGTCTTTCAAAGGCCGCCTATATACTTTTGGATCATTTAAATTGATACTGTTGAAGCAATCAAATAAATTGTCTATCAGTTCGATAAAGCTTGCTGTATGAACGGCTGCAGATGGAAGGCTGTTGAAAGCAACATGAGTTAGAATTCCTTTACTAACTGTGTGACTCATGACTTGAGCAGCCAAACACACTCGCATTGGAGAGAAGGGTGGTAAATCGATGTGCTTCTTCGTAAGTTTTGGAGCAAGACGTGGGATCATACAATAATCCTTCTGATAGAAGTCAAAGACGTACCTCCAGGAGTATACATGATCCTCATGTGACACTGAATATTTTTTAAAATTATTTTAGTAAATGAGGAGCATCATATATGAAATATATGTTTTCATTATATACATTAATGTATGGTTTTTCACTTGTAACCCCTATAATAACTGTCTCATCTTAGTGTTATTTGTCCCTTGATCACACACAACAACTTTTGGTATTAAACCAGCACTTTTTACTTTTTGTAAAACATATTCAACTATATTTTTTAAAACATCCCCTCGCATAGGCCCTTTTGTTAAAAAATAACCTATTACTTGTTTGAAATTTACTTTCAAACCTCGGATCATGACAACAAGAACTTGATCACATGGTTCTAGTTCCAAACACGAAAAGTTTGGGCCAAGGTCTGTGAACCCATGAAAAGTGTCATTCCGAGAGTTATAAGAAAATTGTTTTTTTAATTACATTTCATCAATTACAACTAAAACCAGTTTTTGTTCCACATTAAGCGAACAACTTTTGACCTGGAGCATTTCTATAACATTTCTGGTGAAATCTGAAGGTTCTGGAGCCACCTTTGTAAGGACAGTTGGTAAGCAAAATTGTCTGTGTACGAATGTGTAGGCATTAGTCGAGCAGTAATACAGTCTCCATGCGACACTTTTATCTGCCATAGAATAACGAACACCCTTTTTATTCTTACTATCTACATGTCTTGAGAACAGAGTTGTCAGACTTTTTCTTTTTTAGCACCTTGATCTCTGCTTTCAATCTTCTGTGGTCATGGTCATGTTGCAATTTTATAATTAGATTCTTCCTTCTGGAATCATTTTACTGGTATTCTCTCAATTTTCTCTTGTTGTCTTGTGGAACACATGTTGGGTTGGTAGGTGCCACTGCAAGATGATATGATTATAAAATCATACATTTAATAATAAGTCTGATTCGAATTCATAATAAATCAGATGTTGATAATAAAACGAGTAGTATCTCCAAATTTTGTGTATACGTATACAGGTAAATCCAAATTATCCGCTGTATAAAATACTACTCCAGAATTACGAATCAGAAACTACATGAGGAAATACAATTTGATGTATTTTGTCACTACATATTAAATATGAATGTCAGTGATAGTATTAATTAAGGAAGTGATATTTTAATACATCGATGTGTTTTGAATGTAGGGAGGTTGGTATGCCGACAATATAGGATTTTTTTCCTTATCGGCAGGTAAAATAAATTTAAAAATATTGTTTTTGTGTGTGTGTGTGTATTATACAGTATATTTCAAGGATAAACTACTAGGCGATTCTCACTGTCCAACTTGAAAAATCAATATGTTTGACTGAACCTATTACTCTGGTTTTAAAATTTTCCAATGCTTACATTTGATGCTTTGTTTGAACGAACATCTTCACATACCAACACTTTATATACTGAAATGACTATACTAGACAACTACATCACCTTCTTGATCAACAGTTGTTGTCAATGTAGAAGCCTCTAACATGGCCAGTGCTGAACCTTCTCATTTTCTTTTACCTGTTATATGAGGTAGTACATTTTTCTTCAGTGGTAAATTTAGAGAAGGTACTGTGCCTTTCTTCAACCTATCAAACAAAATAATGTCAGAAAACAAGTATTTGGCAAAATAATGTTCACCTATTCCATATAAGATCAACTTATATTTACATATCATACATTTTGTCATGGTACGCTATAATAACTATTTTAACAAGTTTCATTATTCGAAAATCAAAAATACATTACCCTTGAGATTTATTTCTAACATTCACATAGTCTTCTTCACGAAAATGGTCGGAACATATGCTGTATGACGTGTTTTAATTTTTCAAACCAACATTTTTAATTAAGAGGTCAAGGTCTGCCCTCTTTGTCAATACTACCCATGTTTTGCATCTTAAAAGAAAAACAACGTTAAAGATTGAAATTACATCACAAATACGCTAAAATAATAAGTAAATAATTTAATAATCAATATTTGTATGTTATCATGGCACAAGTAGGCATGTAGGTACTTACAATTCAGGTTCTCGTGGAAAATTGTGGAAGCTTTTTGATAAATGAATTCCAACATAGTTAGAACAGCCATACATTGCACATATTCTCCCAGCCATTTTACTTGAATACAGTAATACAATTTCAAATAATTAACTGTTATTCAGTACAAGTTTTACACACTTCAAATGGCGAAATGCAAACTGTCGATTTAGTAACATTGTTGCACGGTAGAGGCGCTGAGTGTCTTGTCGCAACCATTGAACTATAATACTAACTGGAAGAATCACGCCCGTGTTTCGAACGCGGTCACAATTGTTAGAAGAGTGCAGTTGCTGCGGTGGTAACCCATCTTTGTCTTACATATGTACTATTATTGTTTGCAACGCAGAATGTCGTAATATGTGTTGGAAGCTTTCTATATCATAATTGTGGAAAGTCTTTATTAGTTTGAACAAATTAATAAGTTGCTTATTAATATTACTATTTTAATATTAGTAATTTTGCAAAGTTAAAGGGTAAATAACAATAAAGTAACTAATGTTTGAAATACATGAATACTTTAATATAAAAAAATTACACATGATAAAACAATATCGTATTATGAAGTTTTTGGCGAATTGTTGCTTTTGTTCCTAAAACTCTTAATGTTTTTTTTGGCATAGGTATAAATTCTAGTGTTCGTAAGTATTAGAAATATACTTAATAAGTTGTATTTCATGCAAATCATCATGTACGTCAACAATAGGATGTGATGGTTGAAATAAGGTAGAAATCTTTGTAAGAAAATGTTGCATAACTGCACTTAATATTCTTTGTTTGAAATTTTTTTGTTATGTAGCCCAAGGCGATTTCACTTGAAATGATTTTTCGGTGAATTTTACAATTTCAAAAGCACTTTTGAAGGTATATACAATTTACCATTGGAAATAAATTGGGTGAAAGAATCACGTTTGTTTATATCTACAACATAAGTGTGATCAGACATATAATCTCGAATTAACATTTTATGACAATCAACGCAATTAATTCTTGACACAATTTTTCTGATAATAAAACCTCCAATATATGACAAAATGTTTTCTTGGAACGCTGAAAGAGTTATTCTATCAAGGTGTGACATTAATTCATTTATTTGATTGTCAATTTCATCAGTATGCGTCTTATTTGATATAGGAGAAACTGTATTAACACAAATCAAATAAAGATGTGGAGTTTAAACCGCTATCAATGCAGTTTGAATTAACACTAGCTGTTATACTATTTCGAAACAATAGCTTCCGAATGCCCATTTGAACTGCATTGTATTGGGATTATTGTTCCACCCGCCTTGTGCTCGTATGCAACTAAGTGATCCTGACTACATTTATACGTTAAAAAATATTTAAGAGGGACATCAATATTTGCTAATAGATCCAAAGCTAAATTTTGGAAGCTGTAAATATTAACAAGAAAACCAAGCGCAAATGTTTTCCGTTTATGGTATAAAATACTAATATTATTTACTTTTAATTGTTTGATGTAACGTTCAGTTTCCTGGAAAACATTTTGCCAATAATTTTATTACCTAGATGTAATGCACTTTTATAACCTTTTCCAAACCGATTTCTAGAATTCGTTGCCTCACTTCCTATAAAATCGTGACAACCAGATAATCTTAAAAATCGATGGCATTAGCCACACTACTACTAATTGTTTGAACAGCCAAACGTACATTCATTTTTTATTATAGAAACTAACATGAGGTCCTGATAAATGATTTGCTAGCTTCAAATCCTCCTTTTCTTGTATGTCATGGAGTTTTTGGACATATTTGAAGGAAATTTCTCCAGTAGGAGATGTAATAGAACAATCAGCAAATGCATTCCTGCATAGTTTTAACATATGACATGGGTCTAAGATACAATAAATTTGACTGTCGTTTTGAGGGTGTTTAAATTTTGGAACTATATCTGCCGGGATAGATTACAACCTAAATATTCAAATGTTTTAAATTTGTGCATGTACCATCACAAGTAATGGAACCAACAACTATGCCAATTTCATATAATTTTGAATAGCCAATAAAATCAATTGACTTTGTGTGATAGCAGTTATTTTGTTTATATAAAAATATGCAATTGGGCATTTAAATTTTTGTCAATATGACACTATTTGAAAAAGTAAAGCTTCTGTTGCCATTTCCTCACTAGATATGTTTGAAATTCCTCCAAAGTCAACATACCCAGAATATTTATCATTTTTCTTATCAAATACTAATTCTGATCTTATTGCCATAGCATCATTAGTGCAACATTTTGTAAATAATTACAGGTAGCACGCTTTTGTTTTAAAAAGTCCAACACTTCTGTTAAATAACCCACTTCACAGTCACGAGATGACAACCATTTTCTTATCACTGCCACATGTGGTAAACAAATTTTGCTACGTAAAATCTATAGGCTTTAGGTGAATAAAAGTATAATGTAAGCACAAATTGCTTCATATCTTGGGTATATCGCCTTTGTGTAGGTTTTGCATTCACATTCGCACTTTCATTTTAAATAATTCTAATGAAAATCCTTGAAAATTGTTAGTCAGAACATCTTCTAAGTTGGAGTTGGATTTGTTATTAACTTTTAAATATTTTATTAATTCTTTCATATTTCTCATTTTAGAATCTCTCCTATTTAATTTCTGTTGTAAAATTTTCAATCTTCGTTTTAGTTGAATTTCAGTTACAGACTTCTTTAAACGTCTAGGAGATGTTTGTGTCCCGATCTCAGATGTGCAAGAAACAGGTTCAGAAATTTCCATTTGCATATGACTAGTTGATGGCTGTACCTAATAGTTACAAAAAGCTAGTTAGTACAAAACCACCTACTTAAAAACTTAACTTACTTGTGCTTGTATGGAAGAAATTGTAGATTGACGAACCAGTTCTCTTCGACTGACACTTTCTTACATAAAGGTTCAGGAAATTTAAAATTGATGGAACTGCATCCTTTTTAGAACGTTTTTGTTCAAAGATGATTCTAAATAGCAATCATCTGTGAAATGTTCACTACATAGCACAGTGTTTGGATTTGGTTTAAAATCTTTTAAACGAACAGCTTGTATCCAGTTTTAAAATTTCTGGTCGTTTCATTGGAAATCTGTAAAAATAATTAACTAAATTTTCATAAAATAAACCGTTATATGTATTAAATACGTGTCGATAACAATTTAAAGCTTAATAAGAAATAGTAGTTTGAGTATTATAACCTCACTCCCAGTTTTAGAATGTAAATTCTTACCTGTGAAATCGGTTAACTCCATTAGGTTTCCATTCATTAGTACAAGCATAAGCACTACAAGACCTCACCATTTTATACACCACACTTTTATATCTAAGTTTTATGTAAACAACAAAACAATCCTATTCTGTTAAAAACCACAGGTAACCTTCACGTGTGTAAAACAAAGATGACCACCCACACCGCAGCTTCTATTTCATTCTAACAAGACGGACTCACTTTCTTATTTGAATCGCTATTTGAGTGGTTCTTCCAGTTAGTAATAGAGTTCAATGGTCGCAACAAATTTTCATCAGTGTCGGGTATTGTCATTTAGGGTATTTGTTATTAATCAACTTTAAAGAGTTGTTCCGATACTCCTTACGATAGTTGCTTTGAATTATACGTGATGTCGTTATATGTGTATGTATGTGCCATAAATGAAAATCTTTACTCATTATTTACTGTATTTTAGATGAATTGATCTCATTTGCATGCACATTTGAGATCTAAAAAAAACAATGCACCACACTATAGAAGCAGATGTTTCTATACTTTCCTTTAATGTTTATTGACATTGTTGCATGTGTATGCATTACCTAAATGACAATCTTTATGCATTATTCGCTGTGCTTTAGATGAATACGTACAGATTTGAGTCATTTTAAAAAACAATAGGTACATCATAACGTAGAAACCCTTATGAAATATGTAGAACGTATTGTTATGCATCATTAGTTGCTTAAAAGTTAAATGTAATATATCAATCTTTGGAAAATTGTATGTATTTCTAATTGCTTTATAGAATGACTTGGTGAGTAGTTCCATACAAAAGGACTAATTCAGTGATTTGTAGCATTAAGTTAAATAAGTTCTTTTTTTCCATTATAATGTATTTGTGATGATCTATCAAAGGGTATAGTCAAAGCTTACAGAAAAAATTGTGTAAGTGGCTTACTTGTGCTGAATATGTTAAATGTACACATTTATAATAATAATAAACTATGTAGTCATACATGTAATTTGTTTTCACTAATATTATTTAACAAATATACCATAAGTACATCGATTTCTGATTAATCATAAATCAATTTTAAAAATTCATTTAAATGTTTTAATGTCATCATAAAGGTTCACAATCTAAATCGTCATCATCAGATGAAAATGAGAAATCTGATTCGTCACTGTCATTATTAACATTTATTACCAGTTTGGCAACATCATCCAATATTACTTCTTTTTTAAAATATTCACTCTCCACTTGTTCTACATGTTCACACACTTTCTTCCAGTTCTCAGCTGTAATTTTTTCAAATTCTTCGTTTGCCAATTGCCTAACATCTTTCATTTTAAACGTCACATTCCTCGCTGCTATACAATTTGTCACAATTCCCCATATTTTTTCAATTGAATTTAATTCAGGGTGGTACGGAGGGAGATGAAGGACAGAATGACCATTTTCAGCTAGTTGCTTGTCTAGAATATATACTTTATTTTGTTGTTTGTGCTCTTTAATTTTCTCGTATAGCTCTACTTTCAATGCGCAATCACCCATGAGGTTTGCGTTTGAGACGGTCTCTACCTACCAAAACAGTTCAGAATTGACCGTCGGTTAACTCTTGCGTTCAGAATGTTCTACAATCAGTTGTATATTGGTTGTCGTTTGCCGTAAAATAACAAAGATAAAACTAATTCGCAAGAAACTAGAAACTCGTGTTGTAAGTTAATATTGAAGATAGCGATGAATTTTTAAGCACGGGGACGTCGTTCAACCAGTATGCGTATAACCAAAACTTTTATAAGATATACATTGCTATCATGTGGTAGAAACAGCAACACCCTTAGAATAATTAATAAACCATCCACATTTCAGATTCTATTTATTAATAATACTAACAGTGATGATGTATGTCGTTTTTACTTACGTATTTAAAAGCATTACAATACTTTCAAAAATATCGACGACTTCTTCACCAGCGTTGTAATCCAAGCACGTATAATTTACATAAAAACTAGTGGTGACTCAAACATTTCTGTGTTGTGTGATAAGATAGAGCATCAATGTGTAAAATTTTATTCAATTTCATTGATATTTAAAAAAGTTATACGCATTTGTATAGTTAGGGACGATTTCATGTGTTATCAAAGCAAGATTTTTTAAAATTTTCGCCGAACCAGTGATGGCTCAAAATTTTCTTATCAACGATAATAATAAGGTAGAGCATCTGTGTGTCAAATTTCATTAAACTTGATTTATAAAAAAGCTATATGCATTTCAATAGTTGGCGACGATTTTATAATAGTCATCAAAACAAGATTTTATAAATTTTCGTCGATACTAGTGATGGCCCGAGGGTGTCTCACTAGTGGAATTACATGTACATTTTGTTGGCATTCGCTTAGCAGTCGCAGGCAGTCATTGGCAGTCGCCGGAATTCGCAGGCAGTCATTGGTAGTCGCCGGGATTCCCAAGGTAGTCGTTGAAATTCTCAAGACAGTTGGCAGCCCCGTAATATTTTATAGTGGGAAGCTAGCGCGCGATTGTTTCAGTTTTCCTTGCTTACTACTGTTAGTCGCAGAACACTCCGCCTCTGTTAGTATATATGTGTGCGGTAAAGTTACATTGTTGAAATCAGTTATTTGCATTTTTTAAAGGTAAGTAAATCATTTATTCTACTAATGTGCTCAGTTATTATATTTTATGATAGTGTAGTAATTAGATATTGTTTGTATTATTAAAACTATGATGTTATTCCGCACTTCTAACCTCAAATTGCGCAGGCTCGCGCTTAATTTTACAGGAGACACTAAACAGAGGACGGAATAGGATGTGTGCCGTCACGATGTGTGACGTCATCATAGCAAAATTACTGTAACCTAACATAATTAGATTAGATAAACAAAACTACTGTAACCTAACAAAAGTAGATTAGATAAACAAAACTACAGTAACCTAAAAAAAATTGCATGGGCCGGGATTCGAACCCGCACCAAAAGCGTGGAAGACGATTCCTACCACTATACCACCAGCGCTCTAGAAGTTTGACATTGAAAGTGATATTTAAACCATTTATAAGAATTCCTATTTATGTAGATAAGGCATGCGCAATTTGTCATTGGCACCTTCCTATGTTCCTCTGTTTAGCGCCTCCTAATTTTACGGGTTGTGCTTACGTTTTTGTATGTTGAGCCAAATTTCTTACTTTTTCGAATTGACGATAAGAACTAAACCGAGAACTAAACTAAGGAATTGAATGTATATTGATATGGAATAATTGTTTAGATCGACTTATTTCAACTCACGTCCTCCCAGAAGCGTAAATAACGAAATGTAATATGTTATTGTAATCTGTTTAACTTCTGAATAGGCATTTCAAGCAATTCAGCAATTTTGAAATAGCACGTGTTAAGCATGTTATAGTTAATAAAATGTACAAATGCTGAATAACGGTAATTTCATATGACGTTTCTGTTGTTGCCTCGGTTAATGCCGTTTGAAAAATTGCCTATTATAATATGTAATAAAAATTTGTGAACAATGTTTATGTAAAATCGTGTAAAATCATCGAGAAAATCATGTACCGATGTCAAAATATGATGTATATGTTCTCGATATGTTCATACCGAGGTTCATACCATGGCTATGTTGTTTTCAATCGTCTTGTAAAGAATGTATAACAAACAATATAGTATTAACCGAGGTATTAACAATATTTGAACCGATGAACTTAAGTGTTTTACGTTTTAATTCTGTAGGTTTCATGGTGTTCAGTTCGAAAAAGTACATAAGTAAAGTTAGAAATAATCACATTTTTTTGTTTTGTGGTGAAATATATATTTTGTTTACGGAATTTTAATAATTATTATTCCTTCATCAGAACATTGAGTTTTTACTAAAATTATGATAGACTTATGTTCTAAAACTTACCAATTAGTTGGTTAATAAGTTACAATACATAATACATATAACCGAGCATATAACAAACTAAATTAAAGGGGTAAAAACACAACGTGTTAATTCCTTTAATTTAGTTTGTTATATGTATTATGTATTGTAACTTATTAACCAACTAATTGATTTAACTCATTAATCTTTCACCAATGTCATAATTTTAGTAAAAACTCAATGTTCTGATGAAGTGAATAGTAATAATTATTAAAATTCCCGAAACGTAAACAAAATATATATTTCATCCACAAAACAAAAGAAATGTGATTATTTCTAACTTTACTTATGTACTTTTTCGAACTGAACACCATGAAACCTACACAGAATTAAAAACATAATATCGAGCATAATATATACAGTTCATGAAAACTCCAACCTACAACTATACATAAAGTGTTTTACTCACAATTACTTCTTTTTATATCAGAAAATGGCGCAAAAGTCGGACAAATTGTCAAAAATATTAAAAGAATTAGAACTAGAAGATCTTGACGTACCCGTATACTTACAAATCCTTCTCATGTATTGCGGATATGACAACTACCTATCATTGTCAGCAATAGATGCTAACGACATAGCACAGTTAGAACATTTTGCCCGAAACGATTTATTTGATTTACTCGAAGAAGACCAGCGAAATGAATTTTATGGAATTTTTACAAAAAACCCAAAATTATTTAAAATTGTGGATGGCCACAAAAAAATATTGGATGTTATTCGTAGCTCTTGTAAGGATCATATTAAAGAGCTCCAATCTGTTAAGGCTAAAAAACGAAAACCCGATAATGAAAATCAAAAAAGCAATTACGGTGTAAAGCGGCAGCAACAAAGGAGAAAAAATAATTTAGATACCAGCGATATTAGCAATGCAAATTTACTACCGCAGCAAGAAAATGTAAACCAAGCTAACGAACAGATAGTCGCACACGTCCAAAATGTGGTGTCTAACTATGCTACTAAATTTTTGAATAATTTGGAAGTACCAACACAAGAGCTTCATTTAAAAAGAAAAACAGTCTGGTCAAGTTAAAAAAATTCAGGTTGTAATGAAAAACGGGTGTCCGTGGATTCTGTGTACAGAGTGTGATTTTCAGTCTAGACCTTATTGTGACAGAAGGTGAAAGGAAGAAATGGATATGTTCAAATTTCAACAGACATTTTAAAACCCATTTTCATCCAATGTCCAAAGGTACCAAAAGCAATTCGAAAAACATCGATAACGCAAAATTGAAAGATTCAACACTCTTATCATTTTTTAAGAAAGTACCCATTACGTTAACAGACTTGGCTACAGGTCTTAGTTCAAAAAACTGACGATGACCTTGTTTACGAGGAACCACTAATAGCTAACAAACATTTAAAAAGTGTTGTGAGCGGCAAAATTACTACAGAGGAGATTCAAGAGGAAGTCATTATTGTTGAAGGTAGTGGTGCTGATTCAACAATGCCTGACCCTCAACATGTGGTCATGACTCGCCCCATTACTAGTACTTAACAAGATCGTGCGAAAACAGCTCGTTTATTAACATTCGACATAAACCAGTTAAAAATAACCGACTTTTATGCATTCTGCAACAAAATTGAGAACATTATAAATACCACTCCTGCAATCCAACATCAGTTTGACAAAACTATTAAGATTATTAATGAGGACACTGTAAATGATAATGCGTCGTCCATAAAACCCAAAGACTTTTTCGAAATGCTAAAAATAGCGTCCCAGGCCAATGTGAAAGTGCCACAAACTGGAAATAGATATTCAGAAGAATTAAAAAACTTTGTTTGTATATTTTTCTAACATCTGGAAGATTAGCTTATGAAACGTTATGTGAAAATATGGCGAATGCATTACCTTCATTACCAACACTTTATCGGACAATTTGTGGAATTAAAAGAATTCTTAAATCGGCGTAATTACCCGTTACGAATTTTCGTGTCAGAATATCAAACAGCAATAGTAAAAAGACCTCGATATGATCCTAAAAGTAACCAACTTGTAGGATTCTTGAATGAAACTTCTACAGTTACTGGATTTCCCTTAAGAAATATGAACAAGATAAATAGTTTCACGGATATTAACAACATAGTAAAAATGGAATTTTGCCTCATAATGCTTACGTTTTTATGGTTCAACCTTTAGTTGATGGTTCACTAGCTTTTTGCTTATCCATATTTGGGTCTGATAACAGATTTTATCAGATGATGTCTTAAGAAGATGGAGGTGCATAGAGGAATCGGCAAAATCCGAGGGTATAATTGTAGAAGGTTTTGCGTCAGATGGTGATACCAGATGTTTGAAGGCAATGAAAACCGTGGCTCATTTGCCAATCACTCGTGCAACTGAGACTGAACTGTTGTGCCCATATTTACCATATTTTCAGGTAACGCGATGGCCTAAAATATCTTATCAACAAAGTGATGTGTCATAAGGTAGAGTATGTGTGCGTGCGTGCGTGTGCGTGCGTGTGTGTGCGCGCGAGTGCGCGCGTGTGCGTGCGTGTGTGTGTGTGGGTGCGTGCGTGCGCGCGTGTACAACTTCATTAAATTGGATTGACAATTAAAAAGTAAACGTTATCACGACCACTACGCAGATTGGTTTTGCGCGCGCATACTGCCCACGACCACGCGTTTTGATTGGAGAACCTAAAGGCTGACCACGTCCCCTGATTTATAATTGATCCTTAGACCCTCGCCTAGCCTCCAGGCTCTGTGCTCTGATTATAGGCCTAAGGCTTTGCATTCTTGTTGGTTGGTTTTGTTTGTGTGCTTGTGGCGCCATCTAGTGGTGTATATATTTAAAACTATGATTGCTTTCTGTAATAGAGGTTAGTCGTGGTTCCATCTAGCGGAATATTGTTAAAACTAGATGTAGGTCCCTGTAATTGTTATGGCGGGAAAACTTGAAATTTGAGCAAGTTAATCTTACGCAGTAGAAATCTGTTAATCTCCTCAATTTCATATAGACCACTCGAAATTGTAATCTCTTTATGCTCGCCAGTTTGCGTAATATAGTAAAACTTGTTACCGTCATGAATATTTCGTATGTAATTGCAACCGTAGTATCCTAGCAATCCTAATCCATACTGGTAATCAGGATCAAGTTCGATTGGAGGAAAATACGTTGTGCTGAGCACGTTTCCCACCCCCGTCAACATGAACGTTTGGAACATGACTACAAATAAACAAATAATATTGCTAGCTATTTATTATACAGAAAATCTGAACATAAATGCCCACATTTAAATGTATTATAATTCTGCCCCTTACCATAATTATATGTAATTTTACAACCTATTAAATATGTAATTATTTCAAGTGGTGGCGCTAAATCTCCCAGGCTGTCGTAGTAGATGGCTTCATCACCACGTTTCTTGAAAGCAACCTAATGAGTACCTCCGCGGCAAATTTATGAGTTTTTTTGATACAGTTTCAGGTATAAAGCACATCGTTTCTTATAAGGCTTCAAGTAAAGTCCTCTACCGCTCCTTAGAGCAACCGCTTCCATTGTTGCGTTATGACGTTGAGCCTCCTTCAATTGCTTCTTCGCAGCCGAAGCGTTGTGGACAGCTTTAGCTATGCGACTTGCATCACCGGCAAGAGCACCTGCAGTTGAGAGACCGGTGAATAGGGGTATTAGGAATGGAAGGAAGCCGTCAGTTCTAGGCATAGGAATGATTCTAGGCACTTGCACCTTCTTCTTTCCACCGGCAATCTTAACTGCCATCTTAGCAGCCGATAGACTGACATCAATGAGTTTCTTCAGATTGTCATCTTTAAGCAGACTTTTGACAGATTTTCGAATAGGTTGTAAAACTCCTCATCTAAACGAGACTCTCTTCCTCGCCTTCTTCTTAGCACCTATACCCAACGTGGGTTAACGTTCATGATGTTCGCTACAGCAAAGGCTGCTGTTTTCTTACCAAAACTTGAATCCTTCAAGCGTATACGATTCCAAGTTTGGTCTCAAAATACCCTATCTGCTTGATAACGACTTGTTGTATCATTAGAATTATGATAGGCGATATTGTGTTGTTTGCAACCTGCGTTCAGTGGATTTAACCGGGGATCGCCGCTAGCTAAACGTTTATGTACCTTGGTTCCTGGTCCGCAACATCGATAACACGAAATATGCAGTTCAAAAGGTAATTTATTTATTAAGGTGTTTAATAACTTAATATTAATACTCTTCTTTCCAACAGCATGTGAACTAGTCAGTATACTGTCAGCAACTGAATGATGAAGTTTACGAAGCATCCTCAAGAACTACCTGTGGAAGGTCAAGATTTCCTGAAATCGGAAGTTGCGGGAAAGCATGGTCGTCTCTGTCCGGCATCAATCAGAGCAATTATTTGCGGACTTTGGGGGTGCGGGAAGACTAATATGATCGTTAGCTTATTGGAGGCACCTTACGGTTTAAAATTTGAAAATGTATACGTTTACCCCAAGTGGCTTGAGCAGCCAAAGTGTAAATACTTAAAGCATGTACTTAAGCCGATAAGAGGTATTAAGTATAATTCATTTAACGACAAAGCGAATATACTCACGCCCGAAGCGATCGCTAGTAATTCTGTAATCATCTTCGACGACATCTCGTGTCTCGATCAAGATATAATTCGCGATTATTTCAGTAAAGGGCGACACTCGGGCGTGGACTCCTATCTCTGTCCAACCTATTCGAAGATTCCTAAACACTTGATTCGCGATAAGGTGAATATGTTTGTGCTATTTAAACAGGATTGCATACATCTGAAGCATGTATATGATGAGCGTGTAGGCACCGATATAACCTTCGATCAATTTAAATCAATGTGCTCGCGATGTTGACAGAATAAATACGATTTTTTATGCGTTGTAAAAGACTTTGATTACGGTAGATACAGAAGCAGATTTGATTACTACATCACCTGCTTATAATACTCATTCAGTCAGTCGAAATGGATCTTTGAGATAAGGTGGTTAAGCGGAAGTTAACGCAAACTCGTAATGCATTCAAACGTAAGCTCGAATTATTGAAGAGTGGGGAACTTGAAACATATTGTTTAGCGGAAACTGCATATAAACCTATAGTGGATCCTCTGAAACAAATCGCTAACGCGGAAATGAAAGTAGAACCGGTGAAATCGTAGTTCAAACAAGTATCTACCGCAACGTCAACACCTGCCCCGTTCAAGTTCAAACCTCCGGTTGCACCTTTATTCGTTGAAGCCGGTGCAGAACCAGCACCTGCTACTTTTACATTTATTATAATTTTTCTAATTCATGTTAAAATTGATAAATTGTTAAGTTGCCAAGTTTTCAAGATTTGTTTTCATTAGTAGTAACACAAGAACATCGACAATCGAAATAATTTTACATCACTTCTCGAAAGCATGTTTCCGGGCAATAAAAATATAAATGTAGAGGTTCGTTGTATCCAAAATTAAACAAGGATTACAAAAATGTAAACATATACAGGGTATTCCATTTAAAATGACAATGTTGATATTTATTTCCGGTGTAACCGGAAATGATACAGTAAATCGGATTGAATTTTTGGATGCCTTGGATCTTTTTAGAAGGAGATTCGCAATTTTATTTAAAAATAAACCGTTGAGGAGATACTCAGGGGGTCCCATACTTTATACTAACTCTGTATAATAATTTCATACAATCATTGTTGAAGTGATGCTGCATAAAATTATAGTGCAAATCGTACATTAACATTTTACATATGTCTAAAATATAGCGGCTTATTAAAGTAGGTTCCCACCTTAGATAACTTGATAGCCATCAGTTCTTGTGAAATATTTCTCTGCTGTGGAAATTCGACTGGGAAGTGTAATAATTGGCTCCATACCTACCACTCCATCTGGTGACAAGCTTAATAATTCGGTGATTTCTAACATTGTCCATAGTTTTCCCAAAATTTGCGTTAATGGGGTTAGTGGATTCTACTCGCAACCTTATATTTAATGCCATATGTGATTTAAGCCAACGTGATTGGTTCAAGCTAATCGCGCGATAAACTTTCTCAAGCACAAGACCTGCTTGAAGGCATTGTTTCAAATTACGGTAATGAGTGACATACTTGGCCTTAGAATGCAGCGTTGCGAGCAGTTTCCTATTTTTACCACCAGGTGGAGTACCGTGTTTAACGCAGAATGGAATTTATTTATGACGATCGTGCAAATTATCTGGATATAATAGATCCACCTCTAGGATTAATCCTTTGCATGCATCATCTGGTATATTTAATATTGATTTCGGGGGTTAATAAATTTAATTGCGTCTCGCTAAGCCACTTGAAATCATTTTGCGGCAAACAGTGACTTCCCATATAAAGGAACAATATATGTGTAAAGGATATAAGAGGATGGTCGGATGAGATCATAATCATCCATATACTTATTATTAGCCTTGCTATATTTAGTACAGCGTTGTGTTATTCCACCTCTTATACCCTTATCCACGAACAATAACATACATACACCGGTGAGCAGCTCCAATCTAACTTTAGTGTAATTTTAAATACACTGTCAGGTGTATCCGCGAGCGGTGTAAAAGAATGCGGGATCTAACTTATACGTTGTTATGCACATATTTCTAAAATTTGTAAATAAGTCAGCAAGTGGAAGCACATCACATGTCAGACAAACATCGCTATATTGACTTAAGTTTTGAATTTGAAACTTTTGAGAGACGGTTTGAGCATGGGCATAATCATTATCTGTGATATGTGATTGCCTCAATCTCCTGTAAAATCAAGGCAAGTTTCGTCAAATTTAGCCCACGCATCTACATACTCATACGGATACACCCCTTTTTTAGTTAATAACTGCAGCTGCTCATCATTCAATTGACTTAGCGTGCTACGTAAAATTTTGAAATCGTTAAATGATAAATAGGAGGATAATTTATCTAGGGACTCGTTCATGAAGCGATATGAATCTACAAATCGAAATTTAACTATTGTATACGTCTGCTGAATGATGTATAGAGTTCTTTAGTCTTAGGTAATCATGACCTGAAAAATTATGGAAAAAAACAAGTGTTATTCGCTGGGCCTTACACCGGATGTTGCATACTTGATGAGCACTACCTCTAAACCGACTGGTGAAATGACGATCTCTTACATTAACATCATGATCTTGGAAGGATGTTCGCAAATGTGGCAGTGTGGATGCATTCTATTTCAGCATTTGCATGTCTCTTAATTTTGACAAGGAATCGTTAAACATGCAGTGAAGGTAATATACGATGCTGAATACGTTATGCTTCTTATACTTAACGGTATTCCGCGTTTCGTCATCTTTAAAATCCTGCACTAAACATTCCAAGTCGCAATGCAAAATAAAGGGCGCAGTCTGTTTAAACTCATAGTTCTTAAAATAAACATTCGATCCCGGCTTAGGCATCTCTATCCTACACTTATGAATTAACTTACAATCTAATTCATGATTACTCAGTTTAATGTCAGAACCAGAATAGTGTAGGCATAGATATAATTTCTTATGATTCTTCGTTAATTGTGAACGGAATAATCCTGATAAATTCTTGATCCAGCAGAAATGAAATTTCACTAAGTCATCATCATCCTTAGTTGTTCCATGTCTTGAAATGTCATCCATTTCACCCTCAATTTCATAATTCTGCTGGATCATTAATAAATTAACATGCTGTGGTATATGTAGTTGTCTCCTTTCTAAAAAGAACATAAACGTTTAAGAATAAATTTGGATTTTGCTTTAAAAATTTAGGGATTTAGATTAAGGTCATGGGAAACTATATCTTCAAAATTGAGAATTTCAGCATAGTAAGGATAGGATGATACGCGATCAGAGTCGTGAGGGACGGGAAAGAGAGCCGATGCTAAAACCCAACCGAAACATGCTTCATTATTATTTTTTACATTAATAATGCATTTCTCATTTTTTATGTGAGGGGGTAAAGATGTATAAGAGGATACCCTTATTAAAGTCACACTATTCGTATTCATAATTAACGAGATAATTTTCGATAGAGCCCAACCACTATTCTGTTCTTCAAATTGAAGCAATCGCCCCATTAAGTAATCAAATACATTAGTATTAAATAGATTTTTTTAATTTTTTCCTTAGAATATTAAAATAAATTCCCTATAAATTAAATTATCATCATCATTTATGGATGTTTTCTTCACGAATTCGGCACAAAATTCTAAATTTACTTTTAAAATCTGATAATGAATGTTAAAAATATTCTTAATCTTAATTGAAAACAACTTGAAACTATTGTGAAAAAGTGTTCCTAATGTCTTATAACCCAAATTAATTATAATACCGGTGCTCACCCTGGATATAAAGGCTGTAGCCAAGTCAATCCCAAATTAATTATAATACTGGTGCTCACCCTGGATTTAAAGGCTGTAGCCAGATCCCTCCACTCGACCGTACCCTTGCTTCCGAGAGACCCTTCTTCAGCTGCTTTTCTTATCTGCTTTACTAGAATTCTGTACCGCTACTGATTTTATATTCATCAAGAGTATTGTGATACTTATAGAAATGTTCAATCATTTTTAAAGACGAATCAACATTTTCGATCAAAATCATTTCTAAAAAATAAATCATTAAAATGGATTTACTATAAATGATAAACATTGTAGCTGAGTATCTAGGGAACGATCTGCAGCAGCAAGTAATATAATATGGTGAATTCTATCAACCCTAGAATTTATCGATATAATTAATTATTCAAATATAAATATATGAATTACCTGCACCGATGCAAGTAATTAGAATAGCAGCTAAGGTACAGCAGCAAGCACTTTTTTAATATAATCTGTTAAATCGAAAATAAATTCATCCACATAATTAATGCTTTAAGTAAAATGAAACATCATATACCTTGTCTCACCATTAAACAGGTTCCGTCAATATGGCCACCATTTAAATATGTCACTAAGTGCGAAGTGCTATTTACGATGTTTATTAAAACTTCTACTCGTTATATAGTACATTATTTTAAAGTAAGGAAAACCAACGTTTTACGGTGAACGAAGAAAATTAATTATAGAAATATTTTTTATTATTTACTTTATTAATAGAAAAATGGCATTTATAATAAAATAAGTATCCTATACGCCCACCGATGAAGGTTTGCTTTGGAATACTAATATATACCACGTTCTTGACAAGTACAAGAGATACTATTTATGTATTGAGAATTGGCAACACTGGTATTGCCAGGTGAAATTTGTCACTGTGATCTTAAAGTTTGACATTTTTGAGGTTATACGTACTCAGAACGTTTTGTCGTGCGAGCACTATTTGTGTTTACAGTAAGTTGAAAATTTCATCTCAGCCAAAATATGGAATTAACTCGTAAAAATTGTCGAGCTATGATTTATTATGCCTTTCGACGTGGTCTAACTCAAGAACAATGTATCAATCAACTGAATTCAACTTTTGGCGATAAGGCGCCATCCACAGCCACTGTATATCGGTGGTAGACTGAATTCAAACGTGGACGTAGTTCGCTCACGGATAAAGTTAAAGAAAGTCGTCCAAAATCAGTCGTTGTGCCGGAAAATATCGATGCTGTGCGAAAACTAATTGAAGATCGTCATGTGACATATCATGAAATCGAGAGATGTTTAAGCATTAGTATGACCAGCATACATAAGATTCTGCACGAACATTTGTGTGTTCGGAAGCTGTGTGCACGTTGGATTCCACATTTGTTGGCAGATGCTGAAAAAAATGCTCGTGTCGATTGGTGCCGTAAAATGATTTCAAAATACAACTGTGGTGCATTCAAAGCGGTATACAACATCGCCACAGGTGACGAGTCGTGGATTTATGCGTATGATCCAGAAAGAAAAGGCCAGTCCACAGTTTACGTGTTTCAATGTGAAGCAAAGCCAACAAAAGTTGTTCGTTGTCGAAGCGTTAAGAAGCAAATGGTGGCGTTTTTCTTCACGAAAACCGATCATGTGGTAACTGTGGCTCCCGAAAATCAAAAGACCGTTAATTCAGCGTGGTATACGACCATTTGTTTGTCTGAAGTTTTCGGTAAATTGAGAGAAACCAACCCAAAACGACGAGTCATTTTGCATCACGACAATGCCAGCTCACACACATCACATGCAACAAACGAGTATTTGGACACACAAACGAACGAATTGATGGGTCATCCGGCTTACAGCCCCGACTTGGCATCCAATGACTTCTTCTTGTTCCCACTAATTAAAGATAAACTGCGTGGACAACGATTTTTATCGCCCGAAGAAACAGTTGAGGCCTTCAAAACGAATGTTTTAGAGCTACCATCTTCTGACTGAACAAAGTGCTTTCAAGTGTGGTTCAATCGCATGCAAAAGCGTATAGATCTTAAAGGCGATTATTTTGAAAAGCAATAAAAATATTTTTCATCAAGTCATTTGTTTATTCTTTCTATTCTCAATACATAAAAAGCAACCCTCGTAGAATGTAAACTTTGTAAAGTCACGCACTTTTCTGAAAATTCGACATTAAAGTAGAGTAGGTAACCATTGTTAAATAAATACTCACTGTTATAATACATGGCATATATGCAATTTCTAACTTTTCGCTTGATACAGTCTGGAACGTCTTCACTTTTATATTTTATATTTTATATATATATATATATATATATATATATATATATATATATATATATATATATATATATATATATATGTTGAGATGATTCAAATTACGTGCAAGTAGCTATGTAATTTGCATAGTGAAAGATTACTTTAGTTAGTACAAAATGGTACATTTCATTAAATAATTCTAGATAAGAATGATTAATAAACATTGAGATGTTTATAAAAGTTAAATATTTCTTAATATAATTTTAAATAATGTTAGTATAAGTAATCGACAGCACAGTACATAGAAGCATAGGATATGTTTGTTATCGTTTATGAGTTAATTCAAGTTTCATTTAGTTTTGTAAGTTTATTATTAAACAATATTCCTGACGACATGTAATACAGGTTGTGGTTGACAGAAATAATGTTAAAACTAGATTTAGGCTGGTATCAATGTCGCAATTCACATGTACGTAGCCAAGATTAGTGAAAACATTCGTATTAGTGCGTTTAACTCAGATTAGTGCAAAATTAGAAAAAAACAGAATAAGCACATTAGTGAGTGACTATAAAACATGAATCATGCAGCAGTTCTGGGATTATTGTGTAATCAACAATTTATGCCATTCAACTAGTGATTGACAACATTCCGACACTAGTCGTAGAAGAACTTATGAACCTACGAAAGTGGTAAATTAAATTAATTTGTGACTTGAACATTAAGTTTAAACACTTGCATTAACAATTATTGTGTTTAAAAGTGTGAAATTTAACATTAAATTTATAAAAACAAAATGAGGTTATGTTTTCTCCTCGAATAAAGATTTTTGTCAAAAGTATTTTAAATTGAGACAATTCATATAAAATAAATTACTAGAGGCAAAAATAGTGAGGTAGCCTCAATTTTATGTTATAATTCCTTATATTTATGTTCATTTTTGTTAATTTTAGTTTTTAAGAGTTGGTAGAATTTAAATAATTTTCCTCTCAAATTGGCCGTAGGCATGTTTAAGATGGATATTTGGGTGTAGTAGTATCCCTATTCATGTAGAGGTAGTTTCAGGCCTGAAAAATTCTTAGAATTAGTATAAATTCCATAAATAAGTGTGAAAATTAACGTAGTTCTTAAGTATAGAAATTAGTTCATGTTTGGTTTCAAAATTTAGATAAAATTATGTAGATTTTGGAAATGTTTTTAGATTTAAGAAATGTTAAACGGGGTGAAAGTTATAGGGCTTCAAAGAATTATCGTAATGTGAAAATTATTGTAGACAATCAGATTTCAGGAAATATTCTCCGTAACTAAGGAAAAATTCGATAAGCAAGTGCTTATATATGAAAAACTCTCTTGATTTTCATCTTTTGCAACAACTTGCCAAAGTTAGCTGTTGCAAAATTTTTTGAAAATAAATTTTAAAACAAATTAACCTCACTTCGGTAATTTAACAAAGTGCGATTTAGTATCGGAAGTGTTAACGAAACAGTTGATAGTCTTTTGTCGGAATATAATTAAATCAAGGTTAGGTTACTTTTTAAATTTTATCGGAAGTTTTCGACAAGTTATAAAATATTTCCGCAGTTTCGACTTTGTTCATTTTTAAATTATTATTGTGAATGTTGCTATGGATAATTAATTGTGTTGTCTTCGTGCTTTTATCATTATACACCTTGTTTACCAAAAGTGTGTTTAATTTACAACAACCTTCAACGATCCATGCTTTACAAAATTTATGTTGAAGTTAATTATAAAGAAGTGATAAGCCTAAAAATAAAGATTCGTCAAGATTCTAATAACATTAGTGAAACTTACCAAGTGAACAAGCTGTTCATTTTAAAGAAAATTGGGAGATTGCAGAGCAGAGTTGCAGTTCGCAGGAGCTGTTGTCTTCAACCAACTTCAATAGCAGTAACCTACAAAAGGAGGATTTTATATGTGAGTACTTTATTGTTGACATTGGTATTTTTTTTTATTATGTTCAGAATTTCTATCCTTTGTAATAATCTTGATGTGCAACAACAGATATGCATGTCCAAAGGGAATGTTATTTGTTCTATAAATGTAAATGTTTTATATTAATATTGTTGTTCATTCAAACGTAGTTATACTTACTTGTATGTCGAGTTTCATTTTGGTTGTGGTCAAATCATATGTTTTGCGTATTCACAGCGCATGCCCACGTATATTTTTAAAAGAATTTTGTTATGTACAGGGTGTAACACAGTTATTAATGCGAATTATAAATTATAATTCAAGTTACTTAATCAATTTTAATCCATATAGAAATAATAGGACATTATCTCAATTTTTTTTTAATCATATTAACTATGGTTATTGTATTCAAACAGTCAATATAATTCAAATTTATAATCATTTATTTTACAATATTAGGGGTAAAGTTTCTTCTAAATTTAGATCCCTATCCCCTGTTGATGAGTCTCATGTTCTACCAATATAGTTCTACCGACGAATTTAATTTCAATTTAAGAGCTTTAGCCGATAATTAATAAAAATAAATTATATAATATAATAATAATAATAAAATTAATTAACCTTAGATTATTTTATAAGCAATTTAAATTTAGCGTATAAATATAAAAGAGGAGTGGTAGGTAAATATTAGTATATATATATATATATATATATATATATATATATATATATATATATATATATATATATATATATATATATATATACATATAGGATGGCCCACTTAAGCGGGTTGCTCCATAACGCCCTTACTATTACAAGTACGAAAAAATGTCATATAAAAGTTCTCGACAGTCATAAACTACACATTTTAAAATTATTTTCAGAAATGGCGAACTTCCGGTTATACCGGAAACTCATGCCAACTTCGTTATTTTAAATAGAACAATCTATATATTATTACATTTTTGAATTCCTCGTTGAATTTAAAGGTCACTATAATAACCATACTATGGATCTACGTCGCATTGCTTTTGAGTTATTTGACATTTTGTAGAAAAAATGACGTTTGCAGTGCCTCCGAAAACTTTCAATATCTCGAAGACGAATACAGGTAGAGAGATGTGGCTTTCGTGTTTTACTTTCGAAAAGGGTACCGCATCATTCTCATTCATTGCCAAAAATCTTGCTTTTAGGATTCAATAATTTCTATCGCTCTGAAAATAATTTTTTTCAAACATGGATAACTTGATTTTTTTTATATAGTATAAGCCTTAAGTAATTATTTCGTATTACTTGTGCAATCCTTATGTATTTATCAACTTTCTGATTCACTACTGCAACATCCGCGGTATCAGGTCTAATCTTAATGCTATTCACCAACATCTTGAACAATTACAACCTGATATATTGTTTCTATCTGAAACACAAGTCTCCTCGAAAGCTCCGAGTCACCCGACTTGCAATTTCCTCAATACCATCTTCACTCTAACTTTCGATATAAAGGAGGAGTATGTGCCTACATCAAGGACAGAATTGCTTGCAAGAGGGTTTCTTCCTTAGAAAATAAAAATTTTGACGTGATTTGGTTTAAACATTCTGGTCCTAATTTTGTGAAATTCTACTGTTGCATTTATAGGTCCCCTAATGACAGCAACTTTCAAGACTTCTTCGATTACCTTAGTACGAAAGTTGACTATCTCTTGGCTCAGTTTCCATCTTGCGATGTCTCATTTGTAGGCGATTTCAATGTTCATAACTCTAATTGGCTTCAATTTTCATCTACTACAAATCCCGCTGGTCATAGTGCAGAAACATTTGCTATTTCATGTGATCTCACACAAATGATTTCTGAACCCACAAGAATCCCTGATAACCCTAACCATACTCCACATCTTCTAGATCTCTTTCTTACATCCAACCCTCTTGTTTATAAAACTTCCGTTCTTTCGCCTTTAGGTCTTTCCGACCATTGTCTAATAAAAATCATTTCTACTGTACCTAATTCCACTGTTGTTCGCAAAACCGATAGAACCTTGTGGTGTTTTAAGTCAGCTCGATGGAGTGATTTACGGGATTTCTTTGCAACCTTTCCATGGCGTGAATATTGTTTTAAGTCGTCCTCTTCTTCGGACATCGCTCTTTCAGTATCTGAAGTCATCCTCATGGGAATGGAGTTATACATTCCGAAAAACAGTACCGTGTAGGTCATTCACGTTCCCAACCCTGGTTCAATAAGGCTTGTTCTGATGCAATATCTTTAAAAATAAATGTTACATTAAATGGAAATCTAATAAATCGGTTGACAGTCATGTAGAATACGTTGGTGCTAGAAATATCTGCAAAAGTGTCATCACTAAAACTAAAAAGTTGTTCGAACAACGAAAATGCAATGAACTAGCTACATCTCCTTTAGGCAGTCGTAAATTTTGATCTTTAGCAAAAGCCATTAGTAAAAACTTTCGAACATCTTCATTTCCCCCCCTGACATCTATTGACGGATCGGTAGTTGCTGATTCTGTAGACAAAGCCAACGTTTTTGTGGATTTGTTTGCATCAAACTCGTGTCTCAATGGTTCTGGAAAAGATGTGCCCCTAGTCAACTCTTCTTCATACGTTATGAAACCAATTCATTTTCGGTACAAGCTCTTGGAATCGATCATCAGTAGGCTTGATCTCAATAAGGCGACTGGCCCAGACGGTATCCCAGCTATTGTCTTAAGGAAATGTTCCCCGGAACTAGTACCAGTCCTATCTAAGCTCTATACGATCTCTACATCTTCTAGGGAATTCCCTTCATCATGGAAGTTAGCAAATGTTCAACCTATTCCCAAAAAGGCGATAAGACCGATCCCTAAAATTACAGACCAATTGCCATCACTTCCATTTTGTCTAAAATCATGAAAAAGCCATCAATCAGCAACTGCTCACGTTTCTTGAAACTAACAAACTCCTTAGTAACCACCAGTATGGGTTTAAGAAAAGTCGTTCAACAGGTGATCTTCTTTCATATGTGACCCAAGTTTGGAACAATACAGTAGAGCAGTCCGGTGAATCAGTTGTAATCGCTTTAGATACCTCAAAGGCATTTTACCAAGTTTGGCATAAGTGTTTACTTGCAAACCTCACCTCGTTTGGGTTAAATGATACGCTCATCAACTGGGTTTCTAGTTTCCTTGATAAAAGACGAATACGTGTCGTAGTTGATGGCTTTTTTCAAAAGAAGTTAGTATTAACGCGGACGTACCACAGGGATCCGTTATAGCGCCTACACTTTTCTGCTGTACATAAACGACCTTATTTCTTCAACAACTAACCCCATCCATTGCTTTGCTGCCGATAGCACTCTTCACTGTAGTTCATCTCAGTCTACTCATAGTGATAATCCTCCTTCTATGTCAAATCAAGAAATTAAAGCTGAAATGGCAAATTCAATCAACAAAGACATTCAACGTATTCTCGAATGGGGAAGCAATAATCTAGTTAAATTTAATGCTAGCAAAACTCAGTGTTGCCTTATGTCCGCCAAAAAGATCGATCATTTCCTGTTGTAAGTATGAATGGCTCAGTTCTTAAGTTTTCAGACTCTATTACTCTGTTGGGTATGACTGTATCTTCAAATCTCTCATGGGTTGACCATCTTATGTCAGCTACCAAAACAGCTGCTCGTAAAATAGGCTTATTGTACAGATCTAAGCAGTACTTTACCTCTCCACAACTCCTTTTGCTGTATAAGGCCCAAATTCGGCCCCATCTGGAATATAATTCTCACCTTTGGGTTAGTGCTCCCCAATACGCTCTCGATATCGTTGATCGTATTCAAAAGAGAGCGATTAGGCTTATAAATGACCCGTCTTTAACTTCTCACATACAGTCCCTTGAGCATAGAAGGATGGTTTCAGTTCTTTCTTTGTATTATCGTTATTACAACGGCTATTGCGCTGGTGAATTACATTCTTTGATACCATCTCCGGCTATCTTTGCGAGAAACACTCGGTCGCTCAATCACATCATCAGTATGCAGTACAAATCTCCACTTGTCGTACCAAACGGGCGCAATCCACATTTTCTACACGGCTTCTAAACTCTGGAATGATCTCCCTAGTTCCTGTTTTCCTCTCACTTATGATATGAAAAATTTAAGGTAGCTGTTCATAGGCATCTATTGGCAATTCATTATCCCTCTATCCATCCTCCTAAGTGTTCCTGAGTGCTTTAGCACGATAGGCCTTATTTAACCTGTTCAGGTCCACAATCATAAATTTATTGTTCATTCCTTATGCATTTCTTGTGTATTTCTTTTGAGTTTTGTGTTCTTAATTCTTGAGTATTCATTGTTTATTTCTTGTGCATTGAAAAAATCACGTTATCCAAGTTTTAAAAAAGTTATTTTCGGTGCGATAGAAATTATTGAATTCTAAAAACAAGACTTTTTATCAGTTGTTTAAAACAATTGACAAATGTTTTCCAAAGCACCGCGGCAATGCGCAATAAAAACTCTAATTAGATAAAAATGTGAATGTCTCGAAAACTATCACTCCAACATATCGATAATGTTTTATCAATGGAAAGGAAATTTAATTTTCTATCCGCTGATGTAAGAAAATATGGGTGGTTACGTTTAAAAAAATCAAGTTATCCACGTTTGAAAAAAATTATTTTCGGTGCGATAGAAATTATTGAATTTTGAAAACAAGATTTTTGGCAATGAATGAGAATGATGCGGTGCCCTTTTCGGAAGTACAAAACCAAAGCCACATCTCTCTACCGGTATCCGTCTTCGAGACATTGAAAGTTGTCGGAGGCACTGCAAACGTCATTTTTTTCTCCAAAATGTCAAATAACTCAGAAGCAATGCGACGTAGACCCATAGTATGATATGCGTACTAATGTTACTGTACCTGAAACGACGGCCATGTTGACAGAACCTGTTTAACGGCGAGACAAACTATTCCTGAATATATCTGTTGAACGAATGAACTAGGACAGAAAATAAAACAATATGTAATTTTTACGCTGTAGTTGCGAAAAATCCTAATAATGGTAATATTCCTGTTTAATTATTATCTTTAAAGTATGATAAGAACTTACACGATCAATATCACAATAACGACTGAAAGTTATAGCGCTTCCATATACTCTCAGGAAAATTAGAAAAGGTCAAGAGTGATATCAAAAGGTCACGAATGTGTGAATCATGCACTTTAGAAACACATTGTATGTAATTTCACAATAAATGTACCTTTTACATACTTTCATGCTGTATGTCGTGCTTTTTTTGCTTCAGCTAATTGTTTAATGATAATAGGTTATTATTACATAGAAAGCGATGATTATAATTTTTTAGTGCAAGAATAGTGTATCAAGTTAATGAAGACCTTGTGTGAATTTTATAATCAGCAGATACATGATTTATCTACTCTAGGGTCACCATTTCTACTATTTATAACAAGTTACCAACATGAATTACCAATTAATATAGCGAAAATATTTTTCTAAAAATCAATTCGTGACAACATTAAAATTGATTATGTGACTAATATAGTTAATAACCAAGATTACCTAGCTATTCTAGGATATGTGCAGGGAAATTGCTATTGTAGGCAAGGTCACACAAATGCTACTAATTATTGATAGCCTCTTTCAATTGGCATGTTCTATATTAAGTGTATAATTTATTATTATTATTTTTTCACCACCCAAAACATTTTTTACTAATGAATGCTTCCAATACCTATTGATTTTCTATATTAATTAATTTTATATTTTCCAACCAGAATATTTCTATACGCTGTGACGTCTGCAATAAATATATATATATATATATATATATATATATATATATATATATATATATATATATATATATATATATATATATATATATATCCAGCTTTCTGCATTACATATACAACAAAACTCGGTGGCCTAGAGGTAATGTTGTACATTTACATGGCCGGCATGTCTCTTATTGATCAACACATGGTCAGTCCGCTTGATAATATTTCCAAGATGGCGACCACGTCTCCCATTAATCAACAGATTAGTCAGCGCCCTTAATAATCTTTCCAAGATAACCGCCATGTCTCTCATTGGCCAGTAGGTGGGCCAGCTCTTTGATAATCTTATCAGGGAGTGGCCCATACTCTTTTCACATTCGCCCTACATAACTTGGGCGGGGCCACGTCCTCGCCTCTTATTGGTCCGCTACCACCATCTTGTAAAGGGGGTGGGGATTAAGTGCTTGCTCACGTCGCTGGTTGGTGTGGCATCACTTCCTGCTCCAGGATGAACATAGCCTTACTACTTACACTCTTACGGAAATTACAGATATTCTTTCCTTAAAAAACGTTAATTAGAAAGAGGTTATAAAAACACGTATAAGACGTTGAATATGTTATTATTTTGGATCTTAGTGAACGTAATAGTTTGTGTGTGGTGCTGCTGTTTGTGTAATTTTTGTTTTAAAACAATTTCTTTGTCTTTCATTACTTTTACATTTTTTCGAGACCAATATTATGAACGAAAGCGATACTGTGGTGCTATATTATTATATTATTTCAAGATTGACTTCTAGTAATGAGATACTAAGCGTAGAGGATAATGCAAGGCTATAGAAGTTACATAAGGCTGTACTTATAGCACAACCCGATTTAATGGATCAGGTGAGCTAAAGTCCTTCTGAATGAATATTGTTAGTGGTTTAAATATTGCAATAAAATAATGATTTATTTATTTTAGATACTTGCTGAATCGATAGCTATCGTAAACGGAAAAGTTGCCAAACCCGTCAAAATGAGGAAACAGATAACGGAATAGATTTTGTGGTGAGTTTTACATGTTACAAGTTTTGATCATCTTACGAACCTAAAACCATAAAGATATTTTAATTAATTGAACAACTTCAAAAATCGGTAATCATGTAAGTTGCGTATACAGGCTGATTAATTAAATATTAGGTTAATTATACCATATGGAATTCTTATACTGAAATAGCACACACGTTGTTGAAAAGAGAAAGCTAATTTTAAGTAACAAATAAAAGGAGATCCATTAAAATGATGAGTTATATATGTTTAATTATACCATATGGATACATCTTTGATTTTTTATACTCAAACATAGTAAATTGTCATGTATGGATGCTTGGACCATCATATTTTTTCTCTCTCTTTCACTTTATCGAATGTTGGTGTTAAAAAGGTTACAAATTAAAAAGTCAATTGGCATTTCTTTTGCTGTAGATTCTTGTGGAGCACATTGTAAAGCTTATTATTATAGTTCGAGTCAAATTCCATTCAGATCTAAAATAGTTTTTTGTTGGTGTTAATTCAGTTGGAATTAAAACAACAGTGAAAGTTTTCCAAGGTTTAGCTAGTTAGAATAGAGATTTAAAACTAAAAACGTAATTTCTTGTTGAGTAAATAAAAAGAGTTTGGAGAAATATAATATGCGAATATTAAGTTGCTTTTGTAGTTCGTTTCTGATAACGTCAGTTTGAGGCAGAGTTCGGAAATTGGTGCCGCGATTCTCTTTAAAAGTTTACCGGTTCGTTTTGGTTAATATTTACCGTTTGTAGAGTGTAGAAAGTTCATTTGAACTACAGTCTAAATTCTGACGGTGTAGTTCCCAAGTGATTGATGTTAAAAATATGACGCAAGTCGTGTGGAAGATCATGTAATTACAGAGGGGCAAGAAGGGTTTTTTGGTGGATAATTAATCAGTTGTAAGTTGGACAGCAGAAGGTTAAGTGGCGTAAGCTCGCGTGGTGACGGTTGCTGTATTTGGAGGTCTTGCGTTAGGTTTTTCGTCGATTTTCAGAAGCAGTAATTACGTTGGGCAAGGACAAATGTGCCTTCTGGCAATCAAAGTTACGTTGTTTAGGTTACGTAATTAATGTGGATATCGGTTAATCCGAATAAAGTTGGCGCCATCCTCAAAATACAGACAGCTAAGAACCCTACCGATGTGAAACGTATGATTTGGTTCAATGAGTTACTACCGTAGATTTATTCAGAATTTTTCTACGAAATTTACAAAATTTGTGTGAGAAAGCTTTTGCAATTATTAAAGACTGTCTATATTATCGTGCCCCGATTTTTTATTGCCATTTACGGATCAGCCAGATGAAGGAGTATATCGCGACCAGACCAATTACGTATTCACGATGGAGACTGGAGGGTGATGGAGATTAAAGCACATGAATTGTATTTACCCGGAGTTGAAAGGTGGCGAACAGTGGGGAGTTGTAGTACCGAAGGAAGAATGTTCCAAGATTATATCTCAGTTTCATGACAACACTAAAGCAGGGCATGCTGGAATATTTAAAACATGTGAGGGAATATCCCGACAATATTATTGGCCGAAATTGAAGGCAGGCGTTGTACTACGATGTAGTACGTGCATAAAGCATAAACCAGAACAGAAGATACCGGCCGGACTTACGGCGAGACATCCCGTTATCGTAGTAGTTGCCGATTATTTTTTAAAATTTGTACTTTTTTCCCATTACGTACCGCGACAGCCGCTAGTGTGGTTAAGAATGTCGAGGAAAATATATTCCACATGTTTGGAGTACCGTTATATGTATTGCGTGACAATAGATCACAGTTTAGGAATAAAGAATTTCAGAAGATGGTTACGTCGTACCGAGTTAAAATCATATTCAACGCAAATTACCACCCACAGGCGAATCCCTCTCAACGTATAAATAGAGTAATGAAGAGGGAGTATTTGGTTAGGTATAGTTTTGTTAGTGTTGTTAGTAGTTTTAGTTGTTTTTTATTCTTAGGGTTACTATCGTTCTTAGTTATAGTTCGCTATCTTAGAGTAGTGCGTTGTTTGGATGTTTACCGGCACGTAAACATCTAGTGAGGGGTGTGTCGTGTCATTTTCTTTCTTTCTCTTTCACTTGATTGAATTTTGGTGTTAAAAAGGTTATAAATTAAAAATTAAATTGACATGTCTTTTACCGTAGATCTTTGTGGATCTCATTGTAAAGCTTAGTATTGTAGTTTGAATTAAATTCAAATGGTTTTTCTTTGTTGGTGTTAATTCAGTTTGTTTGTATCAGATTATTGTAAACGTTTTACAAGGTTTTAGTTAGAATAGAGTTATAAAATTAAAAGCGTAATTTCTGGTTGAGTAAATGAAAAAGGGTTTGGACAAATATAGTATGCGGATATAAAGTTGCTTATGTAGTTCGTTTCTGATAACGCTAGCTTGAGGCATTTCGGAAAAGGGCGCCGTGAGTCTTTTTAAAAGTTCACCAGTTGAGCTACAATATGTCCCGTTTTGAAAATAAGTGCGCGATATCAGTTCATAGAATAAATCTGTTTTGGGCGTGTGAATGCTGACGGCGTAGTTACCAAGTGAAATATTGATATGACGCAAGTCGTGTGAGAGGTGATGTAATTATAGAGGGGAAAGAAGGGTTTTTTTGGAGGATAATTAGTCAGTTCTAAGTAGGACAGCAGAAGGTTAAGTGGCGTAAGCTCGCGCGGTGACGGTTGCTGGAGTTAAGTATCGATTCTGGGAATTGTGGACGGTTCGTAGGGATTGTTTACTCAAGCACCTGTTGGTGGATATTGTAGTAATTTAACATCACAGGTATTGTGTCGATTGTCGAACTTCTCGAAGAGGGTTGTTTGCCCAAGTTCACCACGCACGCAAACAGCCGTTTGAGTAGACGAAACTCACTGTATATGGAATCTTTGTAAATATATTTTGTGTACATAATATCAGGTGGAATAATTAATGTCACCAGGAAATCGAACAATCGATGCTCGCCTTACTTCCGTGTAAATATATTTTGTAAATCTGTTAGCCACTTATTTAAAAGCTCAAAGTCAGTGAACCTGCGATTTTGGGATTGCTGTATTGGATTTCCGAGAGAAGTCCCAAGGATATATCAAGGAGGTAACTCATTTGTTTTACCTATTTTTTTGTGGTGGATTTTTATTTGTAAAGATATGTAGATATAAGTGGATGAACGCAATTTGTTCCGTAGGGATATTTACATATTCGAACTTTTCAAGCCAGTATATTATGTAATGAAATTCTTTCATCCGTGTAGTGTTGTTTTATTGTGTTGATTTGTCCATACAGTATATCCAAATTTCACGTTATAAAATTGTTAACTTTTACGTGATCAGAACTGATCTTCGTACTTGTGAGACTTAATAAGCAATTCAATATTAAAAATGTAAGATAACCATTAGAATTTAGAGGAAGTCGATCTTGCAACATTAATTCTGTTTAAGCGATTATTACCTAACATTTCCTATTATAAGTTCATGGCGTTATGCGTTTTAATTGACACTGGTGTAAATTCTGTGTGCTATTATCTAATTTTATTCCTTCAATGTATTTGTAGTGTACTGAATTTAAAGCATTATTTGTAATCTCATACCTGACCACAGTGGAAGCAATTACGATGGAATTTGAAATTTCGAAATATAAGAATAATACGATTTTAGTCGAGGTTAGATTTGTTTACCGAATGTTGTTTGCTTTGAAAGAGGCCCCATGGCAAATTCATGAATTTAATTGATACGATTTTTAATAAAGCTTTTGTTTAACGTACTAAAGTAAGAGAGTCTCTTTATACCGATTGTTTAGCTTTGTTTTTTTTTAAAGTCAGTTTATGATAAAAAGTTCCATTAGATAATTAGTTTTCTTCGCGAGTGTTTAACTTCGCTATAATTAGCGATATATTTAGTGTTTGTTTATGCGTATTCTTTTTAAATGGAATTGGGTCTACATTAACGTAAAAATAGATTAAAGGAGGCTGTTGACCCAACAGCTGTTTTGATAACACGCTTTATCGCTTTGAAGGTATGTAGATACTTAGAAGATGTTACAGGTAGAGATCCTGGACCTTAATTATCCTACACCTCGGGTTGCAGGCCGCGTAAGGTAATTATATTTGACTGTTTAAACTGGCTGTACTTTGCGTGTGCTCAGGTATCGTTTTCCAATTTTGATTGCAATAACAGTCTGGCACCCACTATTTAACTTGCGCGTTGTGATAATACGGCGAGCTATCCTAATTAGTAAAGTTCTGTAACAACCCCTGTGACACTTATTTCCCACTGAGCAGTCGGCTCATCTCGTTATCTGTTACGACCGGTGTTAATCCCGCTTTCACCTGTAACAAAATACGTTATTGGAATACTTGTGTTTTTCGGATAACATAGTTTAGCTTTATAATTAATCAATCGTATTTGTACAAATAGATTTTTCCGTGAAACTATTAATCTGATTTGTAATTTGTAGAAATAATTCGAAGAGCTGCACAGTTTCATTGTGGAGGATTCTGCACGGTTGGACCGTGGCGGTATAACCTTAAGGAATCCGAATTTCCCCGAGAAACCAATCGGACTATCATTTAGAACGGCGGACCAGTTGTCAGTCAGAGTTGTGATGGCGCTACTTGAAAAGGTATTACAAAGCAATATTAGTTTATTCTCAAACGAGCTATTAACTCTCAACGTGGATAGGGTTGTTATACCTGTGGGTTATGTTCATAACAATTTTACTGGGATAATAGTTGAGGATTTTTGTAAATCGAAAAGATATGGAATAAGTTTTCCGCGATCTGAACGATAATTCTTATCTAGACCACGCATTAGTGCTATAGTATTTAGAAACAACCCCATACTGCGCCAGCGACCCATGCAGCTTTGCGAGAATAGCTGTGTTGATCTAAGTCAAGGCGGTAGCTACAACCATATACAAGTCTTTCAAAATTATTTGAATAAATATACTATTGTCATTTATAATTCGCGTATAGGTAATTCTGCATATTTTGAGGGACCCATGGAAGCAGATAGAGTAGTATTAACTTGTTACTTAAAGACGAGATTTAGAACGGCACCATTAGCTTAACTTCAGCTTTTACCTGCAGTTATTTCTGCGAACCGTATAGAAAACGATATAATCTCAAAAGAAAGCACGTTAAACACCAGTTCCTTGTCATCAAAACCCATCGTGTTCTATAGAAAATCCAAGAATTGCTTGCAGCGAGTCTTAGAGATTTTTATGGTCAAGGGTATGTGCAGAATCACAAACACAGTGGGTTATGTGAAAAACATAATAGATGTGTCTTAAAACCTTTGAGGTAGACGGAAAGCATACATGTGGTTACAGTCGTTGTTCCACCTGTTGCAAGTTTATGCTTGCTAGTCATTTTCGTTGTATGCCTGAAAGCAAACGTGCTGATGGTGATCGTGACAGTAAACCATTATTTTTACTATTTAGAGTGTATGCAGGAGAGGTTGTGTTAGGGCATGGACGTCATGTTTTTACATGAGCCGAATCTTTGTGTAGTTGTGAATGTTTGCCCTTGCTGTATAAACTGTATAGATAATCTTGATGATATGTGTGTAGTAAGAGAGTACACATCTTTAAAGCAAATCCTGTCGGTTCATTTCTTACGTACATCACTGACAAGATGCGCAAATTTAAGATAACATGTATTACGCATGATACGAAAGGGTACGGCGGATGTTGCGTATTACGGTCTATGTTTGCCAATATTTCTCGGTGGAGATCTAAACTCATCTCCAATGGTCTTAAATTAATTTCCATTCAGATTCATAGGGTCCCTAAATTTCATGGCACTTCTCTTGTCAACCATGCCAAAAACCTTCGACTTTCCCGAGTCAAAAGGCTATTTTCCCTTATTTACGTAATGTATCAGAAAATTAAAACTACAAAGGTCCTCTGCCTCCAATCAAATATTATCGCCCTGATCAAATGTCAGATAAAGACTGTGAGAAGTCTTTAGAATGACATGCCTCTGAAATACGGAATAACGTAGCATGCAAGGAGAGATCGTTAGATATTGTTAGATGCAACAAATCCTTACGTCGGCGATTTGTCAAACCAAACACTATTGATTTAATACCTAAAGATGGTTACAGGTTCGCTGATAAACGATCTATATCAGCAATCCCTCTGGCTACGCTGAGTGGCACATTGCGAACTGTCCATACAACACGCCAAAAAAGCTCGTGAGTTTAGGATTCGTGGCGGTATAAAGGTGGACGGGTACTCCAGGGAAACTAATACAGTCAGGGTTACAACGTTATTGAGAAGCGTGAATGCGATTTTAAACAATTAGAACTAACGAATGATAACTTTAAAGAATTTTTGTGTAATCTGGGTAATTATGATAGTGATCCGCTAAACCCTAGGGATACCTCTTTCGGTGGTCGTACAAATGCAGCAGGTTTTATTTTTTTTTTTATGATTGTGGACCTGATCAGTCTAAATTTGGCCTAAAGCACTCAGGAACGCTTAGGAGGATGGATAGAGGGATAATGAATTGTCAATAGATGCCTATGAACAGTTACCTTAAATTTTCTCATATCATAAGTGAGAGGAAAATAGGAACTAGGGAGATCATTCCAGAGTTTAGAAGCCGTGTATAAAAATGTGGATTGCGCCCGTTTGGTATGACAAGTGGAGATTTGTACTGCATACTGATAATGTGAATAAACGAACCGAGTGTTTCTAGCAAAGATAGCCCCGAGATGGTATCAAAGAATATAATTCAGCAGCACAACAGCCGTTGTAATAACGATAATACAAAGAAAGAACAGAAACCATCCTTCTATGCTCAAGGGACTGTATGTGAGAAGTTAAGGATGGGTTACTTATAAGCCTAATCGCTCTCTTTTGAATACGATCAACGATATCGAGAGCGTATTGGGGAGCACTAACCCAGAGGTAAGGATTATATTCCAGATGAGGCCGAATTTGGGCCTTATACAGCAGAAAGAGTTTATGTAATTTATTACAAGTGTGATCAGGTTATCGACAAAAGTTTGTATTATAATGTATGTTCGCTATATTCGTATGTAAATAAGTACTGTAAATACCCTATAGAACACCCTAAAATATGTAGGTTTATAATGTTCCAATATTTCAATAGACGCAGTTGAGGGTTCAACCAAGTGTTGCATTGTTGCAGGTCAACTACTCACTAAAGCATCAATCCCGTAAAGGCAATTTGTGCCACGGCACAGCTCAGTGGTGTGGGCGGTATTCTTACTAAAAGATGCTAAAGGGCACTCGTCACAACCCCAAAATCGTCAAAATTGGGAGAAGGTGTCAAAAATCTGTTAAACATTTATAGCGGGAAAACTTCATGAACAGATCTAGGATTGGCCTAACAGGAAACCAAAATATTCACTCAAAAATAAACTACTAAATTCTAAGCTTTATATATAAGCCACACAATGCGATAATAAAACCCAAAACTCCCTAAAATCTGGTCAAACCTCAACACCTCAAATAACCAAAAATGACTGAAAATTACGATAACTAACTCTTCAATTTAAACAAAAACACGTAACTGCAACAAAACTAAACGCGATGGAAAATGTATAAGATCCTAAAATCTACTATATGTCACAATAGGGGATGTAATACCTAACCCGAAATATAGCTATACCACCACAAATAGAACAAATTTACTTACCTGTATGGCAAATCAGGTACTACGGTGTCTTTAATCGATAGGATGGTTCCTATAAAGGCCACAAATATTCGTGACTTCTCGCAATACCCTCCTATGCAAAATCAAATAGCTGTTCGGTCAATGAGCGACTTACTTCATAAATACGTTCCTTTATAATCTAAAATTTCATTTAAAGTGACTTGCTACCTAAATCAAAAAACAATCGCTCAAATCGAGAAATTCTTATTAGTGATTACGTTAAAGCGTAATGAAGCTTTCGAGGATTACTTAAAAAAAAACTTGTATAACTTCAATAAAATTTGATTACAACCTACATGAGCGATAAATGGAGGTTGTCGCTATAAAATTATTTATCTCGATAAAATAATTCAATTACTACAAATCTTCCAAACTATCTAATCTTTCAATGTATTACTTTACGTCGGCGAAATTGTAGGCTCAGAGGATTAAGTCACAATTAATTCCAATCTCTTAATAAAACAGTTATAAACATTAACAATGGTCATATATTAGGGTATTTACATATTACATTTTAGTACAGTTACATAAAAAAACCTTAAATTTCGCAATGCTAAACAAGAAACCAAACAATAATGATCAAATCAGGTCGGCGCTTGCAAGGCCTTTTAATCAATATAACGGAAATAATAAAGATATCGGTAACACAAATATTGATATAATTGCATGAAACAAGCTTTTAATGCACATTACACAGATATAAACAAATTCAAGATTTTAACAAATAAATCGTATGAATGAATACACTTGTTTCAAAATTTCCTGACGGGCGTTTGTACAATAATTTACACGAAAGCAAGCCAATGCATCCTCCTCATAAACGCAAGAAAAAACACTTTATTATTGTCACCATCAACAGAATACTCTTCTCTCCATGGACTACAATATAATAGGTCGTGCAACGGTTCTACCAGGTACTGAATTCGATAGCTGAATTTCTACGGTAACGTTCTCCAAATAATGTTTCACAACGACAACTTCTTATTCATAATTACACGAACTAACCTTACGATAGTTAATTCAACCAAAAGCACACAAGTAACTAATTTTTCATCTGATTTATAGTGAATTCACAAATATTTAACCATACTTGCGAGCATTGCGTTCCTTAACGTTAATCTATTCAATCTACACTTAATTAAAGCTGCACTATGTACAGCAAGTTTGTATCTTGCTGGTTTGAGCTGCGCGACATACGTGAAACTACATCTTCACCAGGAACTCGTTAAATATAATCCGCACAAACCTGCGTTACAGCAGGTCCTCAGAACAGAGGCTAAGCACTTAAGAAAACACGAAACCCACTTATTCTATGGCCCAAAAATGTCACCTTTTCATGAAACGATACATATAAAAAATAACGCGAGTATGTGGTGAACCTATATATTATCACATATATGGAAACGGAGATTAATTACTCTACGGTAGTTCGATACATCCCCGGTATGCATTACTTGTTCCAACCTTTTACACTATCTCTTTCGCGTATATTGCGACAATCGCCAACAAACAAAAGACGTGAACCTAGCCCTACATTACGGACTTGACTGACTTAAGCATCGTTCAGATTTCACCATCTTCCCTTCTAACCCTTTCCATCATACTTTAATCTTATCGGCTTATCACAAACAAGAATCGCTTGAATTTTAAGCGCAGTACAAACGATACTCAAAAACGAAAATAATCGAGACGAAGAACTTACAGCATGCTGCAAATTGCAATATCAGCTTCCCTGCAACCGACACAAAATGATGTCGCTTAATTATTTTTCTTTAGTACTTATTGTAGCTCAAATAAATTCTTCCCATTCTACAATGACAATACTTAGCAAAAGTGATACGGTATGCTACATCCAGAAGCATCTCTGATGCTCTGCGGTGATTTCCTGGGTCAAATGATATAAGAAATATAGGATAAATTACACCAAACTACGACGAATTGAATGTTTTGATACTCTGTCGTTTGGATATCAAAATTAATTATAAATGCCTAGCCTAGAAGAATACGTTTAATTGTAGATAGGTTATTGCCGTTTGTTTAGTTAATTAGATAAAGGTATGAGTGTTACGCTATTCTAAAATCAATAACTATAAGGAGGGGGATACTGCTGAAACACGAGATACGGTTTTATGTTATCTTAAAAATAGTAATATTATGTAATGTATAAACCCACTTCCGTATCTGTGTATTAATATTATTCGTTCTTTGTCTTCGTTGCTGCGCCGTAGAAATATAAACCCTGAAAAAAATTGTTTGCTCGTCGCGAGAGTCGAACTACGGAAAGCTAGCATGGTAAATTTACATTGCCTTTAGGCCACCGAGCCTATAAAATTAATATGGGGAAGGTATTGAAAAATGATTTTAAACACTAACGGGAATATATTTATAATAATCAAGTATAAGCTATGAGAAAATTGTTTACGCTGTGTAAGGTATTGTTACTAGGTATTTACAATAAAATTGCTATTCATATTTACACAGCGTATAGAAATGTTTGTGGTTGGAAATGATACAATTAATATAGAAAATCAATATAGAGAATCCATCAGGTATTAAAAAAATGTATTTAATAGTGCAATGAGTGAATTTCGAAGTATGTAACTATAGAAAAAAAGGAATTTATTTTTGGAAGTTAATAAAAATGCATTTAACATAGTACACTAATTGGTATTCATATTGATATAGAAGTTGTTATATATAGCGAAGGTGGTGACCCCTGCACAAGGTAATACATATTTCTGATTATTATAAAACAAACATATTGGTGTATATCTTCATTATTGCATTTAAAAGTTATAAAATAATTAAAACAGGTATAATAACTTATTATGATTAAACAATTAGCTGAAGCAAAAAAACAAGTACGGCATACAGCATGAAAGTAATGATATCAAATGGCGAGGAAAATAATAATAATAAAAACCATGTAAAAAGTACATTTATTGTGAAATTAAATACGTGCTATATTTTTTTATAATCAACTATCCGCTATGGAAAAAAATTGTTTTCGCTGTGTAAGGTTCAGTAACTAGGTATATATCTTTGACCAGGTATCTATAATAGCTGAATGGTGGAAAAATTATACACTTAATAATATAGAATCTGCCAATTGAAAGAGGCAATCAATAATCAGTATGACTTGTGTGATCTTGCCAGAATAGCAATTTCCCTTCACAGTAATCCTAGAATAGCTAGGTAGTAACTATATTAGCCAAATCATTCACCTTTTAACCTGCGATAATTACTATGTAGCATTGTTTATAAAATAGTACTCATTGGTGCTATAAGTAAGGTAAAATATATATTTATACCCGAATCATTGATTTTATCAATAAATTTTAGGCTTCGGTGATTACATATTAGGTAAATATTAGTCAGAAATAGAAACTAAAAAATAATTCATATTTAATATTTGCACTAATTGATGCAGTTTTAATATTGATAAGAATTTGCTATGAATAGTGTAAATATGATAGCTCTGTAGCAGATAATTAGTCTTGAACCTGTGATAATTACTTTATAACATTGTTTAGAAAAAAATTATTCATTGATGCTATACGTAAGATAAGACACATATTTATATTTAAATCATTAATTTTATCAATAAATTTTAGGCTTAATTTATTACATATTAGGTAAATATTCGTAATAATTCAATTTTAATTTTTTCGTTAATTGTTACATACTTAATATAGTGATAAAAATAATTTTTATAGCGAATCCGATGACCCTGCAGTAGATAATCAGTGTTGAACATTCACCTTTACTATAAATATCAAATGCACTACGTATATAAATTTATATTACATTCTTAAAGATGGATCTTCTAAAGCAATTAAGTTTAGTGGGCGAAGGTGAATTCACACCTGTGTTAAAAGTTTTTAATATGATTACAGATTATAAATACCGGTTAAAAAATGTTAATATTATTAACACTCAATACGGAAGAAAAGTTGTGGTAGAAACTGAAGAAAATACTATGTCTCACGAACAGATCAGCAAAAGAACTAACGCATGAGAAGGTGTATAGTCTTCAAGCATGCATTGAACAAATCGCAATCGTTTATGGAGGCAACATAGATACTGGTAAAGCCAAAATTATGGCTAAACTATCCTTTGTTAATAATACAGGTGTTATTATTCTGCATTTTAAAATTAATAAACTAAATTTATAGGATAGCATGTCTCATCACCATCATCGATACCTTATATTACTGTATAAAATTATATTATTATATTACATATTGTATATAAAAAACTATAATAAAATAATATTTGTAATGTCTGAAGTTGTTTACCTATTACTACAACTCATAGGAGTTAAAAAAAAGCTGTGTAGGTAAAATAATAAAACGAATTTATTTATTGCATTGAAAACAATCTAAAATTAAAGGAGCTGGTCCACTTCATATATTTAAGAAAATACTATATTTCTTCCGGAAAGATTAACAAAATAACTAACGGATGAGAAGGTATACAATCTTCAAGCATGTATTGAACAAATCGCAATCGTTTATGGAGGTAGCATAGATATTGGTTAAGCCAAAATGATGACAAAGCTATCCTTTGTTAATTATACAGGCAAGTTATTATTGAAAAATTTAATAAGTTATATTTATAGGATAGCATGATTCAATCAGCACCATCATCATCGCTACGTTATATTATTACCATTGCTGAGCGTTGAAGAAAGTATATTATCTAGAGGCACATTTTCTGTCAAAATCTTAGATTACTTTCAGCATTAATAGGTCATAGTTATAATGTAAAGGATTATTCATTTTAGTTGAAATTGTGTACATCTTTCCACAAAATGTATAAAAGATATCACTTTCAGCATTAATAGACCATACTTGCAAAAGATGTGAAAATAAACGTATATTATGTAAAACAGTATTTTAATAGAAATTGATAGAGGCTCCATCTAGTGGTACATTTATAAAGTAGATTAGAGATTGATCACGGCTCCACCTGGTGGTATATTTCTTAAATATACCAGTAGATTTAGGTTCCTGTAATTGTTGTGGCGAGACAACTTGAAATTTGAAATAAGTTCTAATCAGGAGTTCGCCTGTGAATTCATCCTAGAAGATGATGCTGCAACTATTATACGTAAATAAGGCGAATTTAAAATCGAATAAAGAATTCATCATAACCAATTATATGGTTTTTCCCGCGAAGTATTAGCGTACGCCCGCTATAAGTGTGTACAGCAGCATAAACACGACTACTGGTGGGATAATATAATAACTGTGTAATCGAGGTCATCCAGATATCAGTTGCAAACTAGGAAATTGTACATGATAAATATATCTATCGCTGAAGAAGATATCAGTGTTACGCTTCTGATATACTGCATCAAAGCGCTTAAAAGTACTTGGCAGGAAGGGCAACCATTCGAACAAGTCCTTTGCGGGCTGGATGTATGTACTATTTAAAGCAGATATCCAAACCCAATTCTCGTGGAACGTATACAATCGGTTGTTTAGAATCAAATAGTGTTCAATATCGATATTGCATAAGTCTGGAGCAGATAAAGCAGGCGTTGTCTTAGCAGAGGTAGTAGTAATTTCAATAGAGGTAGATGCAGCTGTAGTGGGTATAATGATTGGATGTCCCTGATATCATCTGACGCTAAATCACGAAAATGTTTCACATGATATGCATACATAACAAAATTTACATCCTGCAAATATTGCAAGCCGAAAGCATGACCAATCTCATGTAGTAATACAGTAAAGCAGCTGGTATGACCCCCGGGGAACGTGCGAGTCTCGAAGATACCAACCGCTCATACCAGTCCATGTTTATTTCAGCTATACTTTGATCCTTCTACGGGAAGTCTGAATGCTCTAGAACATTACCAGGTCCATCAAACGAATATTTACAGTGATTACCTCCGACGACTCTAGAATGATTATATCGTTGAAATGATATTAATATACCGTAACTGTTAGAACTGTATTTAAATGTGAATATTTTTCACAAACTTTAAACGCATTAGTGGTTAACTTTATTATACGCATGCCTGTACTCTCTAAACGATAACTTAGGAGGGTTTTTCCCATCTTGGTTGGCACATCTTAGGGTGGTTAATAATGTTACGGTTTCATCATTTAAGGAACCATCGGCAGGTAGTCGATAGTATTCTTGAAAGAATTTAAATGCGCTTCTATTGGTTAAGCTATGATTATCTATCGACGCACCTGCATCTTCATTTATGTAACCATGTGCACGCAAATAAGTCGCAACTATCTCCAAATTGCTTTCGTCATCACCACTGGTAATTAGTGCAGTAGCACTGCAAACACTACAACAGTCTTCATTGCAACTAACAGAAATTTGCGCTTAGAGAGCTACAAATAAGCGAGAGAAACTAGTTTATTCAAATATATCCGATATTGTCCGCCTTTTTCATACACTATACGCCGAGTGATGATGTGCTGCATAACTTTTCATCAACCCTTCAAAACGTTTCACTTCCTTGATCTGATTGTAAGTTATCGGGAGCTACAGATTCCTTCAAAATGAAAGTCATCGTTCGACATTCATCAGCATTCTTCAATTTTAGAAGGCATATCCATAGATATTTAGAATAACAGCCAGTCACTGTTATATATCTTACCTTACGCATGGTAATCACTGCCTTCAGTCAATTTTAAATTCTCCTTATCTACGTTCTACTAGTTGCAGCATCATCTTCTATCCCTTGAGATGTAACAATGTGTCCCAGATACTTTAACTGTCTCCGGCAGAATTGGAATTTTTCCCGCTTGGAGTTGGAGCCCGTTCTCTCGTAGTCGTTGGAGCGCATCTTGTAAGTTGTGAAGGTGTTCTTTGAACGTCTTTCCTAATACGATTATGTCATTTAGGTAAACAAATGCCTTAAAAGTCAAATCAGGTCCGATGATAGTGTTGAGGCGTTGAAAGGTGGCTGGTGCTGAGTGTAGTCCAAAAATCAGTACTTTAAGCTGCAACAATCATTGGCCGGGGACTGTAAACGCACTAATAGATTTATTGGATTCTTCTAGGGGCACCTGCAAATATGCTTGTATTAGATCTAAGGTACTAACATACTGTGTTCGGAGGTTTACTTGGTTTACTTTCCTGTAATCGTCCCTGATGGTTTCCTGACCAGGACAACAGATGAACCCCACGGGCTGTGTGATGGTTCAATAATATCGTTGGGAAGCATGTCATCTACTTCCTGGTCGGTGATTGCTTGCATACCAGGAATCGTATGATAATAACGTTGTTTGACAGGTTCAACACCAGGCTACAGGGTAATTCGGTGAGTTATGCTTTGTGTCCTACCAGGGGAGTGACTGAATTTAGCTAATTCTACTTCTAGGAAATAGTTAAGTTGTTGCATCTCGTTGCCATCTGGTCCATGGGTACCACCCAGTCCTGCAAAAGATTCCGTTTGGAGTGGTATTGTTTCATTGGCAATTTACACTTAGTGGGGGGTGAGTCGGGTGGTGGCTTGCGCCTACTTTTGAAAGTCAAGCCCCAGGACCACGTCGGTTGACGAACTAGGTAGGTATTGCCCTAAAAGTAAATAACTGAATTCATCTGAAAGAACAGAAAATATATAACTGCCCTGAGATTGTGTTACAGAATTTTCACTAAGGCAAACTCTATTGGTGGTCAACGTTTCGGGATAAAATCGAATTCTGGACCAGAAAATTCTTCGTTTTGTTACCAAAGTTATTCCGGGATGCACATGTGTCCACTAAGGTTCTGATGGGCTTTTCGAAGATGTGGAGGATTACGAATAGTCGATTATCAGATAAAATGGGCAACAGGGATGGTGCTGGTGGTGGCTAGTTAAATTCCTTTACCTGTTGCAGGCACCGGTTCCATTCTTCGCTGGAGGCAGCTGGTTTACATTTGGATATGAGGGATTTAGCCTTGGTTAGTGAAGGTCCCCAGACGTCCGTCAATGGCGCTGTAAGTGTCCCTACTTGGGACAGGAACAGTATTTGGATAAAATCCCTGGTTTATCGCACCTGGAACGTAATGCATTAAAAGTTCCATTGCATTTGCCTCGGAAGTGCCCCTACCGCCACAGGCCCAGCCCACTCTTTCTCGTTTGTATAGTAAACTGGGTATGGATTCTGATTTAATACTTCTCTGTGTTTGAGGTTTCAGAAGCAGAACGGGGTGTCGAAGTGGATGTCAGGTCACTGAAGTGAACTCGACTAGTACGGGCAGTAGGTGTAGGACTCTGGCTTCTTGAGGGTAACATCTCGAAGTGGGTGGTCATATCTAACAACTCAGGTAACATAGAGAAGTCCCTTTGTCGGATGTAATACTTTTACTCGGTTCGCAGGTTATCATAGATCTATTCCACTTGGCTGCTCGTGATCATTCCTCCATGGCGTTGAATCAGAGCCAGCAAAGCAGTTACTTAGTCTACTGCCTTTTCTCGTGATCTTTGGACACGATTATGTATTTCTTCTTCCAACTTATGCTGGTAGCGAGGAGGTAGGAATTGATGTCTGAAGTCTCGCAGGATATCGGTACAGGTAATCCACAATATACGATTATTTCTGTACCTCAACACTACGGTTTTCTTTGAAGAGTTCTGGTAAAGACCGCAGTATGTCCTCGTCTGCGATTTGATAACATGTCTGAAGTTCTTGTAGTCTCTCCAAAAACGACATAGGATCGGTGACTCCATCATACTTAAGTCCCCACTTACGAACTCGATCACAGGTATCAGCATTCCTGATGGAAGTCCCTGCATTGGTAGATGTATATGCACTGGGTGGTGGAGTACTCCTGGCCTCGACTTCAGCAAGAGGTGAAGGTTCTGTGGTTGTATGTAATGTTATTTGTCCTCCAGTCCTTAAATACGTTATAATCCTGGCTCGGAGAAGATCCGTTGTGCCCGTAGTGTTTAATCGACATTTTCCAACTTCTTCGGTTAGATTATCTTTCTTGAGAGTGTAAACTCTTAAATTAAGTTATGGTGTAAAGTAATTTTCAACTGTTTAGGTATTCGATATTCTGGAAGTAAAATTGATAATGTAATTATTTCTGGAACTAAAGTTCATATTATTTCTGTTAGAGAATGTTAATTGCTAAGCAAAATAATTCTGGCTGGTTCTAGAAATAAAATTGAGTCTCTAATTATAATGATGATGGCTGGAATAGAAATGTTAATTAGTGGTGGAGAGCCCTTATGAACCCACTACATAGGTTTTTGTTTAGTAGGAGGACTCCAGTGATGTACCCAAGTCTCATCCCCGGTGATAATTCGAGAAAAAAATGTTTGTCCCTCTCCAACTCCGCCCAACTTTCTTGAGAAAATTCTTTTCTGCACAGTTTTTGTTCAGCTGTAAGCAATTTGGATATCCACCGTGCAGACCCCTTCTTCATACCCAAATCGTCATGCATAATTTTGAGGACACTTTTTCTGATATACTGACTTCATTGGTAATGACAGATCTTTACACGTCGATCTTTCAGTACCGAATTTTCGACTTTTCGCTCAATGTCTGCAGTTCGAGCTTCAACAGGTCGTCCAGATTTTGGGTCAACATTGATTGATTTCCGACCACATCGAGTTTAGACTAATATTTTACTTCAAAATAAGATGGTGCATCTTCCCCATACAGAGCAACCATTCTTTTATGAATTAATTTTGGACCATTCCCTTCTTTTATCAGGAACTTTATTACGCTGTGATGTTCAATCTTAGTTTCACTCATTTTATCGACAAATAGGCTGTCTCAAATCTGTGTAAATGGCACAAACTAAACACAACTTAGCACGTGTACTTGTAACAGTGACAGCAATTTTTTAATAATTTATTTGGCATTGTCACTTTTTTGTTTCATGGCTATGTAGATAACATAGAAATACGCCCTAGTACGTTTGTATTTATTATCCGGTTTACTATCATCATTACGTTTAATTTTAACCGCAACATTTTGGCGGAGGACAGCTAGTTGTTATTTAATTGCATTTGAGCTCCCAGGTTGTCCGCTAGCTTTCACTACTTGTGGGTATTGGTGGTTGCATACTATAACATGTATTTACACAGGATGGATTATAACAAGTTGATTTACAGAAATAAAAATTAAATCGGACAGTTAAAAAAAGTAATAAAATTACAGAGAGTCTCCTATAACGCAAATTGAATAATATTAGGGTGACATACTAAATATTATTTTGAGTCCTTAAGGGAATTGTATCCTTTCTTGTCCTTCTGTCCGGACTTTGTACGGGATGTTGGATCAAATCGATCTGGATAGTTGACTGGAAAATATAAGCGTTTAAAGCGGCACGTGTTTCCTATCAAGTGGGTTTGCTGAAATTATCAAATTAATATGTGATTAGTGTAATATAATTTATGGCTAGGAGTATTCCGGACTGTTTCGTGAATAGGAGAATTTATACGTTGTGGAGTTATGGAAAATTGCAAATCAGGTGAGTAGTTCACTTTTGTATTTATCTTAATTTAATTAAGAAACGTCCAATACACTCTGCGTGATTGAGATATTCGGGAATTCAGATATCGCAGAAACTTAATAATTAATAAAACGTAAAGTTTCGATTTGATTCACTAAAATAGGTTACAACTTGACCTTGCATGCAACCATGCTTTTAATGGAAGCTCTCATACAAACAAGATGGCATTCGTTGTACTAAATTGTAAAAGTACATTTAACTAAATTAATGAAATGTTAATAGGTTTAAATTACAGGGGTGTGTAATAAAATATACACGTTCAATTCAGATGGATATTTAACAATTAAATTTATTCAATTCAATGGAGAGTGAAGTGTTTAAACTTTGGGGCGTGTAATCAAAGTACACTTTTAGTGCGGATTGCTGTTTGATAAGTGAATTAAAATAATTTAAAGGGACGTTAACGTAGTTAAGGACGATGAGCGTTAATCAATTACACGTTTTCATTCTGTATGAAAATTAATGAATGAAAAGGTGATTTATGGTGACGAATGGACATGAAATGGGAATGACACTTTGTATATGTGAATTTAAAATACCAGTTGGTCGGTTGGATGGTGGCAATACCGGTTCGGCATCGAGCACAGTCCAGGGTTATTGGTGGTGGAAGACTAGGTTTGGTAGATCGATACAGGAAGGAATGAAGAGGATCTCGGTATGTAATTTAGTGGTTTTGAGGTGGTGGTGGTGGTCTGGGATATTTATTAGAAGGATTATCCTCTGGAAGAAGGGAAGCGTTTGCTGACGTATTATTATTTGTCCTTTGAGGACCAAATAATAACATTGGCTACCCTTTTTACACCCCTCGAGGTGTTGACAAAATAATGCTACTCAGTAGTCCTTACACACCCCTCGAGGTACGAACTCCGAGAGGATATGTCTGGGACGACTTCCTGGTCACTATTTTTGTCGGGAAGGAGTTGCTCTACACAATTATTTAACCTCTCGGGGCCTTAACCTCCGTTGGCGAAATAATGTTGCTACATAGCTATAGTCGGGCCGCGTTTAACTTGTGTATGACTCATTTGTAACATTCATATGGTTTAAAATTTCCTAAACGTACGTCGCGACTATACCATCTGTTCATATAGATTTCTTCATTCGTTTGTATCAACGTATTTATCAACAGATGGCGCTCTCATGATACCGATTTTACAGTCACTAAATAACCCACAGTAGCGCAACGTCTTCCATTTTGGGGTTAATTTTTGCGCGGTTTATTTAAAATTTAAAATTAAAAGGTAATTTCAAAATTCAAATATTTGTTCTGGTAGTTTGCATTTAAACAACTGGAGTTTGTTAGGACGTAGAGGTAGAGGTATTTTCACATGTTTTAAAAGAAAAAGATCCATTTAATGAGAAAAAGTAGTTTTATTCATCTTAAACATTCGCATAGCGATACTTCTGCTACTATTGTTGCAGGCAGCAATAACATTTTTATGTTTTAGAGTGATATCTTTCAATGTGAAGAACATACGACAAGAAACATACAATTTTAATATTTTGGTAAATAAATCATGACAAGTTGGAATATCAGGATGTGAAAACTTGCTCTGCACAAAATGTAGAAAATTTTCTATTGTCAGAGAATTATTTGAGAGCAGTTTCATTAGCCCTGAATTCCATCTCCACTTTACAAATATATTGAAATAATTCTAAAGTTGGATGAACCAAACAATTTTTTTAAATTCTCTTAGTTTAGTAAAAATATTTATGCTAGTTGTGTTAGTCGGTATTGTTTTAACAGAATTGTAACATGTTGCACAATTACTATAGTGCTTATTTATTTTATGTATTACACAGCCAAGTAAGTAGTACACAGCGACTTGCAAGTCATGTGAATTAGCAAAGATACACTCACTGTCTTCATTCACTTCATTGATTAGTGTGTTTTCAACGTTTTCATTTGATGTTGTAAAAGTTTTATTGAGTTCATCACAATATTTTATAAGGTGATTGGATTCGTCTTGGCTGTAGTTGCTGTTTTTAAACTGCCTTCAAACTGCGCTAAACAGACTAACCGTAGAGACACTTTAAACAATCGTGCATCTGGTATAGGTTGTCTCGATCTTATTGAAGAAAAGGCATTCTCAAGGCAATCTTGTGTCAATCGACCCAGCATCACATAATCAAAGTTGTACTTTTCTAAATAAAGTGCTTGAAAATGAATTGCCGATTCCGTACTCAGCACAATACCACTTTGAAATGGCTTCCATGAACCACCGATACTCATGTTGTAAGTGATATTTTCATTGAATTTAAAAATAGATAGCTTCATCATAATTTTCTTTATTGTATAAAGATAGGGCTAAACCGTGATATCGCCCGTCATCAGTTTCAACCATTTATGGAATTGCTGCAACAACCACGCTGTTGTTCCATGTTTTGCATCTATTTTGCCTTGTGAAATGTAGTACAAAATACCTGCAGCAACATCATTATTAATTAATGCTACGGCTAAACCTACATTCATCTTATCAAAATGTGATGGGTTAATCACATTTTCTTTTAACCGTGGACACAATTTCAGTACATCGTTCTTTTCTAATTCATATATAGTTTTAATGGGTTCAACTGATGCAACATTACATGGTAAATTATACTTTTGTACTATTGAATCATCTAAAACAAAGTTGTAGCCTTTAGTAATTGCCGCAGCAATATTTTTGAACACGTGCACAGGGTCCGATGCGAAAAATATCTTCTCATTGGGCAGACAAAAGTGTTCAATGTGGTTGTTAATTTTGCTGTGTTTTCCTGCTACAATGTTGAGGATTTTCCACAGGCTACGATTTTGGGGCCCCATGTCAGATACTACAGCGTGGATTGTTATATTGATATCATGGCATTTTCTAATTATTGTTGCAATTGTGTCAAACAGTTCGTTCGCATTAAAAGAATTTGCTGTGAAATGGTACCCTACAATTTGTTTCCACCTTGTAGAAACTCCTGCCAACATGAAGACTAATGCATGAGTCGCTAATTGATTTGATGCATATTGGCCAATGGAAGTTGTCATCGTTGGTTTACCAATCACCATAGATACAGAAGTGTCAAATTGTAGCCCTGGCTTAATAGCCATTTCATCAAAGATTAGTGTTGCATGCTTCTCTTCTGGCTTGAAGTTATCGACCTGTAGAACACAATACCAAAATACATGTCATTATAATATAGTATTAGCTATTAGAACATGCATATACTAACCTTAAGCTTCAAGACTTCAAATACTTCTTCTAATACACCTGCTTTAAATTTTAAATTTCTGATTCGATGTTGTAGTGTACGAATACTTGGATATGGAAGGTTGTGCGAAGAATTTCTTTATAACCTTCTGTTCCACAAGCCATATAGAGTTTTAACCCCCTAGTTATGGTATCTTCTGACCACATTGTACCTTTACGTTTATCAGTTTCTAGAAATTCCAACTGATCTCCATTAAAAATCTTTTCCAAGTTTGTAAGCTGCTTTTGTTTCAACCTTTTCTCATAATTGGAACACTTCCAATGCAGCTTTTAGCTCTTTTTAATTTTTCAACAAGATAGGTACAATTTTCCAATGAATCGTTTGTGTAATAATTCGTTATCACTTACATTCAAAGCTTCTTCATCTGAAGAAATAGTCATGTCTTCTTCTTGCCGAAATGATTCATCTAAACAAAACAATAATTAATTTTATTTTACTTATATAACGTGTAGAAGTATTACCATTTATTTTATTTCCTGAAATTGTACTTTGCACATTAATATTATCCAAATTAGTTGAATTGGAATATTCTTCTACAATTCGCTTACTGGTTCTAGGATCATTAATAGTGTGTTGTTTTAAAAGATCAGGCCAAGCATTCTGTTTAAGAATTTTTCTACCATCCATTCGTAAACTTTCAAACTGGGCATCCGAAAAGTGACACTACAAAACAAATGTGTTATTCCAGCGTTGTAATTGATACCTTATTAGATAAAATACTAGTAAATTGCAATTTTTGTGTATACATACCTGACAAATTCTTGCATCAGGATAAATATTTGGACGTGCAATTAAATCACACCACAGCTGTCTTCTACCTGTATTGCGATCTCCACTAGGTATTCTAAATAAACGAAAACCTTTGGAAGTACTGTTCTTACAGTTATAAATAATACAATTAGGCATTTTAACTTAACACAATATGACACAATTTCGCATAACCTCAAAACCTCACCATACACTCCTGATGTTTAACACGAAATGACGCCATTTTGGGGTTAAAATGAGCTTTCTCTCTCACTTTTCCTTCCTACGCATTGGAACATAACCTTGCGCTACTGTGGGTTATTTAGTGACTGTAACCGATTTGTAGTATAATTCCATTTTTTTGAACTAAAACGAAACCAAAGCTAAATGCATTACAATAATATGGCCAATAACGAACTGAATGCAAAAATATAGCAATTAGACTTAACACTTTGAAAATATTATCATCATAATAAACAAATCTTTCATATGCTAATTGTAAATTGTCATAACGGATTAATACACCCAATTTTATTAATTTTAAACTGTAATTTAGAAAAAAAAGTCAATATTTAACTTTATTAATTGGTTCATAAGGTTTTATTAATATACTACACCGATATTGTACAAACATTTGAGAAATAATGATGAAGTACATTTTATAATTAACAATATTTGAAACATGCATTGCAACAATTAAAAATATTTACATTTACTTAAATTTGGAAATTATTCAGAGTCATCACTGAAATCTTCACTGTTGTCCGAATTGCTTTCACCAACATTTATAATTAAAGGTTCAATATTGAAATCAAATTTTTGTTCTGTATTCCACCATTCGAGCATACAATTTTCTGCATGTGTGATGCATCTTTTCCAATAGTCTGCATCGATTCGGTTTAAAGCGGTTAACCACATCTCTTGCACATTTGCATCATTAAACTCTAAATTATTCTGTCCAATATTTTTATTATAGTATTCCTTGCAATTTGGCCACACTAACTCAATAGGATTAAATTGACAATGATAAGGTGGCAATCAGTACCTTATGTCCATTTTTAAACACTATTTCATCTATTGCATATACCTTTGATTGAGAGTTGTTTTAACCAATTCTAACCGCTCTCTTTTAAACATGTCGTTTTTAAAGGGAATATTATGTTTTTAGGTAACTGCAAATGTCTTCTTTCTTACAGGAAATAGTTGGAGTTTTTTCTAATACCATCGAATGATAACTAGCATTATCCATCACGATTAAACTTGGTTCACTCAAGTTCGGCAATAATTATTCTTCAAACCATTTTGTGTAGAGTTCGCCACACATGTCACCATGATAAGCAGCATTTGGATTTTTTGTTGAAAAGAGTAGCGAAGAATTGGGTATAAATCCATCTTTGTTACCTGCATTGAGTACGATAAATCTAAAAGCAGTTCGTTAAAAAAATTTAATACAAAATGAAATTTGTAACTAACCTTTTTCCTTCTCCCATCGGTTTTTCTTAATACTTTTGTGGTATTATCATGCCAACTTTTTTTAATGGATTCCCTACTAAAAATCCACGTCTCATCTAAGAACACAGGGTCATAATCTTTTAATTCTTTATTCTTAATGTAGTTTCTCAAAAATCTAATTCTACTTGTACCAATATGTTCCAACTCAAATAGCCCCCTTCTGCCATCGTCTTTTAAAGGAGAAACCGATTGAATGTAGTAAAGCTTTTAAACTTGTTTTGCTGAAAGTAAAACACCTGCTTCTGCTACTTCTCGTTTTAAGGGTTCAACTGTAACATGGCACCCTACAAAAATGTACACTGATTATATCACATAAAATAAAGCAATGTTAAATTATATACGTTTTGAATGCATTTCATAAATCTTTCATTTTACAAAATCTTTAATGTAATCATCAACATCGCATGATTTTGGTTTGCTCCGTATACGTTTGGTAGATATTTGTGGTTGATTTGGTGCAGCCTCATTAAATCTCTTTTTTATAGTGGTTAAAGTACCAGAACTTATACCACAAGCTTCAGCAGTACGCTACAAGTACAATCTTAAATGAATTTCTAATAAATAGTATTCAACAAAAATTCTACCTGCATAACAGAAGTAAAAGGTGCAAATGCACCTCCATTATCTCGTTCCCTTTCAAAATAACGAAGAACGTTCGTAACCACTTGCTGAGCTTCCAACTTCAGGTGTTTGTTTCGAAGCATTCTAACCTATTTTAAACAAAATTGTTTTAAATTGAATTGTATACATTATCTATTTACCTATTCAAAAACCGTTTATATACAATTTAGTTTTAAAAAAAACTGCTTTGTAAGAAATTTATGATGAATAATGATGAAACGGAATAAAAGCAGCAATATTTAAACAAACGTCAAGAAATCTGTCAAAAATTTGTACGTAGGTGTAGACATACGTTTCTTACAGTCCATATGCAGACTACAGCAGACGTACGTTTCTGAATTTATCTTACTCTACTGTGTAATAATAAAGTAAAAGAGCGCATTGTCAATAATTTTATTATAATAATGTACCGACATGAGTCATACACAAGTTAAACGCCCGACTTTATTCACACCCCCTCGAGTAGATGTGCAAATACCGATTGTTCAGGTTACTCAGGGTATAACAATGATTGGGAAAATTAATAGGCAATTATCAATCCGAAAATCAGGTTTTATAGGAAGTAATGTGCCAGGTAGCATTCAGGATTTTTATAAGTGCACAGGTAAACTCTCAGGAATTCTTTACTTAAAGTTAAGGAAAGCAAGTATGAGAATAAGTCATGTAGGTAAACGGGAGATCGGTTATTTACAGGTGAAATGGTGTGAAGTGGGAAGGAGTGGGCAATTGACAGGATTTTTAATCAATACTTCATTCAGGTGCGGAAGGAAATAAGTTTTGATAGGAATGTATTTACTAGGATAGGAAAATTAGTGGTAAGGATTTTTAGGATCATTACAAGATTAAACTCATGATAAGTTACAATTAAAACCAGTACTTTAGATGAACAAATATAAGTTATAAAATTTAACTATGATCGTAGTGATTTATTTTATTGTAACCTGCGAGCTATTAAAATTAAATTAACATAAATTACCCAAATAAGACTCTTCTGTAATAAAAATAAATAAAAACTCTGAAGCAGTTGTTCACGACATGAATCAAATATTTAATGAAAATCTTAAAAAAGATTGCAGTCAAAGGTCACACGTCATTCAGCTTAGAAATTCGAAAATCTCAGCGAAATTAACAGGAGTTAAACGGTGTTGCCAGTATATCAAATAAAGAAAATCTCGTAGGTACATAACATCGTTTCCATCTTTTATTACAACTATTTTCAAGGAACAAGGTATTGTTATTTTATGCTTATTTTATTGTATCTAGTAGTAAGCACACTTTACGTGTTCAAAGAGTAATCCACTGTATTTGGAATCTATATATTAATCTGAAACGTGTTTCCCTGTGTGCATTAAATTGAAAGAACGGCTAGGTGTAAAAATTTGGTTGAGGTGTCTAAAAAAAGGTCTTGGTCTGTAGATGTATAATCAGTATATGTATATAACAAGCGTAAAATAGTTAGCGATAATGATTACAATGTTATAAGTAGACCGGAAAGCAAAAAATGTAGGATAAGTTACACCAAACGACGACGAATTCAATGTTTTGATACTCTGGCGTTTGGATATAAATATTAATTGTAAGTACGTATTGTAGAAACATAGGCTTAATTGTAGATAGTTTATTGCCGTTTTTTAGTTAATTAGATAAAGGTATGAGTGTTACGCTATTCTAAAATTAATAATTATAAGGAGGGGGATGATGCTGCTAGTAGTGATTAGGGACCGGTTCTGGACCAATTCAAGGTCACTCGCCCTCTGGTAGTGAGAAATGTAAGCTTTTGGATCTCTTCAAGGTCAAACTTTTGGTGGGAATTTTAAATTTTTGGAGCTCGCTAAAAATAGATATTGCAATGTCATCATCATATTACAATCCTTAGAAGTCTAAAAATAGAGTGGTCAAGGTCAAAGATTATTGACCTGTAGGGGTATCGTATGACATTTCTTAGAAGTATAAAAATAGAATAAGTTCATGGAAAGAAGAAGAGATTTTTGTCTAGGTTAGCGGTTTTGAAGGATGCGGATTTATAATAAAAGGCTTCCTTGGGTGCGCACGATTAAATATTAGCTGAAATGACGAAAAGGTAAGAACAAGTATTAACTATTGTTGAGCGAAAGAAGAGGTTGGAGGTGTTGATACGAATAATTAAAGATTTAAAAGTAGATTTAGGGGTGTATCAAATAAATAGAAGAATGAAGCAGCTTTGAAAATAAACAAACATTTATACATATTTGGTATTAATATGTTGTAGTGTTTAAATGAGTTATTGCATTTATATGTAACGAATAATAAAAATTGTGACGTTAGGAAAAGATTTTAATTTTAAAATGCACAAGCTACCCCCAGTAGGTGATAGAAATATTTTTTAAGCAGATTTTTCCAAATCCAGTTTACAAAAAAAAAATCAATTTTTCTCAAAAACGGGCCAGAATTTGCCAAAAATAAATTTAAAAAAGTCCACAACACTCCCCGTCGACTGTTAAAAATATCTAACACATATATGAAATTGGGGCAGCTACCCCTAATGTAAAAGCTACCCCTTATAAGTGATATTTTTTAAGCAGATAAGAAGAGCATAATAAAAAAGTTTTAATCCTGAAATGTTATGCAACTAACAATACTCTCGTGATATTTTGCATAAATTTATATTCACATTTATAGTCAAAATTTAAGACTATGAAAATGTAAACTTTCACCATTAACACTCATAATAAAATACTTATCTTTTTGGGATTTTTAATGGTGTACTTTAAATTATACAATCTAAACGTTTCGATAACACTTACAGTTATCTTCGTCAGTAGTAATGTTAGTTAAAAATTGTTAAAGATGTAGTAAACAATTTTGTCAAATTTGAAAAATTCAAACATAAACATAAGCCTGCTATTAATATAACAGTTTGAGAAACGTATAAGCCAACTATAAAATTGTAGTAAAGAATAACTAGGTCATTAAAATTAAATATTGTTAAACTGCCTCAAAGATGACAAACCAGAACACTCTCTACGACGAAAGCTAACAATGAAATTTGCCAGCCAAAAAACACATTTAACAAAATTTAATCGAGTTATGATGTAAGTGTAAAGTTGTGAAAAACTTCAATTTTAAAATGATAGAAGCATTCACAAATCCAAACATTACATCAAATAAAATAACCCAGTTAAATCTAACAAAGAGATATCTTTATCAATAATTGGAAGTGTTATTAACAATGAAAAGCACAATGCAGAACGTTCTTTGTAATTTTTAATTTCAATTTAATTTCAACTACTTATGTTAAATTATAGTGCTGTGGAAATTTAACATATAATTGATAAAGCATTTGCTTCAAGGTCTAGGAAAAACACAGCAAAAACCTAGACATACCAAAAGTTGAAAACAAATTAAAATCAAGGCGTATCATTATGCTCTTTTTAATTATAAGATGCCAAAACCTATTTAAACGGAGATTTTCTTCTTGTCTATTAAAATTATTCGGGTGTTTATATATTTCAATAGCTTCACGTTGCAAACGAACATAATAATGGGTTTGTCTTGACAATATTTTCATATTGTCAAATTGAATGTCATGATTTAAATTATTCAGGGCATGGTCAGCCACAGCAGACCTCTCTGGTTGACCCAATCTACAAAATCTAATATGTTCTTTGCGTCTTGTATCAAAGCTACGTTTTGTGGTCCCGATGTATACTTTTCCACATGAACAAGATAACTTATACACTCCGGAAGATGATAAAGGGTTTGACACATCTTTAGGTGATCTTAAATGTTCTTTAATTTTTCTTGTAGGTTTAAAAATAGTCCTAATGCCATGTTTGATTAGGATTTTTCAATTCTATTTGTAACATTAGCTATAAAAGGAAGAAAAGCAGTACCAACATTAAGAACTGGTTTTCTTTAAGGTTACGCCTAGAAGGTGTAATAACATTATTAATATCTGTAAGTGAATATCCATTATCTTGTAAGGATTTTCTTAAATATTTATATTCATCATTCAAAAATTCAGGGTCACAAATTCGTTTTGCTCGATCTACTAAAGATTTAATTACACTAATTTTTGACGTGGATGGTGGTTGGATAATTTATGAAGGTATCTATCAGTGTGTGTCGGCTTTCTGTAAACCTTAAAAGATAGTGAATTATTATTTTAGATATTAATATGTCAAGAAATGGTAAACTTCCATTAGTTTCTTTTTCCATGGTAAACTGAATACTAGGATGTATACCATTTATAAAAACCAAAAACTCATGCAGTGCTTCTTCTCCATGTCTCCAAATAACAAATGTGTCATCTACATATCTATACCAAACTGAAGGTTTTTAGGTGTATTTTGTAACGTTAATGTTTCAAATTTTCCATATAAAAATTAGCTATAACAGGACTAAGGGGCTACCCATTGCTACACCTTCAATCTGTTCATAAAATTTATTATTCCACTGAAAATAAGTTGTAGTAAGACAGTGCTGAAAAGAATGGTTATGTCCTTTGGAAAAGATGATCTATGTATTCAATAGTTTCTTTTAGAGGTACTTTTGTAAAAGTGAAATAACATCAAAACTAACCATTATATCACCCTCTTCAATTTTGAAACTATGCATTTTTTCAACAAAGTCGGCAGAATTTTTAATGTAATGGGGTGTTTTTCCTATATGAGGTTGTAATAACAATGTAAGATGTTTTGCAAGGTGATATGTAGGAGAACCAATTGCACTAACAATAGGCCTTAAAGGAATATTAGGTTTATGAATTTTTGGTAAACCATATAGTTTTGGTGAAATAGCTTCAGAGTTAGATAGTTTCTTCTTTATTTCTTCAGGAATAGATGATAATTTAATCAGCTCTTTAGTTTTTAAAAGAAACTTTTTTGTTGGATCTTTCGGTATTTCATGATAAGTTTCTGGTCCCAACAATTGTTCTATCTTAGTGTTATAATCGTTCATATTTAATATAACAGTTGCATTACCTTTATCTGATTTTAATATTATAATATTTTCATTGCGTTTAAGATCAAGTAAAGCATGTCGTTGACGAAAGGATAAGTTGCTCTTTGGAGGTTTTGTTTTACGTAATATGTTAACGGTGTTATATCTAACTTCATTAGCAGCATCAAAAGGTAATAATCTAATGGAGTTTTCGATGTTGGAAATTATATCTTCAAAAGGTATTACTCTTGGTGTTATCGCAAAATTTCCTCCTTTAGAAAGCGCTTCAATAGCATAATCTGAAACAACATTATCAGAAAGGTTTATAACTGTTTTTCTACAATCAATAGATGGTCTATTATTTTGTTGTTTGTATAATTTATTAAATTTTTCTTTTGACGTTGACATGAGATGTCAAAATTTATTTCCATAGATTTAAACGTTATAGAATCAATTTTATCCCAATCTTCTTTATTCAAAATAGATGAAATTTCTAAATGTAAATATAAAAGATTTTTATCGGTGTTATCCAGTAACTTCCTAGTAATATGTATTTGATTACGTAGAAGAGCATTTTCAGTTCTTCTGTAAATATTATTCGCTTGCTTGTTATTAAAATTTCTTTTAATATAGATAAACTTTGGGATAATCTTTTGGTCTCGGCATCGTAATAAAAAGTGAGTGACGATAATAATTGTGCTTTACGTTTCCTTAATTTTTCAAATTGTCTGATAAAACGATAAGTTTCCTCCCCATAAAGGACTGAAATATGAAAATGTAAACTTTCACCATTAACACTCATAATAAAATACTTATCTTTTTTGGGATTTTTTAATGGTGTACTTTAAATTATACAATCTAAACGTTTCGATAACACTTACAGTTATCTTCGTCAGTAGTAATGTTAGTTAAAAATTGTTAAAGATGTAGTAAACAATTTTGTCAAATTTGAAAAATTCAAACATAAACATAAGCCTGCTATTAATATAACAGTTTGAGAAACGTATAAGCCAACTATAAAATTGTAGTAAAGAATAACTAGGTCATTAAAATTAAATATTGTTAAACTGCCTCAAAGATGACAAACCAGAACACTCTCTACGGCGAAAGCTAACAATGAAATTTGCCAGCCAAAAAATGGCTTATACGTTTCTCAAACTGTTATATTAATAGCAGGCTTATGTTTATGTTTGAATTTTTCAAATTTGACAAAATTGTTTACTACATCTTTAACAATTTTTAACTAACATTACTACTGACGAAGATAACTGTAAGTGTTATCGAAACGTTTAGATTGTATAATTTAAAGTACACCATTAAAAATCCCAAAAAGATAAGTATTTTAAAAATTTAAGACTGTACAAAATCAATAATTTTTTAAGATAAATACTGATGTAAAATAAAATCCTTTATTTATTTCGGAAATATTTGTAATATGTTGTTCATCTAAAAAATTCTAACGTTTTTTTTAATTAAAGAAAGCCTTCCTTAACTGTGAAATATTATAGATCACAATTCGATATAACACGTACATTTGTAATATTTTCCAAATTAATTGAGTATCAATAGGAAATGTGATGTAATATAATAAATGTTTAACATATTTGTAAAGTATATGTTTTTTTTTCTAAAATAAATTCTAACGATTTTTTTATGAAATAAAGTAATACTAACTCTCACAATGTATTTTTGGATATTTTACATTTATATATGCAATTACAACCCATTTTAAATGGATTGTACTCGTAATGAGTAAAAAGCTTGCAATTGCAAAATGCATTGCCCATATTGTATTATCAGTATGATTTGTAATATTATATTTAACTTGAAATACAAGTATTGTTCTAGAATGGAATGTATAATTGCAATTATTGTTGTGTAAACGATAGACGTGTACTTGAATTATAAAAGTGATGTATGTTTGAAGGTGTGTGATGTAAGTAAAGATATATGTGCATGTCTATGGAAAGAGATAAAAGACGACTCGATGTGGATGTCCGTTTTCTCAGGGTGCAGGAGGGGATGTGGGAGAGGGTGACATAAGGTCGTAAAAAACATGCGTTCCTGAAAATTTAAAATTTGCACCTAATTCTCAGAAAAAAAATTCTTTTTCAACGCAGTTGTGTTTTATAAGTGACAATTTATCAATTACATGTATAAATTTATCAAAATATGAAAAAATGACTCTTACATTAACCAATTCCATTTTGAAACAACAACCTTTTGTACTTACGTAAGCTCAGAAGAAACATATGCATGCAATTTATCTATTTCATGTATCAAAATTTTCCTTAAATTAACCAATTCAATTTTGAAACAACAAACAGCACTTAAAACATGACTTGTTTTTTAATTTAGTCTGATTAGGACTCCAAATTGACAATTTTCGATGGGGCGTGGATATTACTGCTTCAAGAATTTAGGATAATGAACGCAGTTATTATGGTTTGAAAGCATTGTATGCAGGTGTGAATGCGAACATTCTATATTTATCTTAGTCACCAATTCAGATTACAATTTTGAAACGGGATTTGCAAATGTATGAATGCAATTGTGTCATTTGTATTGCATAAATACATGGTGTAAAGTATTTAAATTTACATGCTTTTGGGAACTGTTTTGACTTCTATTTTACGCAAGCTTTTTTTCACTGTATTTTCACACTTTCTTTGTATGCTTGATATTTTACAATAAATAGATTTGTAACGCAACATGCACTTAAAATTTGCAAAAAATGACTGCTTTACTTTAATATAGAAATTTATACATGAGTACATGAGTAAGTCAAACTTCCAGATGTTTTCAATTTGTTCCTTAACGTAGATCATTTCACTTTTCTAGCGCAAATTGAATTATCACTCACATTTTTTTTAGCTGTAGTAAATTTTGTTGGACAATGAGAATATTTCACGAGAAATAATAAAAAAATAAAAAAAATTTTACATTTATTTTTTACAATGAAAAGATAACTATACAATAAATACCACCAAAAAAAGGGTATTAAACACATTGCACATCCATCCCTTCCAACGTACGCAATATATTTTCAGTATTTACTATGTTTTTCCACACACACTCTAAATATTGATTAGCCGCCACCAGTTCTTCGTTCAGTCTTTCCACTCGCTCCATCCCCGCCACCTCACTATTAATATAGTCATTGTGAAGTTTTCGTAACCACCGAATACTTTTTTCCTTAAAGGCCTGAAGGGTTGGTGGGTGCTGCTCATCATCCTGCTGTATGAGGTGCCCTTCTATAAGTACCAAATTTCTTCCTCCATATTGTAGGTTTCGCAACGGCGGTGGTTGTGGGGGTGTTGCTATAACCGTGGTTGCTGGCGTTATGCTGACAAGATGAATAATTTTATTTGTGCTAAAAATTCTCTATGAATTAATAAAAGGAAACCATAATATTAATTAAAATTATACATACGTCTCGAAATACTTCGAAAATTCATCCTCTACATCACTATTCCTTATGGTGGTGATGAGGATGATCTCTTCAAAGGGTGCTGGTTCTGCGGTGTTATTTGATGGGCGCACCAAAACATCATGCAAAATACAAAGTTTTGCCTGCCTTTTTAGTGAAAGTTTAGATTGTTTGCTGGATGAAGCCATTACTAATGGTGAGTAATTAATAAGTATTTAATTAAAACTTTAACATTATATACACATAGATCTGTTAACGTTAACGAAATTGATAACAAGTAGAAGTGGTTAGTACAATGAACTGACCTGAGCAAGCAAAGGTAACGAACTCTAATGAATGCAGCATAATCTAGACATGAGAAGGCATTTCGCATGCTGTCAGCAAGGTTAAGTTAATGCATATTCTTAGTAAACGCCACAAAGTGCAATGTATGACCTCTGCAAGCAAAGGTGATGCAGCATAAGCCATGAGAACAGTATTGATGCCAAGGTTAATAAATATTCCCAGTAAACGCTACAAAGTGCAATCTATGCATCTGTCTATGAACACTGAAGCTCTTGCAACAAGTTATAACCAGTTTTGACCTTGAATGCTGGGTTTATATTACTATATAAGCAGATAAAGAGCAGTTTTATACCAGTCAGTATATTGCACTCCCGACTAGAATTGCAATTGTATACCTAAAGTACTTCTATAGTTACTTAAATTATTCATTTATATATATCAGTTATAATAAATATAATATTTACTTCGGGTACTACATAACCGACAGCGCGTGTGCTTCATATTTTCTTACAGTGTTGGGTACAGTTTTGAAGGTAACTATGAGTAAGGGTATATACCCGGTAGTAGTGATATTGTTAATTTAACAAGAAGTATTATTCCATTGTTGAAAACCAAAAATGAATTGGTAAAGCGCATCCGTATAATTAGCATTAATATTAAGCTATTGCAAGATATAATTCAAAATAAAATTTATTTAGACATCGAAGAATTTGCTTAAACTCGAAAGTAATTTATCATTGTTAAAGTGTTATCTTATAAGAGTTAAACAGTTAAAGAACGCTTTAGAGAAAACAGGTAGTGGAATTGTCAATGTCGCTAAAAAGCGTACACGCAAATTAAGTTGGTACTCCTCTAGATTCATGTTTTAACGGTAGGTTACTTACGGGAATTATAGTCAATATAGCAAACATCAAGGACAATCTTATTTTTTTTACAAAATGCATACAATAGTTTTGCACGAAATGTTAAATTAATGCTAAAGCAATCGATGCTAAAGGTGAATGTCTTTTTAGTCTGCAATTTTATCGATCCTGTAAATCACGTTATCGAGTTGAAGACTTTTACCATAAAAAATTATGCCATCAATATTGCGCCCAATTTACGTAAGTGGTATAATGAAAACGTTTATTATCAATTATAAAAAAATTTTGAGTTTTCCGAAAGGGATTCCAGTTGGGCATTACATGAAGCGTTACATTTAAAGGTGAATATTAATAGCTATGTCCCATTTAGAGGTGGCCTTTCAATTTACGTTAAAGTTCCCTACTTCATAGCAGTAAAGCATGCGGTAGTGAATGTTAAAAATGACGATGAGTATTGATTCCTGTGGGTCGTTGTTTCGGCACTATATCCCGTGCAACATCATTCAGATAAAGTTTACAGTTATCCTCATTTTAAGGATGTTTTGAATTGATTCAATTTCCTTCCCCATTAAATTAGATAATGTAACAAAATTTGAACAGTTATATTACCAATTGTATTAAGTGAAAATCAAAATACTGTGAGGAACCCTATAAATCTTTTAGTACTTTCTACTAATTGTCACGCTGGGGTGATATTAATACAAAAATAATACTGTTTATCATTTCACGTGGATTAAAGACATGTCGGCTCCTTTTTGTAAACAACTATCGAATAAGGAACACAAGAAATTCATTTGTTATCGATGTTTGAATCAGTTTTTTTCAGATCACGTTCTACAAAAACACATCACTCACTGTCATCAACTTAATCGATGCTCTGTCAAGCTACCTACTAAAGCAGAAAAGTTTCTACAGTTCAAAAATTTCACATTCCAGGAAAAGGTGCCGTTTGTAATTTATGCAGATTTAGAAAGTATTTTGGAAAAGTGCACAAATTTAACGGACAATGATAACGATAGTATATTTCACTCCACACATACACCCTTCAGCATTGCTTACTACTTGAAGTGTTCATACAATGATTCTTTATCACGATTTAGACTTTATAGAGGAAACGATTGAATTCAATGGTTTATTAAAGAGCTTCAATGTATTGCACATTGGACTACGAAATAATCAATAAAATAAATGGATACTTTAACTCCCAATCAGGTTGAGCACTTTGAAAGCAACACGATTTGCCACATTTGCGGAAAACCATTTGCTGATTATGATATAAAAGTTAGGGATTATAACCATTTTACTGGTGCATTTCGGGGACCATCACATCAGAATTGTAACCTAAACTATAAAGACTCCCACATTCTACCAGTCGTGTTTCATAATTTGTCAGGTGATGATGATCATTTTCTCATTAGAGAATTGGCTACTGTTTACCCGTGCGATTTCACTGCTACCCATAAACAAAGAAAAATATATTTCTTTCACGAAAGTAATACAAGGCATTAAAATTAGGTTTAGATTTATTTACTCTTTGAGATTTATGAGTAGTAGTATTGAAAAGTTGTCAGACTATTTGGAAAATAGTACAAAAATTATTACCCACGCTAATTGTAACAATGGCGAAGAATTTTCGCTACTAGTTCGCAAAGGTGTGTTTCCTTATGAATATTTCGATACTTGGGATAAATTAAGCGAGACCAGGCTCTCTCCCAAGGAAGCGTTTTTCAGTCATCTCACTAATGAGGGAATCAATGATGCGAGTTTTGCACATGCAGTTAATGTTTGGAACAGATTTAATATTAAATCGTTAGGGGATTACTCGGATTTGTATCTAAAAACGGATGTTCTACTGTTAGCAGACATTTTCGAAAACTTTCGACAAACTTGTTTAAGTACTTACAATCTTGATCCTCTGCACTATTATACAGTCCCCGGTTTGGCATTCGATGCTATGCTTAAAATTACACAAGTACAGTTAGAACTATTTACAGACATTGATATGCTAATGTTTATTGAGAGAGGAATTAGAGGTGGTGTGGCTCAATGTTCTAATCGATATGCTAAAGCTAACAATAAGTACATGGGGGAAAAATTTGATCCCACTTCCGAAAGTGTGTATTTAATGTACTACGATGTAAATAATTTATATGGAGCCACCATGTCAGAATTTCTACCATTTGGCGATTTTTCTTTTGTTGATAATTTTGAAACTTTAGATTTAATAAATCATCCCGATAATTCGGAAATTGGCTATATAGTCGAATGCAATTTAGACTATCCCATAGAATTACATGAGAGTCACAGTGATCTACCATTGGCACCCGAACATATGGTACCACCCGTATCTGATTCCAAAATGAAAAACTGATTGCTTACATAGTATCCTAAACATAACTATGTAATTTATTACAGAAATTTGAAAGTATATTTAAAATATGGATTAAAGTTGGTAAAAGTACACCGTATATTACGTTTTAAACAGTCCCCGTAGTTAAAAGATATATCGATTTAAATACCACCATGCGCCAGCAATCTCAAAATGAATTTGATTAAAATTTTTATAAATTAATGATTAATAGCGTTTTTGGGAAGCTGATGGAAAATATACGTAAACATAAGGATATACGTTTAGTAACAAAATGGGAGGGTCGCTATGGTGCTCGTGCTTACATAGCAAAACCAAATTTTCATAGTTGTACAATATTTGATAATGATATGCTTCTCATTCAAATGAATAAGCTACAAGTATATTCCAATAAACCTATATATGCAGGATTCAGTGTTCTAGACGTTTCAAAAACTTTTTTATACAATTTTCATTACTGTTACACGCTACCCAAGTTTCATAATAATGCTAAGCTCTTGTACATGGATACGGAAAGCCTCATATACGCCTTTTCAATACCCGATATCTGTGAATGCATTAAAGAGGACATTGATAAATTCGATACATCTGATTATAGCCCCAACAATATCGTTGGAATTCCATTAGTAAATAAAAAAGTCCCTGGCTTAATGGAAGATGAAAATCATGGCGCGATTATGTTGGAATTTGTAGAACTTCGTGCAAAAATGTATGCTTGCATGGTTGATGAAAAAATTGTAAAAAATCAAAGGGTTCTACCCATGCAAGCGTCAAACAGATCACGATAAATGATTATAAACATGTTTTGTTTGATGGTGACGTAATAAGACGTTATCAGCATCTGATAAGATCAAAGAAACATGATGTGTTTACAATAAAACAGAATAAAGTAGTACTTAATCCTTGTGATGATAAACGATTAGTAAATTTTGAGTATTGCTTAGAGTTTTATCTAGACGATAATTAAAATCAATATCCGTTAACCGTCTTTCGGGTAATCTATTCAGATTTTTGGAAACGGTTTTAAGTATAATGCACCACCACCAGATTTGTTTGGTTTTAGATACAGTGCACCGCCTTTCTTGTTCACGGAGCCTATAGCGATCGATTCCATCATACGATTATGCCGCGATGTCTCTTTTTGCAATTTTTTAGCATTTTTAGCTAAAGCACCGATCGCTGTTAATCCTGCGAATAACGGAATAAGAAATGGTAAAAACCCTCCTTGTTTAGGTAGGGGAATTACTCTAGGAACTTTAATGTTTTTCTTTCCTCCTAGACTTTTTACCACACTTTTTGCCGTTGAAAGATTTTATTGTGTATGTGAAATTTCCGTTAGGTTTAATATTTTAGCTATTGTTTTTCGTAAATGCAATAAATTTCCGTCATTGCATTTTTTCTTCTTCAGATTAGATCGACGTTTACACCCCATTCCTAGTTTTCTCTTTGCTTTCATGGCGGTACTGACTGCTAAAGCTGCAGTTCGTTCACCTAATGTTGCGTCTTATGACTTAAAGCGTTCCCAAGCTTTTTTTTGTAAAATTTTATCCGCTTTATGTCTACTATCTAAATCACTGTGATCCCTGTAACTGATATCGTGAAGTTTGCACTGAGCATCTAATTGATTAATATCGGGGTCACCGCGTGCGAGTCGTTTTTCTAAATTTGTACCAGGACCGCAAAACTGGTAACCAGGTAAATGCAATTCAAACGGAAGTTTCTTGATTCACTAAACCACCACCACCTGCACTCTTTCGCTTCTTAACTAACATTGTTTACCTGAATGGATAGAACGGGTTATTTATACCTAAATTGAGAAAAACAAACCATTGTTATTTGTTTATTCAGAAAATTCTATACGTTAGATAAGCAGGACGATAATGCAATATTTCCATTAAACATACAGTGTTATGTGAATAAATATTATACTTAGCATTTATAACATCATCAATGTCTTTATAAATGTCATCATCACCACCACGGAATTCTTTCTCACGAAAACGACGGTAGTCAACAACTTGTATGAACTTTTCATAAAAACGCTCCAGATTGTAAGATTCAAGAAATTCCAATCTATACCTTATTATATCCTTTAAATTGAATAGTTCTTCTATACTATGTGAATTTAATGTGGAAGAACAGCAGTTGTAGTTTTCTATCATAACACTTTTCAAAATTCTGTCATATCCTTTAATCAATTCCCAATTGTAATAAATACCAAGATTGCTCGATAGAGATTCATAACGTTGATCATAGATTATATCTTCATCCTCGTTTAAATTTGACTATCCAATTTTATTTTCAATTTCTTGGGATCGGAAAAATTGTAATTCTACATATGAATGCCATCTTAGAAGCTCATTCCATTCCTTCATATTTAACACTACATTATCGCTTTGATCACAGTTAGCACACCCCATACGCACTACCGATGCAAGCTTGAGGTGCGTACTGTATCCAATTTCCATATGTTTTGCATGATGAGTATCGTTCGATAGCTTATAATAAATACAATCGATTAAGTATTCATTAGCTGCTTGTTTATACACTTCAGATAAACCATATGGCTGCCTTTCAGTGTTAGAAGAATAATCTTCATCTTGGTTCTTTTCATTTTATTACTACTACTATCATCAATATTTTGACAGCACCAATAACACAAGGTAAAATTGTTATTCATATTGTTACTGCAACTACGTGGGGTATCCGTATATAACGGTGAACTTCTGAGTTTGGAGCGTTCCAGAAATAATGTTATTGCTGCTTGCATTATAACGACTGTACTTGCTTGCAATTGAACTAGGACTAAACGCTGTTTAAGAAATGAGTTTATTTAAATCATGTGGGTGGGGTTGTGGCACTACTATTAAAAACAAACCGTTATGTTTGTTATTTTCTCGACTGCACCCAAACTACTCATGAACACATCCCTCGTATTTAGCTGCGTTTTAAATTCTTCCATTCGATTTTCTTCTTTCAAATACTCATAAACGCGTTGAGGTAATATACATTGAAAATCATCCGTTTCCATCACTATACGTTCACCATACTTAGTATTAATTACTGCCACATTAAACACTTTATACTTTTTGATATCCCAAGTCACATGCACTTTTAAAAAGTTTGCAATAGGTGCTTTGGTTTAACCCTGCTAATTCCATGTTTAACAATTACAAGTTGCTAACTGACTGATCTCAACACACCTCGCTGTGGTTTATATCACAAAAATGTGTCCTTGACTTGAGTACCTATGACAACATGTTTAAACTTATTAAATACCCACCTACTTTTAGTTTAAAAAATTATTTCACCTTGACTCAATTTAGTCACCATTTGACCTTGGTCTACTTTTTAGCATAGACAACTCGCATTCTTCTTGTTTCCATGAATTGATTCTATTTTTATACTTCTAAGAAATGTCATACGATACCCCTACAGGCCAATCATCTTTGACCTTGACCACTCTATTTTTAGACTTCTAAGAATTGTAATATGATGATGACATTGCAATTTCTATTTTTAACTTTTGACCTTGACATACCCATTTCCCGCCAAAACGTTTGACCGCAAAGTGTCCTTGTAATATGATGATGATGTCATGGCAATTTCTATTTTTAGCAATAGAATATTACGTCTGCTATATATTTTAAATGCAGGACTTAAAAACGTATATCATTCTAAAGTCAATGCGCATGACGCTGTCAGATGTGTTCTTGGTTATTTAACCTCAAATTATTCTTCGTATTTCGTTTCGTATAATCGCATCGCGTTTTGTAGTTATAATAATTTATCTTTCGCTTCGTAATTTATTAGTTTCCATTGCATTTGTAAACAACAATTTTGTTTAAAAGTATTATTATTAATATTCACTATTACGAGGTAAGTTTATAATGCAAAATGTATTTTCAATTGATTGAACATTTATTTATTTTGCAGCAAATAATGATGTCATTAAAAGGCAAATATTTGAAAAGCCAAACTTAAGTAATGTTAATGAATATACTGCATTATTTCGAGATGGAACCCGATAACGGGGGGCCAAGTTTACCTTTAACTTCCATTATCCAGGTACGCTAATAATTTTCACTATTTAAATTTGACAACGCGGCTTAAATTTGAAAATGACCTAGAAACATAGACGATGTTTTGTTGGTATTCAAAATTACTAACTATATGAACCAATAAAGACATACGTTTTTGAAATCTTAAACCGTGCTTTACTAAAAGATGAGTGATAAGACACCTCTCGCCGGCCCGACCATATAAATAAATATAAATAAGTGTTTGAATATATTAAATTTTGTTACTTTTATAATTTTAATTTAATTTTGACGAATTTAGTGTAAGTAAATAAAAATTGTATATTAGAATTCATATACCTACTTATGTTAGTAAATACAATATTACGGACGTTAAACGTTTTAATACTTTTAGACCCATTTGTATCACCTCGGTTTTAAACTGAGGTAGGGCAAATGCGCCAGTTCTTATACCTTTACAATAAAGCATTTGAATATGAATTTTTGAAATTCCCGCCTGTGCTTCATTAGCGCTCAGGTGACGTAATACACAACTAATTTATTAAAACGGCGCGAATGGTAGGAATCGTGTATCTATCCCCTCACTTACCTATGTTATTAATTAATTCGTCTTATAAAATCAACTTTAACGCTATTGAATTACTTATAATAAAGTCTCTTTATCTTTTTATTACCTTGAGACCCTAGTTTCGGAATGCTGTTTCATATTTTAAGTTTTCCATTACTTTTAAAATATACAGCTAGATGGAACCACGATCAAACCCTATCAGAGAAACCTACAATTAGCTTTTTCGGACAATACATAACTAGATGGTACCACAAACAAACAAGGGGACCAACGGAACTAGTCCAAAACAGCCTACACAAAAATCGAATATCAACCATGTTTCATTGCTGTCGCCATAGTTATTACAAGCTACGACTAGGACTGATAATGATTTTTAGGAGACCGCTAGATTTGAATTAAATCTGTCCGTCCATACATTGACATATCCTTTAAAGTAGAAACAACTATTTTACTCGAAAAGTAAAATCAAAAATACCTTTCTCTTCCAAATCAAACTTAATTTCAAAAAATTATGAAATTACCTGCAGAAAGCAGTGGCGCAACACAGTTTAGGTAAAAAATTTGGCTCTCCTACTCGTTGGCGACGCCACTGAAGACAGTATCAAGATCAACTTAACTTAACTTGACCTTCACGCCATTCCCTTTCGGGGTACGTAAAACAATCCCTGCCTCTTATTTATTTTTCATTCACAATCTTTCTCCTATCTCCGCAAGATTCATACATTGTCTCTGACATGCCTTTTTATTCTTAAAACTCCTTATCTTTCTTTCCTTTATTATACATTATACTACATTCAGCCAAGTTTTACGCCTTACCTCTAACCTCACCCTCACCCACATATATTTGCTTCGTTAATCTTGCGTTGTCCATTCTCTCAATGTGACCAAACCAACGTAATGTACTACTTTTATATCTATCCATCATCGTCTTTTCCTTGCAACACTCCGTCATTGTGCATTCATTATTTATCTTGTCCCTTCTCGTTTTACCACATGCACTTCTCAAGAATCTCATACCCACGGCATTTTTTTTCGTGCTTTTTTTGACATACCCATGTCTCACTTCCATACAGTACTGATGGGACCAAGACGCCATTACAGATTGCTCTTTTTTCAGCTAGGCAGATGCTTTCGTTTCTCTTTATTGTACACATACTTCCAATCACTTTCTTTCCAGCATTGACCTTTCGTCCTCCATTGTAACATCTGCAGTAAACATTCTACCCAAACATACCAGATCGTCCACTTGCTCCACAATTTTATCTTGCAGAGTAAATACACCACAATCTTAACTTTGTTCACGTTTCCCTTTAGATCCATTCTTTCACAGACTGTATGAAACTTCCTCAGAGCAGTTTGTAACTCATCCGCACTGCCACTTAATAGGACTGTGCCATCTGCATACATCAGAAGTCGTACATTCACGTCACCAACCATTACACCATTTGTATCCGTACATGCATGTCTAACATATTTATCCATGTATACATTGAACAACCAGGGTGACATCACACAGCCTCCTTGCTCAATATTAAACTATTCACTCACACCTCCTCTCACTCTAAAACACTTTTCGATCACCTGCTGGAGAGCAACCATCTGATAGATAGTCCTCAGTATTCTTCCAAATACTTTACTCGGCACGCTGAGCAAACTTATTCCTCTGTAGTTCTTGCAATCACTCTTGTTCCCCTTGCATTGAATAATTCACACAATCATCGTATAAGCTTTGCACCCCCATACTCTAGCATTTCATCACTGATTTCATCTTCGCCTGCTATCTTTCCGTTTTTCAACCTTTCTACCGTTTTCTCAACCTCATTTATCCCAATATCCTTCTCAGTTTCATTCACCATTCCTTCTACATTCTCCTTATTTAACCCTACAGTCTAACTTTCCTCACTACTGTACAACTTTCCGAAATATTCTTGCCAGCATTTTCTCACTTCACAATCGTCCCATACTATTTCGTTGCTCATATTCATCACTCCTGCAGCGTTCTGTTTTGGGCCACGTTTTGTATTTTTTACCCATTTCCAGAAGAGTTTCTTGTCTCCCTCAAAATCATTCTGCATTTTCTTTCCTTCCACAGCCATGACTTCCTCTTTACTTACTCTCATTGCCTCCTTTGCTTTTTAATCCGTTCACCGCATACAATCGCCTTTTCTCAGTCTCATTTTTTGCAGCAATCATTACCATATACGCACCTTTTTTTCTTACATACTGCCTTTTTTACCGACTCATTCCACCAAGTACATTTTTGTGTCTGCCTACAGTCGCTCTTCCATATATCCTCACGACACAATTGACAACGCAGTTTTTCAAGCTTATCCAGGTACTTTCAACGTCAGTGTCTTTTATGTGTTCGTTCCACATTGTTTCATTCACATTCAACTCTTTACTCACATCTGCGTATTTCATTCTCTCACCATTATCCATTTCTTTGCTACCCTAATTCAGGACGATCGGCACTACGTTTGCTTTCCTCCTCCAGACCCACTTTTGCCCATGTTTCTAAGCCGTTCATCATACACTATCATGTCTATCATACTTTTAGATTCACCTCTTTGGCATGTATACTTATGCACATTTTCATGTTTATACCACGTATTGGATACAAATAGGCTTCTCTCCACACAGATGTTCACCAGGCGTTCACCATTCTCATTGACTCTTTGGTCTACGAATTTTCCTAGAACGCGTTCAGTATGTTCTCTCTGTACACCCAACCATCCGTTCATATCCCTTACTATCATCACTCTTTCGTTTGGCTTACATACGTTCAACACGTTCTCCACTTCATTCCAGAAGTTCTCACACTCCTGGTCTCTTTCCCCATTTACCGGTACATAGCATGCCATAAGAAAAATTCTTCGAAACTCCACTTTCATTCTAACCCACATTAAACGGGGAGATACCAATTCGTACTGTTTAACACATCTTTTCTATGATCACCCAAACTCATTTTGCGCTATGCACTTCAGTCTCAACTCCCGACCATAGTGCTAGGCTGCCATCCTCCATCTCCACAGCATCCTTTCATTTGCGCTTTGTCTCCGATACACAGAATATCATGGTGCCTTTCGTACATTACATTCGCAATTTCGAATTCTTTACCATTCATACCTCTCACATTCCACGTACCGACTCGCCATTCATTCCTTTCACAGTAGTCAGCAACTGGCCTGCCTGTTTCGACCTTGACCGCCCCTTGTAGCCAGGTCGGTTCGAGGCAATTGTATTGTTCTCTTGAGTAATACCATAGCGAGCAGACCGGTTACTGGCCAACTCGTGCATCGGACGATGTAGCATTCCCTACTAACGGTATCGTCCTACTACCGGACAGTTATTTGTCTACTGCCTCGACGCGTAAGGACGTAAGAAGTAGAAATACAGACATAGCCCAGAAAGATATAAATAATAGAGCGTATACTTACTGTAGGAATATTTAAATGATATATATATATATATATATATATATATATATATATATATATATATATATATATAGAGATGATTCAAATTACATGTATGTAGCTATGTAAGTCGCATAGTAAAGTATTTCTTTAGTTGGTACAAAATGGTACATATCAGTATATAATTCTAGTTAAGAATGGTTAATAAACTTTGAGATGTTTGTAAATCTTAAATATTTCTTAAAATAATGTTTGTTTAAGTAATCGACAGCACAGTACATTGAAGTATAGGGTATGTTTGTTATCGTTATGATTTAATTCAAGTTTTGATTTAGTTTAGTAAGTTTATTTTAAAACAATATTCCTGACGACATGTGATACAGGTTGTAATTGACAGAAATAATGTTAAAACTAGATTTAGGCTGGTATCAATGTCGCAATTCACATGTACGCAGCCAATATTCTTGAAAACATTCGTATTAGTGCGTTAAATACATATGAGTGCAAAAATTATGAAAAAAACAGATTAAATACATTAGTAACTATAAAACATGAATCATGCAGCAGCTCTGGGATTATTGTGTTTAATCAACATTTTATGACCTTAAACTAGTGAGTGACAACATTCCGACACTAGTCGTAGAAGAACTTATGAACCTACGAAAGTGGTAAAATAAATTAATTGGCGACTTGAACATTAAGTTTAAACACTTATACTAACAGTTATTGTGTTTAAAAGTGTGAAATTTAACATTAAAATTATATAAACAATATGAGGTTATGTTGTTTTCTCGCATAAAATTTTTGTAAAAAGTATTTTAAATTGAGACAATTTATGTAAAATAAATTAGTAGAGGCAAAAATAGTAAGGTAGCCTCAATTTCATGTTAAAATTCCTTATATTTATGTCCATTTTTGTTAATTTTAGTTTTTAAGTGTATGGGTAGAATTTAAATAATTTTCCTCTCAAATTGGCCGTAGGCATGTAAAAGAAGAATATTTGCGTGTAGTAGCATCCCCTATTCATGTAGAGGTCATTTCCAGGCCTGTAAAATTCATAGTATTAGCGTAAATTCAATAAATAAGTGTAAAATTAACGTAGTTACTAAGTGTAGGAATTAGTTCGTGTTTGGTTTCAAATTATAGAGAAATTATGTAGATTATGGAAATGTTATTAGTTTCAAGAAATGTTAAAGGGGCGAAAGTTATAGGGTTTTTAAAAATATCGTAATGTAAAATTACAATAGCCAATCAGAATTTAGGAAATGTTCTTGGTAACTATAGAAAACATTCGAAGATTTGGTCGTCAACCAAAATCATATAAATATAAGTGCTTTAGGTTCACAAACTCTCTTAATTTTCTTCTGTTTCAACAACTTGCCAAAGTAAGCTGTTGCCAAATTTTTTTAAATAATTTTTTAAAACAAATTAACGTCACTTCGGTAAAATAACAAAGTGCGATTTAGTATCGGAAGTGTTAACGAAACAAGTGATAGTCTTTTGTCGGGAAATAATTAAATTAAGGTTAGTTTACCTATTTAAATTTCAAATCGGAGGTTTTCGATAAGTTATAAAAATATTTCCGCAGTTTCGACTTTGTTTGTTTTTAAATTTATATTGTTTATGTTGGTATGGATATTTAATTGTGTTGTCTTCGTGTTTTTATCATTATACACTTTGTTATCGAAAGTGTGTTTAATTTATAACAACCTTCAACGATCCATGCTTTTCAAAATTTATTTTGAAATTAATTTAAGAAGAAGTGATGAGCCTAAAAATAAAGATTCGTCAATATTCTAATAACAATAGTGAAACTTACCTAAGTGAATAAGCTGTTTATATAAAAGAAAATTTGGATGTTCGAGGAGCAGAATTCCAGTTCGCAGGAGCTGTTGTCTACAAGCAACTTCAGCAGCAGTAACCCACATTTTATGTGAGTACTTTATTGTTGACATTGATACTTTATTGTTATGTTCATAATTTCAATCCTTTGTAATAATCATGATGTGCAACAACAGGTATGCATGTCCAAAGGGAATATTATTTGTTCTAAAAATTTAAATGGTTTACATTAATATTGTTTTTAATTCAAACGTAGTTATACTTACTTGTATGTCGAATTTCACTTTTGTTGTAGTCAAATCACATGTTTGCGTATTCACAGCGCATGCCCACGTATACTTTTAGAAGAATTTTGTTATGTACAGGGTATAACACAGGTATTAAAGCGAATTAAAATTATAATTCAATTTACTTGATCAATTTAGATACGACAAAAATAATTGGACATTAACTCAATGGGCTTTAATCATATTAACTATGATTATTGTATTCAAAAATCAATATAATTCAAATTAATAATCATTTATTTTATAATTTTAAAAGTAAAGTTTCTTTTAAATTTTGATTCCTATCCCTTTGATGAGTCTCATGTTCTCCAATAACAATGTATTTTTAATATATTAAGAGTTTTAGCCTATAATAATAATTTAATTATAATAAAACAACAGAATCGAGGGGGTATAAATCAGTACAATATATATATATATATATATATATATATATATATATATATATATATATATATATCAGGGCGGCTGGTCCAAAAGCGCTGCGACACTGCACCATCCCCAAGCAAAGTATATGAAAACGTTTTTTTATGTTGATATTTCAAAATGACAATATTATTGATATTTCATAAATTAAAATAGTAATATTGTAGTAAACATTCAACATTTTATATAAATTTTATTAAATACAACCAAATTCAATTGATATCAAAGAGAATTATTTTAATGTATTCTTAGCATTCATATAAGAAAACAGTCTGGACACTGTCATCAACCCGGCGTCAGAATTTGGACACGAAGGGAATTTGTCGCGCTTCGTTAATTTCCGCTTAAATTCGAAAATCAATAAAGGCTAAGAAAGAATAACCACTCGTGAAATTTCAAGCCAGTACCTTCAACAATTTTTGAATTATTAAAAACACTTCCCAATTTCAAGAACTTAAACACCCTATTTCTCCGAAATTAAACGAGATATAGATAATGTTCATAAGAGGTTCTCTACTTAATTTAAGCCTCTCTATGACCTCTTAAAGTTTGGAAGATGAACTTCTGACCGCCTGTATATATTGTACTGTCATATATATATATATATATATATATATATATATATATATCACAGTCCGCGCGGCCAAAGAATGCCTGAACGTTGGATGCGCATTCGTCCTACTTCAAGTCTCTTAAGCGCGGCATGTCAGTGGCGTCGCCACCAAAAGCGCGTTCCGTTTATTATCAAGTATTACCCTAATTAATTATTTATTTCTGTTATTAATTTACATACGTACTTGTTAATTTAACTTTATTACAATTATTGCAACAAAACGACAGTGAACCATTTTGTGTCCTATATGAATTTTATCGCTCATAATACTCAAATTTATTAGACAAATATGTGTAAACAACAAATGCCTTCACAATACATAGTAAAATAAATAAGTAGTTTTGCGGCGCATGTAATGCTAATGGTATTTGCTTAAATGCTCATTAAAGAAATCCTAATAGTTGACATTCCTTAGTATCATTAACAACAGATTAGCAAATATTCAAAAATGTTTTTATTAGTTAGTTCGTTTTCAACTGTGATCTAAAAGCAGTGTAGAAATATGAGTTCTACATTGGGAAAAAGTGACCAAGTAATAAGTGGTCAAACGCGTGAGGTGATATATAATGTGGTTTGGTGACGAATAATTGAAAACGCGACACCGACGCCACTGGTAATGCTTTCAGTCGCTATTGCGTTAACGAGTGCGGCCGAATGCACGAACATCCATGCGCGACACGAGGCATTCTTTGGCCGCGCGGACTGTATGTATATATATATATATATATATATATATATATATATATATATATATATATATATATATATATATATATATATATATATATGGTGCGTCATACATCACGTTTGCAGGATTGCATACTTATTTACTGCATTTGCACTCTTCATTTTTGTGAAAAAACTAATTTTAGAGTTAATAAATGTCGTCTTCCTTCAAAATAAAATTATTACCGTAGTAACGATTAAAACTCCACACGGGCACGCACACGTACATGTTGGAGTTACAATTTTAAGCTTTCTCTCGGTAACCTAACTTCAGCGGAAAGCACCGTTACAATAAAGGTTAACTTTAAATTGATTTTTCTTTCTATAGGGCGTAAACACGTCTGTTTGCCTTTAGTGTTTCCGAACAACTGATTATTTTATTGGGTTTTGAAGAACGCTTCCAATGTTCAACAAACTACTACTAACTTTTTGAAAAACTCTACCCTCTTCTAACATATATTCAAATAAACCTTTTTTCTATATAGATTATTATATATGATAAATTCTTATTTTTTTTTAAATGTTACAATTTTGCAGCAACTTAAGCTATATAAAATATAATTACACCAACATATTCAGCATCATCTAAGCTATCTTTATTTTGAGTGACTATTTCACTCGTTAACATTTTACTTAGGAAATCGCCATAGTAACGAAGGTAACGGCAAAACACGTTGCTTGATAAAATTTGGCAAAACCTACAAGTTGGTATTGATAAGTGATAAAATTTTGACGTTTATAAAATATTTTAAGTATGCTTTGTAATAAAAATTGTCAAATTGACAGCGCGTGTTTATGTTACATATTCTGTTATTTGTTCAATAAAAGCTAAATATTAAAATATGTGTGTAATTTTAATTTGTCTCGTGAAATAGTCATGTCGAATACCACTCGAGAAAAATTTATGTCTGCAAAATTTTCGATGGTGATAATATTCAAGTGTGTTGCTTTGAGGCAATTTCGCTCATGACATTTACCAAAACCACTCGCCTGACGGCTCGTGGTTTTGTTACAAATATCATTCGCGAAATTGCCAAGCAACCACTTTCATCTCATCGCAAATTTTGCCGACAAAATTTTCTAGTGGTATTATATATGACAATTATTTTAGTTACATATCAATTCATAGATTTATATTCCAAGTTTTAGAGTTGAAACCGTAAGCCAAAGTTAACTTGTTGCTATTTCATACCAACAGATTGAATAAATTAAAGAAATATGTATAGTTGAGTCCTGAAGATTCAATTATTTAGGATGCTGTTGCATTTGAATTCTTGTGGGGCTGCCTTGAGCCCAATTTATCATTGACATTTTCAATTTGTTACCACAAACAGGGTTTGTAGGTTGTAAATTATACTTTTGTTACAATTTGTATAGATTTGGTAAGGATTTATGATAAAAAACACGAAATGCACTGAAAAATTGTACATTATAAGAATGAAGATAATAGTGTAGATAATAAGTAATATGTAAGATTAATGTAGAATACATTTCAATTAGATTCAGGTAGAAAATTATCATTTATCCAAAAGAATGTACAATACTGTAAAAAAATTTCTTCTTGCCTTGACTTGTTCAATGATACATGTAGAGGAGTTCGTGTTATTGTAGAAGAAAGATTCTATTTCTACTAACATTGGGCATCCCAGCTAAAATCATTGAGATATTCAGATGTGTTATTTATAAAAGTAATTTTTAAGCAGAAAGACATCGGTTTCTGACGTAATAAGCGTTATATCTGTGCTTGGAAGTAGATTTAAAATTATACTAACAATTTAAGAATTGACAGATCATACCTGTAGTTTAAAAATAAACGTAATTTCTAAAAAACGAATTAATCGAAATGCAATAATTTGTACACTGAAATCTATGTAATGTTAAAACGAAGTTAACATAAATGAACTAAATAGGACTTTTCTATAATATAAACATTGTGACCAGACTGTAAATAAAACCATATGTAACATTCCACATAAAATAATGATTATGAATTATAGGTAAATACCAATTTAAAACTATTGACATCTCTCTATTTGTTATAAAAATTTCCATACCTAATTCCTAAAGAGGCATTAAAATAAAGGGGTACAGTTAAATGCATATGTAAGTTCGTGAAGTTATTTAAAAGTTAATCGTCAGTTTAATATAATGCGTAGACTTTGTGTTATCATCATTTATTCTCATAATTATAGCCTTTAGCTGGTTTCAATAAGTAGCAATTCCCAAAATATTGTTACATTACTTAAAATTACTCGATATCAACAAGTGAAACCAGACGGTTGTTGTTTAATTTCGAACTGCAGGACATAAACTTACTAAACTCCTAGCTTTTGAATATAAACATTTGGAGTGCAAGCAAGGTTTAGCTTCTTCTTTGTTACACCTAAAGAAATAACGACATTTCATGAATACGTTAATTTGAGAGACATTTTTAATACTCATTAGAAGACCAGAAGCAGTTATTAACGACCTGCATCTAATATTTATTGAAACATTTGAGAAAACCTGTCGTTGCAACTTAAGAATTCGAAAAGCTCAGCAATTTACGCGGGAAATACAGCGTTGCCACTCTCTACATGGAAGCATGTATCTACTTTCGATGCCATTCTACATTAGAAATATTTTAAAATAGCATAATTGGCAATGAATTATTAAATGAAAATCACGGTTATGAAGTTACCCGTGTTGATGTAATTTTTGCAATAACATGTCCTGTGACGCTCAAACTTTTATTTTTGGAGCCGCAAGACAACGCATAATTAGCGCCTAATTACTAAATTTAAATAAATTGATTTATATAGAAGTTCACGCCTGTGAAGTTAATCGTGTTGATGTAATTTTTACAATAATTTGTTTCCTATAGAGACACAAAATCTTATTTAAGCGGTGTAAAACGAAGAATTAAGTAGATTAATTATCGCGCAAGGAAAGATCAATTTAATCATAAGGCTATGAAGTTGCTTTGCCGATGTAATTTTTGCAATAACTCTTTTCCTATGGGGCGTAAGATTTTATTTTAGCCGCGCAAAACGGCGTTTAATTACTGCATAAGACAAAATTGAGTGCTTGCAGAAGTTCACCGCTGTGAAGTTAGCTGTGTGCATGTGATTTTAGAATACCTTCCTTCCTGTAAATCGCAAGATTATATTTTAACTGCGTTGAATGGCGCCTAATAACTGAATAGGATAAAATGACTTACTGCATAGTTTGTGTCTCCATGCAATTTTTTTACAAGTTATTTCTTATTGGGGAGCAAAATTTAATTTTAGCGAAACAAAATGGCGCGTAATTAGCGCCTAATTATACACATGTTTAAATCACATTATTAAAAAATAACCCGACCGATTTCTTCTGGTAATAAATAGAGATGATTGTAATTAAGTATCTTTTTTTTAAATAAAAAGGCTTATATAAGGAATACCACGGAAAACCTCGCATATCAGCACTTTACTTGGTGTATTGGAAACTAAGTAATTCTAAAATTTTTAATTCATAGTAGGCTCTTTTGAAACGTGAAACATGAATTCTGATTGGTATTCTCTAATTATTACCGTCAACCGAAATTCATTGTTAAAGTAATTCCAAACGTATCTCCAAAAGCGCCAGTTTGTTCAAACTGCGTATTCCCACCTACAGTTTCATTAAGGAATTTTTCCATGAAATACCAGTTATAGCATTCAAATAACGTAAAAACTTAAACACTGGTCTACGCCATACTAAACGCGGGATTTACACACTTGGATTGAATGAAAGTGGCGTCGTGATCCTACGTGGTATTATTGTGTTGCGATGAATGATGCTGCCAGTTTTTTAATGAAGATAAGATTTTCCATTAAATTCGTTATATATTTCTTTACCAGGCACCAACAGGTTAATCTCGATAAAAACGGAGTTAAATTAAGCTGTCCATATACGTTCGTATGGAAACCATGTCTTCCATTGGATCAGGAAGTGTCCTATTAATTATACGTTGTACTCCACAACAAACCACGCTCAACATGTGTTTATAAACGAAAGTTATAACTAGTAAGCTAAGGCAAAATACAATTTAGACACTAATAGTAATAATAAAAGCTTTAAAAAAGCAAAAGTTGGTGCTGAGGTTTACAGAACTCGTCGCACTGTCTCAAACGAAGAAGCTGTATTGGAAATAGTAGACAGTAATCCAAAAATAAGCACCCGAAGAATAAGTTGAGTAGTACCGAATGTTAATCGTAAGTCAGTTAGGCAGATCCTCAAAGAACAACTTCTTCGCCCATTTAATTTTTGAAAATTTCATCACCTATTGGAAAAGGATCTTTTACCGCGTGTCCAATATTGCGAGTGGTTGCAAAATCAAGAGCATAACTTTGTCAATAATTTTGTTATTGCATTATTGGAGCGATGAAAACCCTCATCATACCATAATACGGAAACACCAGTGTGGGTTTTCTATTAATGTGTGGGCAGGTATAATTGACAATTATCTAATGGATCCATTTCGATTGTCCAATTAATTGACAGCGAGCTCTACCGATATTTTTTGGATAATGAACAGCACACTTTATTAGATGTCCCATTGTTTTATTAGAAGAATGTACTACATGCATGACGGCGCGCCAGCTCACTATTTTAAAGGGCAAGAGAATTTTTTCCAAAGAACATTTGGAAAATAGGTGGATTGGCCGTGTGGGAACTATATAATGGCCAGCTCATAGTCCCGATGTTAATCCCCTCAATTTGTCATATTGGGGCTTTCTGAAAAATCCAGTGTATACCATAGAAATAAATAGTCAAGAGCAATTATGGAACAGACCTGTGGAGTCTGCTGATAAATCATAATAATTCCAACATATTTCGAAGATGTCGTCAGTCATTAACACGAAGGTTGGAAATTTGTATTCAAGAACAAGGTCACCAATTTGAACACCTCCTGTAGAGATTTTTTATATTTTTTGAATTGCTTAATTTAATATTTAATAAAATCCCCATCAATTTATACAAAATATTGAACAACCTGTAACTTGAAACCAAAGAGAAATCTTGTTTAATTTAATATGTAACAAAAGCCTTTTAAATTTGTAAAAGCAAAACCTCAACATCATGTAACTTGAAAACAAAAGCGATCGGACATTACTGTATAGGAACTTTTCTTATTTTTGGTCCTATGCATTGTAGTTTATTCACACACACACACACACACACACACACACACACACACACACACACACAAGCCCACACACACACACACACACACACATAGTATTGATGCTACTAAAATAAATTGCCTCGAATAGCATCTCAAGGTATAGGGTTCAATATAGTTCAGTATTAAAAATAAAGCATTAAACATTTATGTAAGGTCCTTTTGAAATATAAATTCAATTAATTAAATCTGGAATTGTTTATATTTTAATTTTATTTAAACACCTTTTATCATCCGCAAATATATAACACGTTGTGCGTGAATTTCATTGACATGAACATATGTGTAATTCTCATCGTGACTAAACAATAACGTTAATATAATTTGGGTAAGTATCTTTTCTCTTTTAAAATAATATTGAATCAGTGTAAACTGAATAAGTAATTTAAATATTTCCTGAATAGTACATTATTCACTTGCATCCTTTACATAAATAACTAATAATAATATTAAACCTAACCGCACATAAATAAATAAGATTCACAGGCTCACATTTAATGTATTTTCTTTCAGCTGGTCCACTTTCCAATTCAGAAGTAATTCGTCTTCCATTTATATTATTGATCCCTCGGTGGAAGATCTACAGCACCAGCATGTTTAGTGGAAGGTCTACAGAACCAATATACATAGGTATGCTGCATCAATACTCGCTTTGTCACTTTTCCAAAAGAACTTTAATTTATTTTATTATATTAATAAATATAATAATTGATTTTTAGATGATTGTATCCGAAAATACAATAATTTTATCTGCATTCAAATTTATTATGCACTTGTAACTTTTTATAATTTTTATTTCAAATAAATTAATAACCAAGTTACAACGGTAACTTGGTTAAAATAATTTTAATTTAAACGAAATAATTGAAATAAATCGATTTACATTCACAGTATAACAACACAACACTAGGAATAACATTATACGTTAACGATCTAAAATTTTTTGATTCATGTACACATCAAGTGACATGTTCACACTGAAAAATTACAAGAGAGTTATAAAATTTTTTGCCACTTCCTCATAATTATAGCTTCTGAAAAACAACCCAACACCTTGGCAAATATTGTCAATACAAACAGAACACAGCTTAATTCTCATTGGCTAATTGTTTTTCAAAAATTTGTAAATTATTATATTTACACATAACTTTCTTAAACACATAATATTTGAATTCTATGTAAAATTTTCTTTTATAGGTACCTCACATGGCATATTTCCTTTAAAATTCCTAATCTATCTAAATTCTAACAAATATGCAAATTTTCATACACAAATTTACCTATAAACTTATTCTACAAGAAAACTACAACCACAAATTGATTCTATGACCCAAAATACATAAGGATACATCAGTTTAAAACAGTTTTATGGTTTATGTTGAAAAATTCTATCACAATCACTACGCTGAAATTCATCCTAACCTGGTTTCACGACTTTTCTGTTTAAATCACATCTATAATGTTAATTTAAATTGTAACACTTCCTAATCATACTATTATGTAAGTTTATAACATAATATTTGTTCAATTTCACTTTTAACCTTAATAAGTTATATGAATCTTGTTAAATCTGTTCTGATTCACAATCTTTATGTTCTTTACTCATCTTATGTTAATTGATACAATTTAATTTGTTTTTGTTTTAGAATAGCAGCATATTGTGATACCAGACGACAACATTCTAATACAAAATGGATTACATGTATTTTATAAATGAAAATACATAATTTTATTATTCCGAAGATGCTCGGAAACCATAATAATGACGAAATCTATTTGTCAACTATGATTACATTTTTATACTTATGAAATTTGATTTAAATAGCTAGCAACATATTCTATACTCACATTTGTACTTAGTTTTATGTTAATTTGTTCTAATGCAATTTGCGCTTTACATATACGCTTACTCAATTCCATTGCAATTAATTTATGTTTAATGTAGCTTTTAATTCGAGCTTCTATCTCTCTTACGATGATATTTAGCTTAATAAATATCATTTCTCTCTCTCTCTCTCTCTCTCTCTCTATATATATATATATATATATATATATATATATATATATATATATATATATATATATATATTTAGATAAATCTATTGAGGATGCAGTCAATCAATATAGGTCCTTATTAGTTTAAAAACTCTTTGATTTACTCAAGCTTTTGAGAGAATTTATTCTCATCATCAAGAAAAACTATAAAGAACAATGTTACAATTATGTAATAGTTAAGGTTAAACGTACTATCGTGAGGATTATGAAGAGTAGGCAAAAATAAAAGAATAATAGTACTCACAATAACTTCAAATTGAAAATATAACAAAAGTAAGTGATTTAGGATAAGTAAATTAAAAAAAAGGAATATGTTAACATTAACTGATATTAAAACGATTTAACATTAAGAGAAAATAAAGAAAAATTAAACCTTAATCTGGTTTAGTTTCAAACGAAAGGATATAGCTGTACGTATTACTAAGTTTATCAATATACGATTTTTTTGTTTGAACTGCTTCTGCAGTTACACCAGTTCTAAAAATAATCTCTTAGATAAAATATTTTATTATTTTAGGATTTTAACATTGATATAGTTAATGCAGTGATGTTCGTGTATAACATATTCAGCTAAGGCACATGACTGGATTTTTCTTTTAGCGTCAATATGAGATATTATTCCACCTGATAAATTAGTAGAAGTTTGACCTATATAACATTTATCACAATTAGCGAAAGGGATGGAGTACACAATGTTAGACCGGTCTAAGGTTAATAAATTCTGGCGCGCCGTCATGCATCTAGTACATTCTTCTAATAATACCCAATGGGGCACCTTTTAATAAAGTGTGCAGTTCTTTTTCTAAAAGATATTGATAGAGTTCGCTGTCAATCGATTGAGCAATCGAAATGGGCCAATTAGATCATTGTCTACACCAGTCGGAATATATTGTTACATGTGTAAAATTTTTGTCCAAATCATTTGTTAGCCTCTTTTGGCCATAGCTTCGTGCCAGACATAGCAGTAAACTTGGGCAGTGTCGCAAACAGAAATTGTTAAGTTAAATGTCCATACTTGTCGTTTGTAGGACGCAACTGAGTTTTTGGGTGTAGGTAGACACGGTTGAAGGTGGAATGTTAAAGTGATCTTACCTGGAATCATTTGTCTGCAGATTTAGACGTGTAACCAAGATCAGCATCAAGGTGATGTGTAGTCAATTCTTCTGAAAATGAAGTTTTATCTTCTGTCATTTGTATTTGCATTGCTAATTTAACACGTGTTGAGCACGTATCTTTTTTTGGTTTTTTAATGCTTATATTGATATTTTTTCATAAATCTTGCGATTTACTGGATTCTGAGGATAACCTTACAGGTATTATAGAGAGATATTAGAGTGTACTGAGAGGGCAGATATTTTTTGCCGGAATCTCTCCTAGTGTAATGACTTTCATATGATGGTATAAAAAGTATGTGATTACGAGAATTCTCAATATCTTCATCACAGGTTTTCATTTTATTACTGTGATTATCTTTTTGATCCAAAGTCATTATACCAGAAATGACAGCTCGTTTTTTGTTAGCGACAGTTGCAATAAACTTATTGCTGACGTCAAATCTCTTAACAAAACAGCTGTTACAAAGTCTCACAATAGAACCATAAGCTTGTAAGTAGTATAACAAAGTTGATTGACGATATCATAAGCTTATCCGCATCATTAGAGCGTATATAAGTATTTTTGTCTTTGACTTCTATCAGACCAGATATATATTGTATTCTCCGGTTGTAACTATTCATTACCCAAAAATTCGTAGAAATATTTTGTTTTTTTTCCTGAGGAATTCTTTCGATGCAACGATTCCTACACATTTTCAGTGGTTTAAGAGTTTTTTCTCGTATAAGTTTTCCTTTTATTGTTTCAGAATTCTTTCCTGAGTTTCTTTTCTCTTTTCTTTTTTTCTGGTATCTCCTTTAATTACACTTACGCTTATTCTTTTTCCCATGTCTTAATCAGCTTCTTGATCATTGCTGTCATGTTTTTCTCGAGCTATCGAACATGATTCTCCACATCCTCTTCCTCGCTTGATGTGTGTCTAAAATCAGGACATCTGACACTGTCGTCAATATCTCCATCAAGCTCAAATTATCACTAGGCATGCTTTGTGGTTCTTCAGAACAGTCGCAATTTGGAAAACCATTAAAAATAGTGAAAAAAGTTTATTTAGAATGATTTGAATAGGTTAAAAATAACAAATTTTTTTCTGACATTATTTACTTTTATATAGACCTTCAGCTTGGACCACTTTTCATGCAATTGTCACCATATTCAGTATTCTTTCCCCCTTCGAGCACATGTTCACGGCGAAAAAACAACAGACAATATTCATGAATTTTTAGGTTACGTATGTGTAAATGGGGTTAAAATTTGGGAGCCGGAAAGTTCACCGAAAACAATTCATCGAATACAATTCACCGAAAACAATTCACCGAATAACAATTCGCCGAACTAACAATTCGCCGAATAAACAATTCACCGAAAGACAATTCACCGAAACACAAATAACCGAAATAACCATTCATCGAAATACAATTCACCGAATTGTTAAATTATAATATTGTGCATATTTCCAATTTTCCTTCACACTTTGTTCAGGCTTAGGACTGGCAGAAAAATTCTGGCGTGTTTAAAAGTTGGAAGTTGATCTTTCCTTGACGTTTTTTTGTTTTTGGATTTTTCATTCCCTTACACCGTTTTTTATTTTTGTTTTTAATTTTGTTTTTGGATTTTTCAGTCCCTTACACCGTGTTTTATTTTTTTGTGTTTTTTAGTATTTATTTTTGTTTTTGGATTTTTCATTCCCTTACACCGTTTTTTATTTTTGTGTTTTTTTTTTGTTTTTGATTTTTCATTCCCTTGCACCGTGTTTTATTTTTTTGTGTTTTTTAGTATTTAATTTAATGTTTTTTTTTGTTTTTGGATTTTTCATTCCCTTGCACCGTGTTTTATTTTTTTGTGTTTTTTAGTATTTAATTTTGTTTTTGAATTTTTCATTCCCTTACACCGTTTTTTATTCATGTAGCCATTTATTTAAAAACTTAAATTATGTGCAATGCCTCGTAAATAATCATATACGTTGTCATTGACGTTGTAGTTGTTCACGACCCGCGCCATTCTCTCTGTATTTTTTCCGCATCGGTGGACCTTCTTCACCACTGATATACGGCTTTATCTGAACTTCATTTAAACTTTGTTCCCTCTGGATGGCTTCGATGAATCTCCATATATTCGGGTGATTCGCTCCAATTTGTGTTTCAAATCCCCATGCCACCCTCCAATGGAATTGTTAGTTTTCGGTAGCCCCTGCAGTACTCCCTCGAAGCAATTCCACATCCCATAGTCTTTCAAATGCGTTTACTACATTTTCGACGGGAACAAATGCTACCGCAGGTAATAAACGAAGCTTTAGAGCAAAATCAGCATCGGTTTCGTATCTTTGTTTAAGACCTTTGACATAATTTGTCGAAATATACGCTGGGTGAAATAGAAAAAACATCCACGATGATAACTCTGCGGGAATTCTTCTGTAATGGCACTCACCATTGCTGACTCGAAATCGGTTGGTATTGTAACTGGTAAAAGTCCTGGTTGAAGTTCTTTAAGTTTCTGAAGGAATCGCTGGTACGTCTTTTTTGTTTTATTTGGTAGCAATGCGAATACTTAGGGAATTGCGATGTTAGCATGTGAACCGTGCACCGTGTAGAGTTGGTTAAACGGATGTGGGACAGTTTTAAAGGTTCCGTCTGCGTACTCATTAGCTGATCTGGCTAAAAGTTGAAGGTTCCTTCTAGTACACAAAATTAAAATTCGGTTTTCATCGTGTCCAGAATCGTGTAATAAAAATTCGTCCTCATTGCGTGTTAACGTATACCTATTAGGTAAAACGATGTCCCGCCGATGAATAGGTAAAGGTGGTATACCTTCGTGCCTTGTCCGTTTCTAATTGTACTTACTTTTGACAGCTTCGTTACTGCAGCCTGCGTAATCACAATCGTTGCGTTTGATATGATGTAATGCGGCGCATCTTGAGTGTCTGTGGCATTAGCGCGAGCAATCTAGTAGTGTATATTTTTAAACCTAATCAATGTTTGCTGTAATAGAGGTCGGTCGTGGTTTCATCTAGCGGTATGTTTTAAAATTGTTATGGCGGGAAAACTTAAAATTTGGAACAGTGTTCTAATAGGAGGGCGAATTACAATATTGATTTCGAAAGTTTAAATATTTTTCGTAAGCATCCACGTACGTGTTATCAGCAAAAATGAGATTTTGCTGTTCGTATGGATATCTTCTATTATTAATATTTGCTTTTATATTCGATATAACAATTTTGCCGCACTCTCTTCCTTGTTATTACGCTTCTTGGTATGAAAAGCAACCAGTAGCCATTGAGGTCGTTGAAAGCCCGTACTGCTCTTCAGCGCCCAAACCATTGACGTTGATAAGGGCAGGAATGGGTATATGTATAATTCTCGAGCGTGAAACAACTTGAATCGGCGAATTTTTATTAATCTTTGATTCGCGATATATGAGCAAAATCCTTTAATGGTGCTATTAATTCCAAACAAACGTACAGTTTCAATCCGGTGGATATAGAAGGTCCTAATTTCATTATAAAAGATGACACATATGAAGGCACACCAGGCTAATCAGTACGAAACGTTTCGGCCGCGCATCATGAACAAGTTATCGAATAGAAAGGAGTGGAATACTCCTCGCAAACTTGTTGCACGGCTCAGGCTGTTGCATGAATTGAAAGCAGCAGGTCATTCGATATCGCATTTAAAATATGCAACTGCAAATATCAAATTAACCTGAGATAATTACGATATGCAAGGTAGAAGAGAATGCAACGTCATCAATTCAATTCTAGATGCGGATGTAGCCTCCAAAAAGTATGTTGATAAGTGCAAGGAAGTTCTAGAGCTTCAAATAAAGAGTGATAACGATTACAAAATTATTGATTAAACGGGATCAGAAACTTGAGGAAAAAATTAATCGTACATATGGTGATATAAGCATCCTTAGTAGATATATGTATAACATTGAGAATAAGTTTCATTAGCAGCAATGTCTTTAAAGATAGCGGTTGTTGAAGAATTGCATAAGCCTGCACGGAAGAATTTCATAAGGAAACAAACCATCGTTAAGCATCGGGATCATGTCTGGCAGACGGATTGAGCCGAATTTATTCCGCATGCTACAGAATCGCAACATAAGTATATTCTAACAGTGATAGACTGTTATTCTAAATATCTATGGACACGCCCTCTAAAGTCGAAAATGCCGTTGAAGTTTGCCATTTTGAGGGAGGGCAGAGCTAAAAAGGCGGCTATTGTTGAAAGGGTTATAAAACGTTGAAAAACGCATTATACAAACGATTTGGCTTTAAAGGTGAATACAAGTGGTTGGATATGTTGTAGGAAATTACTTCCGAATATAATAATAAAACGCATTCTATGATTAGAATGAAGCCTAAAGATGTAACGGCATCAACATACTTACCGATATTTCATAATACTAAGCAAAATTTAAAATTGGTGATTACGTCCGGATTTCTAAACATAAATCAATATTTGCGAAAGGCTACACCCCTAATTTTTCCGCTGAACTATTTAAAATTTCCAAAATGAAGGTTGGTAATCCCCTTACGTATTTACTGAAGGATCTGTAAGCTAAAGCGATACTAGGGCAATTTTATGCTGAAGAACTACAGAAAACAACTTATTCGAATATTTCTCGTTGAGGTGTTACGGCGTAAGGCGGACCGACTCTATGTTCTATGGCTTGGTATGGATAAATCACATGATTCGTGGATTAATAAAATAGATTTTGTATAACATGCATATTTTCATATAATAAATAATTTGTTATATAACATGTGTATATTTTCATGTATGTATAATAATAGTAGTACATAACTTCTTAAACTATATAATAATAATAATAATAATATAATAGCTAATTTCTTAACATAAATCCATAGTATAGGGGATATTGTAATGTCCCCAGGGCAGCGTATCAATATCATTAGGCAACAAATACCTCTTGTCATCGTGATAGTTAAGAGCGACTTGACGCTGTTTTATACTATAAACGTGGTGGCTTTTCGATGTGATGCTGCTTTGTGTAAAGCTTGTAGTATCCCGACCCTTAGACATTTTAAATAATCATTAAAGTTAACCCTACCTCTAACAACATAATCCCTAACATCTTTTAACTTCTTTACCTCATTATCCTTAAGTGTAAAGCTGTGCATTTTAGAAGCCAATTGCTTTACTATTGCATCTAGGAATGTTATATGCGTAGTCTGCGGGATAATCAGAAGTGTCGAAACGGGAAATATTATTGCGTATAAGATCGTATGCGTCCGCACAATTCTTCTCGTACACAAATCTATCGGTATCCATATATAATAATTCCATACAATCATCGTTGATGCTGCATAAAATTATAATGGAAATCGTACATTAATGTTTTAGATATGTCAAAATAGCCATTTTAGATAACCCGATAGACATCAATTCCTCATCAAATATTACTCTGCTGTGGAAATTCGGCTGGGAAATGTAATAATTGGCTCCATACTTACCACTCCACCTGATAATGCCGTGATTTCTCACATTCTCCATAGTTTTGCCAAAATTTGCGTTATTTAAGAGTTTGGATAAGTTTTTCTCGCATGGGTTAATGCATTCTGCTCGCAACCATGTATTTAAGCCAACGTGATTGTTGAAGCTAATTGAGCGATGAACTTTCTCAAGCACGAGACCTGCTTTGCTTCAAATTACGGTAATGAATAACATACTTAGTCTTAGAATTCAGCGTTACCAGCAGTTTCCTATGTTTACCGCCAGGTGGAGTACCGTGTTCAACGCAGAATGGAATGTATTTATGACGATCATGAAAATTATCTGGATATAATAGATCTAAATCATCTTGCGGAAAACATTGGCTTTGAGCCCATCCATGTAAATTAACAATATCTGTGTAAAGGATATAAGAGGATGGTTTGATGAGATCATAATCATCCACATACTTATTATTAGCCTTGCTATATTTAGTATAGTATTGTGTTATTCCACCTCTTATACCCTTCTCCACGAAGAATAACATATCTACATCGGTGAGCAGCTCCAGTCTAACTTTAGTGTAATTCCACGTACAACACCAGGTGTATCCGGGAGGGGTGCAAAAGAATGCCGGATCTAACTAAACATCGCTATATTGACCTAAAATTTGAATTTTAAACTTTTGCCAAACGTTTTGAGCATGCGCATAATCATTATCTGTGATATGTGATTGCCTCAACTTGCTGTAAAATCTATCTTTACCTGGAAGACAAGTTTCGTCAAATTTAGCCCACGTATCTACATACTCATACGATACACACCTTTTTTTAGTTAATAACTGCAGCTGCTCATCATTCAAATGACTTAGCGTGCTTCATAAAATTTTTAAATCGTTAAGTGATAAATAAGAAGATAATTTATCTAGGGACCCATTCTAGATATGAACGATATGAATCTACAAATAGAAATTTAACTATTGTCTTTGGTGAAAGATATATAGCGTTCTTTAGTCTTAGGCAATAACGTAATTTTACCGGGGATGGCTTGAGCAACATCTTTTATTAGGAAGTGTCAGTCAACCTGAAAAATTATGGAAAAAAACTGGTATTATTCGCGAGGCCTTATACTGGATGTTGTATGTTTGTTGGGTGCTACCTCTAAACCGACCGGTGAAATAACATCATGATCTAAGAAGTGGTGCTCGTAAATATGACAGTGGGTGCATTATATTCCAACATTTGCATGTCGCTTAACATTTCCATCGGTAATGGATTATCGAAAAACTGTTGAAGATTACCCGCAATATCTAGCAGCTCATTAGTGAACCAATTAATGAACTCCTCGTCCCTCCGCATCCGAAATTTTGATAAGTAATCGTTAAACGTACAATGGAGATAATATGCAATGCTGCATACGTTATGCTTCTTATACTTAACGGTATTCCGCGTTTCGTCTTCTTTAAAATCCTGCACTAAATATGCCAAGTCGCTATATAAAATAAACTCATTAAATTCATTCTTAAAATAACATTCGATCCTGGCTTAGGGATTTTTATCCTACACTTATTAATTAACTTGCAATATAAATCATGAATACTAAGCTTAATTTCCGAACTAGAATAGGATAGGCATCTATCGTACAGATATAATTTCCTATGAATCTTCGTTAACTGTGAACACACTAATCCTGATAAATTCTTGATCCAGCAAAAATAAAATTTCACTATTTCATCATCATCCTTAGTCGTTCCAAGTCCTGGAATGTCATCATCTATTTCGCTATCAATTTCATTATTCTGCTGGATCATTAATAAATTAACATGTTGCTGCTTCTTATCATCACATAGATATACGGGTACTGTGGTATATGTAGTTACATCCTTTCTAATAAGAGAATAAATAAAGAATATGTTTGTTTTAAAAATGTAGAAATTTGGTTTCAAGTCATGGGAAACTGGTTATCTTCAAAATTTATAATTTCAGAGCCGATGCTAAAGCCCACCCCAAGCAGGCATCATTATTTTTATATGAATAACGCATTTCTTTTTTTATTTGAGCAAGTAAAGGTATATAGAAGGACGCTTTTATTAAAGTTACACAGGTTCGCATTCACAGTTAACGAGATGATTTTCGATAGAGCTCAACCACTGTCCTGTTCTTCAAATTAAAGCAATCGCTCCATTAAGTAATGAACTGCATTACTATTAAGTAGATTTTTTAAATTTTCTCATTCTAAGTCATCTTAGAATATTAAAATTTTTGGTTGTGAAACTAAATTCCCTATACATTAAATTATCATCATTTTTTAAAGATGCTTTTACGAATTTTGCACAAAATTCTATGACTATGGATCTGTTGCCACCTATTGGCAGGTTGACCAAGTACCTTAGATACAGCTGAGCACATGGCAGTTGGCTTCTGTCGTTGCAGCAGACAAGTTTATGGTTATCTGTTGTAATTCTTACTGTCACAAACAAGCAATCAAGTGTGCAGCGACCTTTAATTGCGGCTTTCAGAACATTGAAGGTAGGTTTCATAATTTATGTAAATTCACATTTCAAGTTGACAAATAATAAATCTTTGCAAAATAATCTAATATAAAAATGGACAACCTGGAGGGGCAGTAAATGACCGGTACACTTCCACGAGTCACCACATGATGTTGAAATCTTTTTTTTATATTTTTACAAGTTTTATATGGCCATTAAATTTGTTTATATATTTTAGATGCCAAGACATCACATTCATTCGATTAGTAAGGCGCAATGAACACTAGATCAGCTTTTAATAGCTATCAAAGAGAGAAGTCATTTAGAAGTGCTACTAAGAATCATGCTATTCCTATCAGTACCCTTCAAGAGAGACTGAACAAAATCTATGACGTGTTTCCACCTCTAGGAAGAAAAGCTGTCTTTTCCTCTAGCCAACAAGACACAGGAAAACGTGACAGAGAAATTTAAGCTTATATCTAACAATATTTATAACGTGGACGAAACGGGTATTACAATCGTTCACGACATAAACAAAATTTCAGCAGCAAAAGGCGAAATACAATTGAAAGAGGTCAAATTAACACAATTATTTGTTCATTCAATGCCAGACAACGAATCTCGTCTATTCTGGAAGGGAATGGATCACTTGGATCTCTTTAAAAATGTTCCAAAAACGGTTGGACTAACAATGAAATATTTATTCAGTGGATCCAACGTTTTAAAAAATACTCCAACCCCTCTGAACATGAGCCAGTTTTTTTTTTATGATTGTGGACCTGAACAGGCTAAATAAGGCCTATCGTGCTAAAGCACTCAGGAACACTTAGGAGGATGGATATAGGGATAACGAATTGCCAATAGATGCCTATGAACAGCTACCTTAAATTTTCTCATATCATAAGTGAGAGGAAAACAGGAACTAGGGAGATCATTCCAGAGTTTAGAAGCCGTGTAGAAAAATGTGGATTGCGCCCGTTTGGTACGACAAGTGGAGATTTGTACTGCATACTGATGATGTGAATGAGCGAACCGAGTGTTTCTCGCGAAGATAGCCGGAGATGGTATCAAAGAATGTAATTCACCAGCACAATAGCCGGTGTAATAACGATAATACAAAGAAAGAACTGAAACCATCCTTCTATGCTCAAGGGACTGTATGTGAGAAGTTAAGGACGGGTCATTTATAAGCCTAATCGCTCTCTTTTGAATATGATCAACGATATCGAGAGCGTATTGGGGAGCACTAACCCAAAGGTGAGAATTATATTCCAAGATGAGGCCGAATTTGGGCCTTATACAGCAGAAGGAGTTGTCAAGAGGTAAAGTACTGCTTAGATCTGTACAAAAAGCCTATTTTACGAGCAGCTGTTTTGGTAGCTGACAGAAGATGGTCAACCCATGAGAGATTTGAAGATACAGTCATACCCAACAGAGTAATAGAGTCTGAAAACTTAAGAACTGAGCCATTCATGCTTACAACAGGAAATGATCGATCTTTTTGGCGGACATAAGGCAACACTGAGTTTTGTTAGCATTAAATTTAACTAGATTATTGCTTCCCCATTCGAGAATACGTTGAATGTCTTTGTTGATTGAATTTGCCATTTCAGCTTTAATTTCTTGATTTGACATAGAAGGTGGATTATCACTATGAGTAGACTGAGATGAACTACAGTGAAGAGTGCTATCGTCAGCAAAGCAATGGATGGGGTTAGTTGTTGAAGAAATAAGGTCGTTTATGTACAGCAGAAAAAGTGTAGGCGCTATAACGGATCCCTGTGGTACGCCCGCGTTAATGTTAACTTCTTTTGAAAAAAGCCATCAACTACGACACGTATTCGTCTTTTATCAAGGAAACTAGAAACCCAGTTGATGAGCGTATCATTTAACCCAAACGAGGTGAGTTTGGCAAGTAAACACTTATGCCAAACTTGGTCAAATGCCTTTGAGATATCTAAAGCGACTACAACTGTTTCACCGGACTGCTCTACTGTATTGTTCCAAACTTGGGTCACATATGAAAGAAGATCGCCTGTTGAACGACTTTGCCTAAACCCATATTGGTGGTCACTAAGGAGTTTGTTAGTTTCAAGGAACGTGAGCAGTTGCTGATTGATGGCTTTTTCCATGATTTTAGACAAAATGGAAGTGATGGCAATTGGTCTGTAATTTGAGGGATGGTCTTATCACCTTTTTGGGAATAGGTTGAACATTTGCTAACTTCCATGATGAAGGAATTCCCAGAAGATATAGAGATCGTATAGAGCTTAGATAGGACTGGTACTAGTTCGGGGAACATTTCTTTAAGACAATAGATGGGATACCATCTGGGCCAGTCGCCTTATTGAATCAAGCCTACTGATGATCGATTCCAAGAGCTTGTACCGAAAATGAATTGGTTTCATGACGTATGAAGAAGAGTTGACTAGGGGCACATCTTTTCCAGAATCATTGAGACACGAGTTTGATGCAAACAAATCCACAAAAACGTTGGCTTTGTCTACAGAATCAGCAACTAGCGATCCGTCAATAGATGTCAGGGGGGGAAATGAAGATGTTCGAAAGTTTTTACTAATGGCTTTTGCTAAAGACCAAAATTTACGACTGCCTAAAGGAGATGTAGCTAGTTCATTGCATTTTCGTTGTTCGAACAACTTTTTAGTTTTAGTGATGACACTTTTGCAGATATTTCTAGCACCAACGTATTCTACATGACTGTCAACCGATTTATTAGATTTCCATTTAATGTAACATTAATTTTGAAAGATATTGCATCAGAACAAGCCTTATTGAACCAGGGTTGGGAACGTGAATGACCTACACGGTACTGTTTTTTCGGAATGTATAACTCCATTCCCATGAGGATGACTTCAGATACTGAAAGAGCGATGTCCGAAGAAGAGGACGACTTAAAACAATATTCACGCCATGGAAAGGTTGCAAAGAAATCTCGTAAATCACTCCATCGAGCTGACTTAAAACACCACAAGGTTCTATCGGTTTTGCGAACAACAGTGGAATTAGGTACAGTAGAAATGATTTTTATTAGACAATGGTCGGAAAGACCTAAAGGCGAAAGAACGGAAGTTTTATAAACAAGAGGGTTTGATGTAAGAAAGAGATCTAGAAGATGTGGAGTATGGTTAAGGTTATCAGGGATTCTTGTGGGTTCAGAAATCATTTGTGTGAGATCACATGAAATAGCAAATGTTTCTGCACTATGACCAGCGGGATTTGTAGTAGATGAAAATTGAAGCCCATTAGAGTTATGAACAATGAAATCGCCTACAAATGAGATATCGCCAGAAGGAAACTGAGACAGGAGATAGTTAACTTTCATACTAAGGTAATCGAAGAAGTCTTGAAAGTTGCTGTCATTAGAAGACCTATAAATGCAACAGTAGAATTTCACAAAATTAGGACCAGAATGTTTAAACCAAATCACGTCAAAATTTTTATTTTCTAAGGAAGAAACCCTCTTGCAAGCAGTTCTGTCCTTGATGTACGCACATACGCCTCCTTTATATCGAAAGTTAGAGTGAAGATGGTATTGAGGAAATTGCAAGTCGGGTGACTCGGAGCTTTCAGAGGAGACTTGTGTTTCAGATAGAAACAATATATCAGGTTGTAATTGTTCAAGATGTTGGTGAATAGCATTAAGATTAGACCTGATACTGCGGATGTTGCAGTAGTGAATCAGAAAGTTGATACTTTCGATGACCGAGGTCGCTTGGGCCCTGTCCTCCCGGACATCCGAATGGGGCAGGATTTTACGTCCGGAATTTATAACCCTAGAAACCAAAGCCATCTTATTTTTTAGTTTGGGACTTTTAATCCGATAGGAAGACAGTGAGGGCGAAAAGGAAGAATAAAGATGAGAATAGATTAAGGATGATGGAAAAGGTAACCGGCAACCCTTACCGAGCTCAGAAAATCGGAGACCCAATATTAAGGAGCCCATGGTAAGGGTGGTGGTTTATACTCATTTTCTCAGAAGAGGATTTCCCTCTGTAGTCATCAATTCAAGATGTTTCCCCACTGTCTGATTTTTCTGATGCAGATTGCAGGGCTGAGTAATTTCAGCAAGATGTACTCCCAAAGTTTAACACCAGCGCCATTGAAAGATGTACTAGAAAAGAAAAAAAAACGTGAAGAGCATTTAAGAATGAAAGAGTGTATATAAAACATTAAAAAATGTGCTCGTCAAGTTGAGAAATCGCCACACCACACATTATATAGCTAAATCATGTTTGTAGACGCCTATCGCTTAAATTATTTGGATTTTCTATTTCCCAGCAATGATGATTATGCTTATTAAATACTCCATAATTTGTAAATCGTCTTTGTCTGTCAAAACAACTTTAGATTGAATGTTCGGTATTTATTGGCATTTTCTTAAAAACCATTCACTAAAACAAATTTTTCTATTAAAATCAACTCCGTGGAGTTTGCAAGGATGAACACGAAGTTGTTTTAGAACTCGATGCACAGTTGAATTGGGAATTGCAGTATTTTCTTTAATTTTTGTTACCGAAGTACTTGGATCGTCCCTGACGTGTTCTACTATGGTCGTATTTTTTGCTTCATTATTTTTGATATAAGTTTTGATTACAAAAAAGATCCATTCTGTATTTCTGTTAGGTTTCAAATAGTGTTCAACCATATGTAAATTTTCTTCATTAAAATAATTAACAATTATACTAAGTACTTGAAAAAGCTTTTGACTAACAAATAAATTGGGCAATTTAATGACAACTCAGCAATGTGGATAAATGACTCCAAGCATTCTTTTGTTTCATTATGACGGCAACGCCTAATCAAAGCCTACTAGGAAAAAAAATGATTTCGAATTTTGAAGCTTAAGGAAGTTATTAACTTTGACTTATAATACATCATTGAAAAGCTGTTTAAGGGCTTTTTCCCAAAATCCAATATGGAAGAAAATAAAAAAAAATAAAAAGTAGATGTAAATATCTCGAAAACAAATGAAGCTGGACAATTACTTTTGTCTTTATTAAATTCCTCTTATAAATGTACGCTAATAATGTATTAATCAAAAAACCATATCGCTCACTTACAAGCTGCCGTCAAAAGTTAAAATGGCACCATTTTGGTTTTTTCCCCAGTATCTCAAAAACCACAAATGATTAATCAAATCTTAAGGCGAATTTGGGACTAAGTGAACGTACAATGTGTAACGTACGTTGGTATGCATTTCCTCTATTTTTAAAAAAACTATTATAATCTGTTTACATTTATATTAGTTTAGTGGATTTTTCGATAAACATAAGCCTGAAACCATGCCCTGATTTTTTGTTTCAGAGAGTTGGTCATCTTAGTTATGTAACACACACAAGCTCATGCTTATAACATTGGCCATATATACACACAAGGATAAGGAAAAATTAAATATCTTCCCACAATTTTTTTGTAATACTGTAATGATAAGTCTAGTATTTCAAAAACTGATACAGAGACTGTTCAAATGATTGTAACATCAAATGTGCTCTTAAAAAGACACGCATTGCATTTAACCATAACAATGTTTTTAAGAGGAAATTTCTTGTGATTTATTAGAAATTTGAAATCTAATACTTAGAAAACATTAAAAACAAATTGTAACAAAAAACAACTGTTAAACACATTTTCTCCATAAATCACATTACATTAAATTTATATTTATCTATTAAAATTAACTCAAGTTTTCTATAAACAGCAGAATTTCACAGCAACTAGGCATTAGGAACAGTATTATAAATTAAACACAAACACTATACCAAACTAAACGAAAATGTAAACTTTCACTATTTTTATACATAATTAAAATACATAGCTTTTGGGTTTTTAAGTGGTGTATTTTTATATTTATATTATATTATATCATATGCTAAGTAACCACAGCTTTATAATAATGTAATATATTACCTAAAATTAAAAATCATATTAAACGTACTACATTGTTTTCCCTGCACTATAACAGTTACTAAAAAACTATTTCTTTGTTAGGATTTACTAGATATTTAATTGGTATGTCAAGTTTCTATTTGTGAATGCTTTTATCAATTTTGAATTAAAATTTTTCACAACTTTACACTTACATCATACTTTGATGAAGTTGTTCTGATTTGTCATCTTCAAGCCAGTTTAATAACATTTAATTTATTAAGGATCTAGTTATCCTTTACTAAAAAGTAAAATGGGATTCTATAGTTGGCTTAATACGTTTACCATTTATTGAGGATGACGACAGTAATTGTTATCGAAACATATAGAGCATACGTTGTAATAAAAGGTTGTGATGTAGGTGTATCGTATACAACATTTTAAATAATAAAAAGTAAGTTATAATGAAATAATAAGTTCTATAAAAATGCACATCGTATTAATAATGTAGATACAAACCTTACACCACTTATAGTTGTGCCTTTGACTCAGTCGGTTGATTAATAGGGTAGGTTCATTAAATTTTAATTTGCTCGATTACTTGAATTGCTGCTTGATTATTTTCACTTATCCTAAATAATATAATATGCAATGTATTAATAATAAAAAAGTTCTCGGGCGCCAAATTGTTTTTGGTTGTAAATGTCGGAACAATTAAACCGAGTTTATAAAAATGTAAAAAAATAACAATATACAGACTAAGTTTATTGAATATCAAATGTAATGATGAAATAATGAAGGTCTTAAAATTATGCTTAAAGTACTAAATAAATCACTACATAAATACCTTAGAAATTTTTGTACACAAACTTTTCTTTTTGACAACCTCTGGTATCTAAATATGATTACAAAGCGGTTAACCTGCATTATGTCATCATTGTGCAATCTTGACATAATGTTATCAGCCGCACCCCAAACTGAAATTATCCTTATAAAATCTGTATAAATTTCTTCTTAAAATTTTTAAATCCACTTCTTATTGCATTATTTGGAAGTTTTCCATTCAAAAAAATTGCAATCATAAAACGAAAAATGTACGCAATAATAAAATCAAATGCGTACTTAAGATGTAATTACGTTGTAAATTGAAGTAATGATAAATGTGTAATTAATGTAAAAAATGGTATAAAAAATAAGTAAAGAAAGCGCCACCAATTCGATGGCACTTTCACATAAATTTAGGTAAAAATCAAAAAGAAGCAGCTTCCTGCTTCGACATTAAACAGGAAGTGAAAAAAATGGAGGCTTTCGAAGTAGACGAAGAGGTCATGCGCCCAATGCCTTTGCGCATAGAATTAAGTCAAGATGCGTTGCGCAACTCAAATGACTAGAAAACAGTTTATAGGAATACAAATCTTTACGAAAGTATGCACTATGTAGATATGCAAATTAAGTTGCCTACCTCATAACCATATTTCAATAATTAAAATTTTCTTGTTTTTAGAACTAAATGAAGGAAAGATCCTAAATTGAGGTATATTTTATACAACACAAAAAAGAGTTGTTACAACGTATTTAACTACTCCAACGAAGTTACACCTATAAATTAAACACTAACTGATTATATACTTAGGCATTATGAACAATATTATCATAAATTAAACGTAAACACTATACCAACCAAGTTACATTTATAAATTAAACATTAACCTATAAATAAGTATACAAACTATAAGATATCTAATGTTCACAAATAATTTATGAAAAAATAATAAATAGGTACCAGCAATAAATAAATGATTGCTCACTAGGTGGGCCCAAAAAGTGATTTTTCGAATTGGGAGTTCTAATAGGGAAAAAAGTTGCCTTTTGGCATCCTTATAATGGGAAAAATAAAGAAAAAATTTTAATACATATCTTCAGTTCGCGCATTAGCGTAAAAAATGCCAAATCAGACAAATTTCAACTTTTTTATTTACGTAAGATAAATGTTTTCCTGTTCTAATACCTCTAAAGTGTGTCTCGTTAACATCCTAATAATGGAAAAATAAAGAAAAACGTTTTCTTAACCATGTTTAGTTCGCGCATTACTATCAAACATTGAAAAACACGGCAAATCAGCGAAATTTTAACTTTTAGTTTTATTGACTTAAACATTTTTTCTTGTCTTAATACCCTGAAATGTCTCCATTTAACTATCTTTATCCTTTCTAAGTATGAATTATTTTTATGACGTTTTAAGCACGAGTGTAGTGACACCGCGCCAGTAGACGGCGCCGGCTTCGGTAGGAGGGCCGGCGCCGGTAGATTCAGAGCCAGCGTCTAGAAGCGATAAGACTTCGTTCCACGCAGACTGGGCATGAGTCCCAGTCTACTGCTTGCAGTTGATGTGATCGGTTCGTTTTTATTGTGTATGTGAATTTAGTTTTCGGAAGTGATTAACTACTTTAGTTTTGTGAATTTAGTTATTAGTTGTGTTATTGTTCCCCAAACATAATGGCGGGGTCGGCTCGAAAAACTATTACTAGGCAATCTAATGCGTGTACAATCTTTGGTTTACCAAAAGAATTAAGTGGAAGCTACATATGAAGATTTGATTCTCTCCTGCTTCAACGAAAGGTACAAGTTATTATTGAATTCGAATAAGATTCCTGCCTTTTCTAACATTGCCGAAAGTGTAGCTAAACAAGTGGAAAATATATACTCTACGGCTTCAATCCCAACTGTTACTCATACTAGAATAGTACATCAAATTAAAGTGTATCACGATGAATATTACAGCTTAAGAAAGTCATATAACAGGGACAAAGATAAAGCTAGCTTTAAGGAAAAAGTTGAAAGTTTTAAACAAGATGCAAAATGTAAGCTCTTTGATATTGCAGCATGCAAGTGTAAAATTACCTTCGCTTGCACTTGTGGGCAAAACCCAGTTGCTGTAACTGCCTTGTAACTATTGATTGCAAATGCGAAAAAGAAAGAAAAATTCCGGCCTTGGAACTTAAATTTATACACGACCAGCGGACCAGTAGGAGACTTTTTATTAGTAACGTGGATAAGAAGGAAACCATGAAGATTATCAAAAGAGAATGCAGAAAAGAAAAGCAACAATCCAGAGAGTCTTATGTGGTTAGAATGGCAGGTCCACCACATACAAGTCCCGCGTTTCTCGTATCGATAACAATATTAACGAAACGATAAATTATACTTCTCCGACAACATCTCAAATGAGAGTAAAGTTACCGGCAACCGCTATAATGAGTGACAAATTCAGAGTATCGGACAGGGCGACTGCGGCAATTGCATCCAGCGTCTTAAAGGATCTTGGACTGATACACGAAGCAAATGCAAATTTAGTTATAGACAAAACAAAATAAGGCGTCAAAACAAAAATCTAGAAATGAACTTAGAGCCGATCAAAATTTAGCAGATGTTAGCGTTAAAGGGTATACTATGATGGGAGGAAAGATAACATTTTGTTCCAAGAGAAAATCCGTTCTTAAATGTACAAACGAACTAAACAAGAGGAACACATCAGCCTCATTCATGAGCCTGGTAGTAAATATTTCGGACACGTTACACCGGTAAATAGAACTGGAAGTAAAATTACTGAAACAATTTATGAATTTTTAGAAAAAAACATGGTTGACATGGCACAGTTGGTAGCGATTGGCTGCGATGGTACGGCGACTAACACAGGCCGTAAAAATGGTGTGATTCATTGTATTGAAAACAAACTTCAACGACCATTACAATGGTTTATTTGTCTTCTCCATTTCAATGAGCTTCCTTTCAGACATCTTTTTCAACACCTAGACGGTGTAACTACGGGACCAGCTTCATTTTCCGGTGTTATAGGTAAATCATTACCAAGCTGTGAGAAGTTGCCTGTTGTTAACTTTGAAAGGATTCAGTCTGAAGAGATTGATGTTTTAACAACCGATCTAAGTAATGACCAAAGGTATCTATTGGATATTGTAAAAGCTATTCAGTAAGGGAGTGTGATCATTCGCGTTGGTTGAATTGTGGCAACGCGTTCTTCGCCTGTATATTTCACAAACCGAGCCTTCAAGTGAAATCAAGATACTTGTCAGTTATATTCTCAACACTTACGCTCCAGTATGGTTCGATGTGAAAAGAATCATTCAGTGAAATATGGACCACAACACTTATTAAAAGTTATTCAAACTACAAGGAACTTACCTGAGGATCTCCGAAATGTAATTGACCCAGTGATTCAACGAAATGCCTATTTCTCTCATCCTGAGAATGTGCTGTTGGCTATGGTAGTTGATGAGAGGCCACATATAAGAGAGTTGGCGTACAGAAGAATTCTCAAAGCAAGAGGGCAACCGTCAGATGAAAGTTCAGTTAGAGAGTTTCTACCTTCAAAATTAAATTTTGAAGCGACAAATTACGTGGAGCTAATCGACTGGTCATCTTGTCTACTTTCGCCTCCCCAATGATGGCGAAAGTGACAGACGACAGTATACTGTCATTTTTGAAAACAAAGAGCTACCAGAATTTGAGTTCCTAAATTTCCTTGCCACACAGGCAGTGGAAAGGTGTGTCAAACTAGGGACCGAGTCGGCGTAAAAGGTGTTAGTAGAAGACCGGCACTAGACGCCATCTTGGATTTTGACGTCACTTCCGGTTTTACACGGCCACGTGGCTGACCACTATTTGACCTTGAGAAAGTTGTTTACCTTGAGAAACAGGTTTGCCTTGAGAAAGTTGTTTACCTTGATAAAGTTGTTTACCTTGAGAAACAGGTTTGCCTTGAGAAACAGGTTTACCTTGAGAAACAGGTTTAGCTTGAGAAACAGGTTTACTTTGAGACCAGGGGCTACGCGGGAAATTTTAAATTGTGGTTTCTTGTCAGACGAGAGCTACCTCTAGGACCTGGTGCTTCGCTGGGGATTGTTTTATGGAAATTCTTGTAAGATAAATGTTACATCTAGGACCTGGTGCAGCGCTTGGGGTTGTTTTATGGAAATTCTTGTAAGATAAATGCTACATCTAGGACCTGGTGTAGCGCTTGGGGTTGTTTTATGGAAATTCTTGTAAGATAAAATGCTACCTCTAGGACCTGGTGCTGCGCTTGGGGTTGTTTTATGGAAATTCTTGTAAGATAAAGGCTACCTCTAGGACCTGATGCTTCGCTGGGGTTGTTTTAAATAATAAAGATGTAAGATAAATGTTATCTCTAGGACCTGGTGCTTTGCTGGGGGGCTGTTTTTAATAAAAAAGAGTTTGTTGTAAGACAAGTGTAGAAAACTACCATGTAGACCTTTGAACCTATCGTCGAAAAATAGTAGCATAATTAATTAGTAGACATAAATAAAATAAAAATACGTGTCAACTTTTTCCAAGGTTAACTGCTTCTATAAATATCAATAACCTTGAGGAGGTCATCGACCTTGAAGTTAACCATAAAGTATGGCCTTGAAGTTAGCTTTACTAATTGACCTTGAAGTTAGCCTCAGGGTCTGGAAGAAATAGTATAAAAGCGTGCGCCAAGGTTTAGTTAATGTAGTTCTTGTTTGAACAGCATAGCTATGGAATCTTTATCAGCTAAGCAGATTTTGGGATTGTATCACAGTGGTGTATTATTAACCGACGAATTGTTGATAGAGGCATACAATATTATTAATTATAAAATTGTGTTTGAGAATAATAATATCGATTCGATGGAAGAGTACGATAATTTTGTTGAAGCTGTACGAAGGGCTGGTGGAATGTAAGTATATACCTGTTTTTATTTTAAAATTTTAATTATTTTTTTAAGCTCTGCTCAAATAAATATGAGTGACGTGTTTGACGATGAAGAGATGTCGGAAACTTCCGCAGCAGGGAATTTGATAACGGTATGTCTTTTTTTTTAATTTTCTATTGTATTACTGAATGAGTACATTACAGGTACAAGACCAATCGGGTTCAGGTTCCCAGCAACAGGCCGGACCATCCTCAGTGTTCAATCATATTAATATAATTGGTGGATCAAATAGTAAATTTATAAAAATTCAATACCACGTGTAAAACGCTACGGTTTAACTTCAATGACGAGACGTGCAAGGATAATCCCTTAACGTGGCTACGGGTAAAATAAAACCATTTTACTAAAAATTTATCTAATACACATTTTTACAGAATGCATTCCAAGAACTGTATTCATACATAGTGAAGGACGCGGCTCCTTCAGATCGTGTTGGAATCACGCTAAGAAATCTAAATTTCCCAGACAAGCCAATTGGCATTTCATTTAGAAGAGTGGACCAGTTGTCGGTGAAAGTGATAATGTCGGTGCTGGAAAAGGTAATGCAGAGTAACGCTAGTTTCTTTTCAAGTGACTTATTGGTGTTAAACGTGGATAGAGTAGTTGTGCCTGTAGGCTATGGGCGCAAAACCTGACGGGGTTAAAATTTGCAGATTTCTGTAAATCCAAAAACGCGGTATCATTGTTGTACCATCTACAATTAAAGATAATAATTGTTTAGCTCGCGCTCTAATCATAGCTATTGCATTTAGAAGTAACGATGCAATGCGTAGTATATATTGGGTTACCGTTACTTCAAGAACGAGCTACGCAGCTTTGCCAAAACAGCGGTGTAGATCTTAGTCAGGGTGGTAGTTACGAGCATATTCAGGCATTTCAAAATCATTTAGATTCATATACCATTGTAGTTTATAATTCGCGTATAGGTGATTCGGTTTATTTTGAGGGTCCTAGGGACCAGGGTAGAGTAGCTTTAAATTTAATATTAGAAGACGAACATTATAATGTCATAACTAGTCTCACTTCAGCATTTACTTGCAGCTATTACTGCGAGCAATGTAGAAAACGCTATAATAAGAAAAAAGATCACATGAAATGTATGTACCAATGCCCAGCGTGTCATCAAAAGCCGCCATGTTCTATTGAAAACCCGAAAATCGCTTGCAGTGATTGCAAGAGAGATTTTATGGGGCTGAATGTCTTAAAAACCACAAGGACGCTAAAGTATGCGAGAAATTACGTAGGTGTTTAAAATGTCTTAAAACAACTGAAGTGAAGGGTAAACATTGATGCGGATACAGCTACTGCACCACGTGTCAGAGTCAAAAACCTATCGGTCATCTTTGCTACATGGCCATTAACAAGACTCGACGTGACAGTAGTAATGGTAAACCATCTATGTTTATCTTTTACGATTTGGAGTGCATGCAAGAAAAAGTGTGTGAGGGGACGAATGATAGGTTTCTGCATGAGCCCAATCTATGCGTGGCCGCGAATGTTTGCTGTGTCTGTATTAAACACGCTGACAATTTAGATGAGGAATGCTCAGTATGTAGCAAAGAGTGCACATTTTCAGGAAAATCCTGTTGAATCCTTTTTATCATATGTTGCCGAGAGAGCTCGAAAATTTAAAGTTACATGCATCGCGCATAACATGAAGGGTACGATGGGTGTTTTGTGCTTAGATGCATGCTAGCTAATAATAATCTGTGGAGACCTAAAGTCATCTCCAACGGCTTAAAATTAATCTCTATTCAATGCGATGATATCAGGTTTATTGACTCCCTTAACTTCATCCCGTCACCGCTCTCGGCATTTCCGAAAACCTTCAATTTCCCCGAGTCCAAAGGTTACTTCCCATATCTGTTCAACTCATCCGTGAACCAGAATTACGAGGGTCCATTGCCAGCTCTTGAATATTATTGTGCAGATCAGATGTCGGTGGGTGATCGACAAAACTCTTAGACTGGCACACGGCCCAGAGTAATTATGTTTTTAAGATGAGTGAGGAGATTGAGAAATATTGCCTGATGGACGTTAAGATCCTGTTAAAGGTTGTATTAGCTTCTGGTCCACCTTCACGACCTAAAATAAAGTCGATCCGTTCGAGGAGGCGACCATTATTGCTAGCGCTTGCAATAAAGTGTTTCGTAGACGTTTCCTCAAAGAAAACACAATAGGACTTATACCGAAAGGTGGTTATAGACGTGCCGACAATCAATCCAAAATCGCAATACAATGGTTACGTTGGATGGAACATTCTCAGCAAGTAACCATACAACATGCAGGAAAAGCTCGCGAGTTTAAAACACCTGAAGGTGTTAAGGTCGACGGGTATTGCGCTGAGTCAAACACCGTTTTTGAATTTCTTGGCTGTTACTGGCACGGTTGCGAGGAATGCTTCCCCAATCAGGCTAACATGGATCCGAAACTGGGTGTAAGCACCTCTATGCTTGCACGAAATGAGAACACGGTGGCGCGGTCTCAATTTATACGCGAGCGCGGATATAATTTAGTGGAGATGCGCGAATGCGATTTCAAAAAACAAATACTTGTAAATGATGAATTGAGAACGTTTATTCAGAGTCTAGGTCATCAAGATGACGAACCCTTAAACCCACGTGACGCGTTTTACGGAGGTCGCACTAATGCTAGTAAGCTTTATCACCAATGTGACGGTATTACTGAGAAAATTATGTATTACGACGTGTGCTCATTATACCCATTTGTAAATAAATATTGTAAATATCCCATAGGTCATCCAAAAATTCATGTAGGGCTAGATTGTAAGAACATTTCATTAGACACGGTGGAGGGTTTAGTTAAATGCAGAGTACTACCGCCCTCTAATCTCTATCACCCTGTTTTACCGTTAAAAATGCATGGCAAGTTGATGTTTGTATTGTGTAGGACGTGCGGTGTTGAATTAAATCAGGGGTGTGTGACATAGTGAGACCGAGCGCAGTTTCGTTGGAACATTTGTAGCTGACGAGCTGCGTAAGGCTATCTCTAAAACTAAAGTTTTAAATGTTTTCGAAATTTGGGAATACGAGGTAACCACGTATGACAGAGTAACTAAACAGGGTGGATTATTTAGCGGGTACATCGATAATTTCTTAAAACTAAAACAGGAATGTTCAGGGTGGCCTAGTCATTGTACGTCAGAAATCGAGAAAACTCAATACATAACTGAATATTATGAGAAAGAGGGATTCGGTTAGAACTTAGTAATATTAAGAAAAATCCCGGTTTAAGGTACCTGGCCAAACTTATGCTGAATTCTTTTGGGGTAAGTTTGGTCAGCGTGAAAATTTAACCCAGTGTAGTATTGTATCTGAACCAAAGGACTTTTCAAATTACTCACAGATCCATTGGTTCAGGTACAATCTATAATACCTATTAACGATAACGTTGTGATGGTGAGTTGGGATAGACCAGAGTGAGAGGGTGAACCACAAAAAACAATTAATGTATCCATAGCCGCATACACGACTGCTCATGCACGATTAGAGCTATACAGTTACTTAGAGAAACTAGACCGCCGTGTTCTGTATTACGACACAGACAGTGTGATATTTGTCGCAAAACCCGACGACTGGAATCCAGCATGTGGGGATTTCCTTGGCCAGATGACCGACGAGCTGGAGGCGTACGGTGGAGGAAGTTATATAGCCGAATTTGTTAGTGCAGGACCAAAAAACTATAGTTATAATGTGTTTTCAACCAGTGATCAAGCAGTTAAATCCGTGTGTAAAGTCAAGGGCATTACCTTAAATTATAAGAACTCACGCGTTATAAACTTTGATGCGATGAAAGACATGGTACTTAGCAATAGTAAAGACTCTTTGTTTGTATATAATGACAGAAAAATTGTTAGAGATAGTTGTTATAATGTATTAAGTAGGCCAGAATCTAAGCAGTATAGGATAAGTTACTCTAAACGACGTAGAATAGAAAATTTTGATACTCTTCCATTTGGATATAAAGAATAAATAAAACAGATAATTTTTTATTTTTATTTTTTATTTGGATATAAGAACATCGCTTCATTTAAAAATGATTCAGCTCCTCACCCTCATAATTACACCCTGGCGGTGATTGGAGCAGTCCCTGATGAGCTCCTCTAGTGAGGTACAGCCACGTCTACACCTGCGGGGCCTGTCAGACTGATTAATGGTATTGACGGTAGTGATGGTGTGTGTCGACCTTGTTCAGCCTCGCAGGCTCGCTCATATTCTCCCTTGGCGATTGAGCTTGGAAGAGGAGCGTCTCTAGCATAGAGACATTCATACTACCTACATCTGACGATGAGAAAGTGCTGATCGCTGACACGGTTTGTACCTCCGGTAGTTGTTGCTGGCACCTCTCTGGGGATGTTGACAGTGTGCTCACCGTCGGATTGGCCCGAACTGCTTGTTGTGGTTGCTGATACCTCTTCTGGTCCTCTTCATTTTCACTTATAAGTATGATGTCGGAATCCACTTCGTCCTGAGGTCGACGTCTTTTAGAAACGCTACTGCTGCCAGCCTTAGTCTTCTTGCGTCTTCTTTTACATGCTTGCAGTTGTGATTGCTGGCGCCGCCCGATGAACTGCTGATGTACACGCTACAGGTTCGGTTAACGCTATCTGTACAGGCTGACACTTATTTTCTTGTTCACGCACACTGTTAATACTGACCTCTGTTCCGCGACTTCTACCCTGTACCCTCATGCTGTGCAACTCCAGAGCTGTGCTCACCTGGGTAAAACTTCTCTGCTGGGCTTCAAGTTTATCTCGTAGATTTCCATCACCCCTTTCAGTCTCGCGGCCACTTCAACTTCGTATGCTGAGTCGATCTCTACAATGGTTGTAATATGTTCCATTTTTTTCGAACTGTAAAAATATATATTCGCAGAACTGTATATATCACGAAAAGTAATTATCAGCGTTATAGAAAACCTGATAATTTCTAAAAAACATTCGTTTTTACAATGTCACATACCGAAATAACTAATAGAAAATATACTGCATTCATAAAAAATGAAAATGCATTCCACATTAGAAATTACCTTATCATTATCATCGTAAGGCAGCACCACATTCTTGTTTCAATGTTTTATTAATTCTTTCAACTCAACTGTACCCGCCTTAGGGTAATTGATGTTTTCTTCTCCTGAAATGTGTATCAGTTTTCTTAAAAACACCTGTGAGGCTGTCTTCGTTTAAGAGCTCTCATTCAAACCCTCATACGAAAACATCGATAACCGTTAGCATGTAGCTGTATCCGCTATTGTGTTTACCTAAAACCTGCATATGTTTTTACAAATAAATCTGATTCGCTTTTGATGGGTGCATCCCTGATGCTTGTTTGTATGTAAAATAATATGAAGCTAGTTTAAAAGATGAGAACACAGACATCTTGCAACTGCGTACATCACAATATTGAAGATTCTGTTTGTGTATTAGAAAAACATACAGCCGAATCCGAAATGGAGTACAGGTAAATTCAAGAAAAATGAATACGGTTCAGTTTTGAGAACGTGAGGAGAGATTTGAACGGATGTAGTAGGTATTTCCAGAGTTGTGTTGAAGCCAGCTAATTTTAAGGGTAATCTCACATCTATATAATAATAGACGTAATATAAAAAGCTATTATTTATTTGCATGCATTTAAAGCGTAATCACTGTTTAATGAGTTTTTATTATTATGATCTAGATCAGAGGTATTAGATGTTTTACGAACTGTTACTAAACTATTACAATATAATCGTTCAAGGTGAAGACGATGGATGCAGCTCAAATCTTGACGGTGTTAATGCTCTCTATGAAACGGGAATAAGCTAAATTTCAAATTAGAAAAGCATTATAATTAGCATAGCTATTAATTAAAACATGCGGATAATAATTTTTCGATTGTATAGAATTCTATAGAAAGAGAATCTGTCTACATGCATGGCTGAAATTATTATTATTTAACTCTATATTTTAATTTGTTAATGTATTTTGCAGTTGCAGATTTAAAAAATATTTTTAAGTTCGTTAATGAGTGTGTGTAAGTACACTTTTCACATTATATTTTAGTAATGAGCGTTGTATAACAGGGTTATATAATTGTATTTCATACAAATAGTTTATCGATATGTAGACTTTACAATCTCAAGGTTCAATGAATGTAAAAAGTTACTTTTAAAACGATTGAACCCCGATAATCTCGTTGTGTAATCATTTTGAAAAATTCACTTTTGTACTACGTTTAATTGTTTTAATCAAGAACCCTGTAATACCAATTGAATCTATTGTTTTTCTTTTAATTCGGCTTGTGTGTTTTAAAATCGTATTATATAAAATTTATTATTTAATGTTTTTTTAAAAGAAATGATTTATATTATATTGGTAATCAATTTTAGACTATTATATTTAACCGTGTTATATAATTACAATTGATGTGTAGTAATTAACTTACTAAAGCAAGCATAATTTAAAACGAATTAACTGTCACCACTGAAGTAAAAAAAAAAAGTAATTTTTAAAATCGTATTTGTATACATGGATGTAGCAAAGCAACAATTACAGATCTTATCTTATTTTTAAAAATAGGGTTATTATCTTCACAAATAGTACATATCAGATTAAGCTACAGTTTATTTATATATTGCATTCGCCGCATTTTACAAAACAATTTTATCATACGATGAAACTCATTAAAACCATTGTAATTAACTATTTGAATTTAAATAATGAGCAGTACATTATAAGCGTCTTTAAATATCAAAATGGCCTTATTGTATTTTGTACTTTTAAAAGAGACCTTCAAAAATAAAATATTCAAAGAGACAGTCAAAGTGAATGCGTGTTTTTACATTCTAAATGAGGGGTAAAACCCTATTAGCTATAACTTAGAGTTGACGTCAGAGCTTGAATACTTTAAATAGCAGGTTCGAGCACTGTAAAATTCAGACGATCTCAAATTGTAGAAGTCTTCATTACTATTAGTAACAGGTTTGGTGAGACTGCCAGCTTGGTTTGAGATCCCAACACTTCCTTGAGGTGTACAAGTCTTTTTTATACCATAGCAAATCCGTTGAGACTGACGGTTTGCCTCAAGGCCATCATTATTATCTTCTCCGAGAGGACCAGATGCAATCTCTGTATTTATTAATACAAGTTACGATTTCGGGTAATTCCTTAACATTTTTTTTTACGTGTGTATGTATGTATGTTTAAGATCTTATAGTATTATTTTTTGATTAGGATATGATAAGATAAGGTAGTGTTGTACAACGTATACTGTGTCACATCCAAAAATAATTTTAAACCCCATCTTAAAAAACACCTTTATGAATGTTCTACAGGCAATGCATTTGATTAGTAGAGCTTATAGAGAACATGTATAAGTCATAAAGTACAAACAAATCCTAATTAGCTAAGCGATATACCACCTATTACAGAAAAACGCTCGCTGCTCCTCCTGATGACTCAGCAACAAACCTCTGCTTAACCCTGAAATATGCCGATTTATTACAGAAAATACTCATTAACCCATACCTCTGCTAGATGGCACCACAAACAAATCCCTGGTTAACTCTGAAATATACCACTAGGTAGCGCCACCTTTATTACAGTAAATACTCATTAGTCCATACTCCTGCTAGGCGGCACCACAAACAAGCTCTGTCTTACAAGTTAGCATTAGAGTCCTCGTACTATTTCCCCACCAGAGGTTCAGACCTAACACTAGACCCTGTCTTACAAGTTAGCAATAGGGTCCCTTATTCAATTTTCAAATTTTCAGCGAAGCTAGAGATAACATTTTATCTTACATCTTTATTATTTAAAACAACCCCAGCGAAACACCAGGTCCTAGAGGTAGCATTTATCTTACAAGAATTTCGATAAAACAACCCCAAGCGCTGCACCAGATCCTAGAGATACCATTTATCTTACAAGAATTTCTATAAACAACCCTCAGCGCTGCACCAGGTCCTAGAGGTAGCATTTATTTTCAACCCCAGCGAAACACCAGGTCCTAGAGATAGCATTTATCTTACAAGAACATCTATAAACAACCCCAAGCGCTACACCAGGTCCTAGATGTAGCATTTATCTTACAAGAATTTCCATAAACAACCCCAAGCGCTGCACCAGGTCCTAGATGTAACATTTATCTTACAAGAATTTCCATAAAACAATCCCCAGCGAAGCACCAGGTCCTAGAGGTAGCTCTCGTCTGACAAGAAACCACAATTTCAAATTTCCCGCGTAGCCCCTGGTCTCAAAGTAAACCTGTTTCTCAAGCTAAACCTGTTTCTCAAGGTAAACCTGTTTCTCAAGGCAAACCTGTTTCTCAAGGTAAACAACTTTATCAAGGTAAACAACTTTCTCAAGGCAAACCTGTTTCTCAAGGTAAACAACTTTCTCAAGGTCAAATAGTGGTCAGCTACGTGGCCGTGTAAAACCGGAAGTGACGTCAAAATCCAAGATGGCGTCTAGTGCCGGTCTTCTACTGGTGTTTGGTGAAGAAGCACGAGATGGCTTTATCAGAACTACTTTGTTGTCACGTTCTGAAATGCCAAAATTAAGCTACAAATCTCAGTTCAAGGCTTAATTTGTTACCAAAACCATATAAAACGTGGCAAAATTAATGCATTTTGTAATACAATATTGTAAATAGCTGTCTTCCAGGGCTGGGTGAATGGGAAGGGCAGGTGGAACTCAAGTGCAGCCACCTCCTCGTGGTGAGTTCTGGGTTGTAATCTATTTTTTGTAATACATTTACAAAAGGAGCTGCGCAAATGGTTAACAGGAAACATTTTTGGGGGATATAGACACGAAAAAAATGTTTAAGTCAATAAAACTAAAAGTTAAAATTTCGCGGATTTGCCGTTTTTTTCAAAGTTTGATGGTAATGCGCGAACTAAAGATAATTAATAAAACGTTTTTTTTTATTTTTCCCATAATTAGGATGTTAACGAGACACACTTTAGAGGTATTAGAATAGGAAAAACATGTATCTTACATAAATAAAAAAAAGTTGAAATTTGACTGATTTGACATTTTTTTTCAAAGTTTGACGCTAATGCGCGAACTGAAGATAGGTATTAAAAATTTTTTTTTTATTTTTCCCGTTATTAGGATGCCAAAAGGCAACTTTTTTTTATTAGAACTCCCAATTCAAAAATCACATTTTTGGCCCACCCTATTGCTCACTACTATATGTAATTTAGCCTTTACAATTGTATAATAGTGTTCTTAAATTTTAGCTCTATAACGAATTGGGAAGAGAACTCAATTACAACAAAGCCACAGTTCTTTCAGATATCGTTTTTAAGAATTCTTAAAAGTAGCTTTGCGATGCTTTGTATAATCACATTGGTTGCATTTAAATTCACAATTTGTGTTTTTTAAGATGAATATTAAAATTATCTTTGTGATGTGATGGATATTCACATTGGCCACACTTAAATTCATAACTTGAAGAGTGAGTTTTAAGATGAATTGTTAAATTACGTTTGTGATTTGTTGCATATTCACATTGGCCGCAATTGAATTTATAACTTGAAAAGTGTTTTTTAAGATGAACTGTTAAACTACTTTTGTGGTTTGTTGCAAAATCACATTGGCCACATTTGAATTCATAAATTGAAGAGTGCTTTTTAAGGTGAATATTAAAATTATCTTTGCGATTTGTTGCATAATCACACTGGTCACAATTGAATTCTTTATTTAAAGAGTGTTTTTTAAGATGAATTTTAAAATTACGTTTACGATTTGTTCCATAGTCACATTGGCCGCATTTGAATTCATAACTTGAAGAGTGTTTTTTAAGGTGACTTTTTAAATTTTCTTTTCGATTTGTTGCATAATCACATTGAATACATATGAATTCATAACTTGAAGAATGATTTTTAAGATGAATTGTTAAATGACGTTTGTGATTTGTTGCATATTCACATTGGCGCATTTGAATTCATAACTTGAAGAATGTTTTTTAAGATGAGCTGTTAAACTACTTTTGTGATTTGTTGCATAATCACATTGGCTGCATTTAAATTCATAAATTGAAGAGTGATTTTTAAGATGAATTGTGAAGTTACTTTTGTGATTTGTTGCATAATCACATTGGTCGCATATAAATTCAGAACTTGAAGAGTGATTTTTAAGATGAATTGTTAAATGACGTTTGTGATTTGTTGCATATTCACATTGGCCGCATTTGAATTCATAACATGAAGAGTGCTTTTGAGATGAACGGTTAAATTATTTTTGTGATTCGTTGCAAAATCACATTGGCCGCATTTGAATTCATAAATTGAAGAGTGCTTTTTAATGTGAATATTAAAATTATCTTTGCGATTTGTTGCATAATCACATTGGTCACATTTGAATTCTTTAGTTACAGAGTGTCTTTTCAGATGAATTTTAAAATTACCTTTACGATTTGTTGAATAATAACACTGGTCACATTCAAACTCATAACTAGAAGAGTGCTTTTTAAGATGAATTGTTAAACTACTTTTGTAATTTGTTGCATAATGACATTGGTTGCATTTGTATTTATAACTAGAAGTGTGTTTTAACAGATGTCTTTGCAAACCAGATTTTTTTTTTGCTATATAAGTGCATTGGTCACACCTATGTTTAAAATTTGAATTGTATTCTAAAACGTCCTGTTTTAAATTTTCATGCATTGTTTTTGAACTATTAAATTGATCACGTTCATACTGTATGTTTGTGTTGTGTTTGAGATTGATTTCCTTTATATGATCTGATTCCCTCAAGCTCACATCTTTTATTACAGAAGAGGTGTCTTCTTTCTTGATATTTAAATCATCTGTAAAAATAGTGTTAAACTTTTGTACTACTTAAACTGTAATCAATTTCACCTTTCATTAGATCACTATTTACCACAAAATGTTGCGTTAGAAGTAAATCTATTCCTTCTTCCTCTTTAGGTTCGACTTTAATAAGTTTCATATCAACCTCATAAGACATTTCAAAGAATTTGTGTTACTTAAGGCCTGATAGTTACAATCACGTCCACAGAAGAATCAAGATGATCGTCGTTTTATCTTGAAAACACGATGTACCAAAACAGTTGAGGATTGACCATCGCTTAACTTCTCCGTTCAGACTGTTAAGTCATATGTTGGTTGTCGCTTGTCGTAATATAATAAAGATAAAACTAATTCCATAACAAAGTCGTATTGTTATGTAAATTAATATCACGATGTGGAGATAGCGGCGAATTTTTGACGACGGTGAAGTCTCATTCAACCAGTAGGCGTATAACCAAAACTTTTATAAAATGTACAGCGCTATAATGTGGTAGTAACAGCAACACACTTTTATGAATTAATTATAAACCCTCCATATTTCAGATTCTATTCATTAATAATAACAGTGATGATGTATGTCACATTTAAAGGTATCACAATACCTTCAAAGCCATCGACGAGTGCTTCACTTGCGTTCTAATCCAAGCATGTGTAATTTACATAAAACTAGTGATGAATGAAACATTTCTTATCAACGATGTGAAGCATGTATAATTTACATAAAAGCTAGTGGTGGCTCAAACATTTCTTATCAACGATGTGAAGCATGTATAATTTACACAAAAACTAGTGGTGGCTCAAACATTTCTTATCAGCGATGTGAAGCATTTATAATTTACATAAAAACTAGTGGTGGCTCAAAAATTTCTTATTAACGATGTGATATGTGATAAGGTAGAACGTCTGTGTGTTAAATTTTATTAAATTGGATTGATAATTAAGAAAGTTATACGCCTTTAATTAATTTAATTTTACAATTGTTATCGGAAATAGGTTTTTCAAATTTTCGTCGAAACTAGTGGTGGCTCAAAAATGTATTGTCAACTACAGTGGCCGGCGTGTAAGAAGACGAGCCCGCCTATGCGCGAAAGACGACTTTATGATGTTCAAATTCCCGCGTTCGTTTACCTCGGAGGCGTCACATGGTGCATAATGTATATTTTAATGGCATATTAAAAGCAATTCAAAGAACCATATTTTATGTAAATACGCAATTTATTATAATTAAAAGCTATACTATTGTCATTCCAGCTTCGTGAACTGGTATGTCCGGTGTGAATATAGCTTTCATCCAAAAAGACGATCGGTCTGTTTTCAGTACGGTAACGTTTAATGTTTTGAAGGTACACTATTCTTTTTTCTCGAATATCGCTTTTCTCTATTAAAATTCTTCTGTTGTCCACTGTTTTCCACCACTTAAAGTTATGTTTTTAAGGATTATTCTCAGCAATTTTTTGAACCACTTCAACCCAAATCTTCCATTAATTTCTGTCGTAAGGATTTAATATTTATGTATTTATTATTTAATATTTACATATCAAACCTCTAATTGCTGTCATTATGTTAACTGCATATAAATTTATTATTTAGATAAGTATGTTTTTCCCCTCTAATCGTCTTTAAGACAATTTTCTGATGGGTACCTAATGCTTTCATTATTTCATTTTTATTAGTGTATATTAAAAATACATTCAAAATTACCTATTAGACAAATGGGAGAGATGCCTACATACCTTCAGGGAATGCAAACATGAAAAACCAAATGTGAAAAAAAACGCGTCACCAATGGAAATATTGGAATTATTCATCTTCATACGCATTCTTCCAATATACATATAATTAAACATACAAATGTGATACGCCACTGCTTAGTATTTTTATTATAATCGGCAACCGCCGTAGTTCTTCGCGATGCGCCGGCTCCTCGTCTTCTTACACGCCGGCCACTGTATGTGATGTGTCATAAGGTAGAGCATGTGTTTGTGTGTGTGTAATTTCATTAAATTTTATTCATAATTAAAAAGTTATATGCATTTTAATAATTGGCGACGATTTTATAAGTGACATCATTTTCTTACATTTTCGTGGAAACTAGTGATTCATTAAATTGGATTGATAATTGAAAAAGTTATATGCATTTTTATAGTTGCGACGATTTTATAAGTTAATATCAAAACGAGATTTTCTTAAATTTTCGTGAAAACTAGTTGTGGCTCAAAAACGAATTATCAATGATGTGATGTGTGATTAGGTAGAGCATCTGTGTATGTATAATTTCATTAAATTTGATTGGTAATTAAAAAAGTTATATGCATTTTGATGGTTGGCGACGATTTGTTAAGTGTTATCAAATGAGATTTTTTTTTTATTTTTCGTGGAAACTAGTGGTGGCTTAAAACTTTATTTTCAAGGATGTGATAAGGGAGAGTATCTGTGTGTATAACTTCATTACATTTGATTGATAATTAAAAAAGTTACACGCATTTTAATAATTGGCGACGATATTAGTGTTATCAGTAGGAGTCACCTCCCTCCATCACTTTGTGTCGTAATACCCAACCATATGTGACGCCATAAGCCACGCCCACTTTGACCACGTAACCCAGGCCCTTCTCCCATCTGGACACGCCCATTTCTACCTGATTGGTCCTGCGCGCCCATACAGCCCTAAGCTGAGGGCTCTATTGCTCTGGTTGAGGGCCTAAGTCTCTATATGCTGATTGGTTCCCCACGCCCGCTTTCAGTGGATCGGTCGTGCGAGCGCATATTGCCCAAGGACCTAAGGGTAAGCCACGCCTCCTGGTATCTGATTGGTCTTTAGACCCTCGCCCACCCTTCAGGCTCTGTGCTTTGATTGGGGGCCTAAGGCGCTGTATTCTGATTGGTTGGTTTTGTTTGTGACACCATCTAGTGGTGTATTTTTAAAACTAATGCATGTTTTCTGAAATAGAAGTTGGGTGTAGTTCTACCTAGCGGTATATTTTTAAAAGTAGGTTCCTGTAATTACTATGGCGGGAAAACTTGGAATTTGAAATAGTGTTGTAATATGTGGGACTGCATACTATCTTATAACAGCTATAAAACTGCCCAACTTGATTTCGGGTCTTCGTTACTTGCCGGACCTCGTTATTTATTATGGCGGGAATTTGAAATACTATTCTAATAACGAGATCTACATACTATCTCATAAGATAAATGTAGGCATCGGGAACTTATTCTCAGGCCTTTGCCACTTGTCGGTCTCCTTGATTGTTTTTAACGCCATCTAGTGTTGTATTTCAAAACTAATGAATGTTTTCTGTAATTGTGGTTAATCGTGTCTCCACCTAGTAGTAGATTTAACTGTTATGGCGGGGTATTTAAAATAATATTCTAATAATGGGGTTCGCATACTATCCCATAAGACACCGTCAAGACTCTTAAACTTGTCACAGAGTCTTAGCCCCGCTGAAGTAGCTCCCTTGTTTGTTTGTGGTGCCATCTAGCTATGTATTGTTTCTAAAAAGCTAATTGTTAGACCAGTTGACCAAGATGAGCTGGTGCTGATGAATCAGTTGTCTAGTCTATAACCCTTTCTAGTTTTTAGTCTTTGTAGTAGCATAAATTAAAAGGGTAAAAGGTTTTAATAGTTTATTATATGTAAAACAACATAAGGCTTAGAATGAATACGTTAACACTTTGAATCCTACTAAACATTTAAAGAAATATTAACTTAGTTGTCCTGCCAGTGAGGCCTAAGGTACGTGTTTTTGATGAATTAACAGACTGAAACTTACTACCACAAAACAAAAATGCTTTAACTCTTTTTGATAATTACACAACATAGTAATTATTGTATATCTGTAATACTAGTAATAGATGTTCTTGAATATAGAATTAAATATGTAATCGTGACGGAATCACGATACATAACTGTTTCTTCTCTCACTGATAAAAATAATAATATGTACAACTTACTCTTGTATCAAACGTGGTGAATGACGCAAAGCGCAACTTGGAACAGAACTGGATGCAGAAGCAAAATTTGATTAATACAGAAACTGACGGATCAACCGACTCAGCCATGGTAGATGTATTTTCGCCTATTATTCTTAATTGATCAATATGACGTTTCCAACAACGTCCATCGTCTAACTAAGATAATGTAGCTTGCCTAATATTTTTTTCATTCCGCCAAACTGCCATTTATTTGTGACACTGCAGTCTCAAGCCACAACTCCCTCTCCCTCTGTAAACTGTTTAATTTCTTTAGATTTTGTTTGAAACTTGTTAATTAATTTTGGTTTAAAAATATCTAATCGAGATCTAACAAATACCAATGTTGAACGACCAAGACCCGTTACAGCGTTGGAGTTATACGATAAGGAAGTAAAAATTTATTTAATTGTAATTCTTTATCATTTGTTGTGCCAACCGTTTGTAACAGGATGATATGGCGTACTAGTTTATGAAAACTACCGTTTTCTTAATCTTTTAAATTCGTATGATACAAATGACTACGCATTATCAGACACTAAACATTCTTGAATACCAAAAGTTATGAAAATGTTACGTGAAATTTGCACTTTGACTAATTGTATCTTTAACTAAACGAATTTCTGACCACCGTGAATAAGCATTTACTAAAATGAAATAATAGTTATTCATAAATGGTCCTGTAAGATCAATATGAACTATTTCAAAAGGTGATGATTGTAATCGCCAGTGATGCGTAGAAACTTTCGTAGGATCATTCTTTTGATTATTACATTCAGGGCAGTTTCTACACAAATTCCCTGTCATTAGAAACACCAGGCCACCGACAATGGCTTCTAGCGAGAGATTTCATCTTTACTATACCAAAATGTGCAGCATGTAATTCTTGTAAAACCTTATATCTTAATGATTTCGGAATAACCACACAATTATTCCTTAAAATACAATTATAATAATTATAATAATAATAATAATATAATAATAATAATAATAATAATAATAATAATAATAATAATAAAGTAAAGTGGAACCAGCACCTCCACGTGGTACTCCCCGGGTAATGCTAACGCTGGTCGCATGTTTTTTGTCTCCGTCTCTTTTGGTTGTCTTGGTCCATGTCTATTGTTCTTTCTCCCCTGTGAGTCCGGGGGAAAAATTGGTTCACGCCCGTCCTGGTGATCGTAGAACGCGATCAATGGACCCACGCGTTTGCCGTGCGTGGCGACCCGTACGAAGGGAAAAGGGGATCCTGGTTAGTTGAGGATAGCGGTCCTAGGTGTTTAGAGAGCCGTCTTCCCAACACGCTGCTTTGACCCTTGATTCCTTTAAGACGGGCGGTCCCTCTCTAGCCCGGAGGCAAGCGGCTTGTCAACCCTTTTTTGTTACTTATGCTTCCTTCTACCGTTTTTCTGTTTTCTGCTTCCGCTAATCATCTTACTTTTGATCTTCCTTCTGTGGAGTTGACTTTGGGCGAGCCGTTGCAAGGCAGGGAAATGCTCGTTTCTCTCAACTTGGGCGGCTATACTTTCTAGGTATCTCTGGCGTCAACTGGCTTTGATCCAGCTCTGACGTCCCAGTTGGGGCTCCGGGGAGGGTGGAGTGCCTAGAAAGGGAATTTTTAAATCTTTTATATGGATAACCTTTCTAAATCCAAAGGTTCGGTGGATCCTAGATCCACCACGCAAGACCCCTTCGCAAGAGGAGGCCAGGTGGAAAGATCTCCTGTAAACAAACGGTCGAGTCCCCCCAGACAAAGTAAAGAAATAGAAAATGAGACAGAATCAAGAATGAGTGATCATGAATGTGAAACTACACTGTTAAACAACATAAATACAGACATGGATATAGAATCAGCAATTAAAAATAGCAATCTAGAATTAAATAAACCTGTAAAGCGAAGAAGATACCGTAGACACACAAAGGCAGTATTTGAAACAGAGGAACAACCTACATTTACCGAGTATTACCACGTCATATCAATGAACAGAAGCGAACTTATGTCATTATCACCTTTTCTGGTACAAAAGAGAATTTACGAGGCTATCGGAAAAGAAGTACCAATCAAGAAAATAGGAGCGAACTTACTCAGTGTAAAAGTAGCAAGTGAGCAAGAATTGGAAAATTTAAAAAAACTAGAATGTATTGAAGGGAAAAAAACAACCATAACCCCAAATAAAACACTAAACAAATCAGTAGGCATTATTATCAGCGAAGACCTGAAAATATGTAGTGAAGCAGAACTAGTAGAAGAATTTAAACATCCGAGGGTAATAAAAGTAGAACGTATACAAAAGAAAATAAAAGATGAGTTAGTACCTACCCCTGTACTGAAAGTTACGTTTAATCAATCAAAGTTACCCGAATACATAAAAGCAGCATATCTAACCATTAAAATTTGACCGTACATACCACAAGGAAAGTGCGAGTGTGGAAAAGCAGCTCACGAAGCAGAAGAGGCATGTCAATTCCTTCCAGTCTGTATTAATTGCGGAGGTCTGCATACAACACTATCCTTACAGTGCACAATCCTCCAGAAAGAAAAAGAGCTTTGTAGGGTAAAAGTAATCCACAATTTAGGTTTCAAAGAAGCTAGGGCAATGGTATATGGTAAATCTTATATACACCCAAAGAAAACCTACGCTAGTCAAACTTTGGTTCACAAAGACACGGATCTAGGAGTACAAAAAACAGCAGAAGGCAACGTACCACCATCTGCGCCAATAGCACAAACAATAAACCCAAATTTACCACGAAGTTTGTCCAACTGGACAATGGATCCGAGTTCCGAATATTCCGAATGCTCTACAATTGATCCTGACGATCAAGATTCCGAACCAGGAAGTCACACGGTAAAAAGAAAAAGAGGATGGCCAAAAGGCGCCCTTCGAATTAAACAAAGAAAGGATCCAAATGTAACATGGTATAAACCAAAGAAATAGTACTTAGCATAAACTAACTATCTGTGATATAAGCTCATCTAAGCACTTAAACAACTGTGATATTTTAACTAATCTCTTACACTGATCTGTGATATATAAGCTTTTTAACCACTTTGATCGTATAGTCCATATACACGTAATCGGTGTTAATTTTGTTTTTATTTCTCTTATTATTAACTAGTCTAGTCATTTATGTTATACACCCACACACAACAACCTTTTTATTAAGAATGTCTGAAAAAATAATCCAATGGAACGCACGAGGAATAAAGAATAAATACGACGAACTACGACATATGATCAATACCCTGCAACCAATTGTTATAGCCATTCAAGAAAGCAAACTAAACGCAGCTGCGGCATTCGGTATAACTAACTGCAACACTTACAGAAAAGAAGTTCGGATTGGGCAGGGTGAAAGAAGTCATGGTGGAGTAATTTGGATGTAATTTGGATGTAATTTCACGCGAAATCCCCTTAAACACCGCACTCCAAGCAACTGCAGTTGAAGTTACCTCAGAAAAAAAATTCCACGCGATCAACATATATTTGCCTAACTCAGCATGGACTGAAAATCAAATCAATGACCTAATTTCTCAAGTCCCTCAACCACTACTTATATTAGGAGACTTTAACTGCCACAACTCGGTAAGGGGTTCTGATCAGACAAATACAAAAGGAAGCATGCTAGAAAACATAATAAACGAAAGATCATTAATCTTACTTAACAATCGGGAACCCACGCACATCAACGAGGCTACGGGTGGTTTCAGTGCCATTAACTTATCTTTTGCATCTCCCAGGCTTGCGGTAGATCTGATGTGGTCAGTACTAGAAGACTCATGTGGCAGTGACCATTTCCCCATAATGTTGCAGCTGAACTTAAAGAGGCAAAATTATTATAGAGATTGGAAATATAACACAAAAAAGGCTGACTGGGTACGATATACACAAGAATTTGAAAATATTGACATTGAAGGAAGTGTAGAAAATGACGTCACAAATGCCATAAGAAACGCAGCTTCAAAATCAATCCCACGTACCGGAGGGAAAACAACACGTCCACCGGTGCCATGGTGGAACGCGAAAATTGCACAACTAAACAAGGTGAAGAAACAGCTCCTAAACAGATACAGGAAAGTTTGAACACCTGAAACTTATATAGCATTTAAAAGAGCTCGAGCAAAGGAACGGTTTGAAAAAAAAATGGCCCAAAAACGATCTTGGCAGAAGTACACCTCATCTATTACATCAACAAGCCCACAAAACGAAATGTGGAGAAAGATTAGATGTATTACTGGATCAAACAACCCACCAACAAGCCCAACGTTGTTAATAAACAATAAAGTTACAAGAGATCCTGCTCAAGTGGCAAATCACTTTGCGCAATATTTTCAGGATGTAAGCAGCGACCTACAATACAATGAAGTATTTAAAACACAAAAATTACCGAGAATCAATTACACTGGATCTTACGGGTGGCGATGAAGAAAATTATAACCTTCCTTTCTGCATGAACGAGTTGGAAAGGGCGTTGCAACAAGCAAGAGAGTCGGCACCGGGGCATGATAGAATTACCATCAACATGATAAGATACCTTCCTCCTGAAATAAAGCAAATATTATTAGACTTATACAATAAAATATACCTTACTGGTACCTTCCCGTCGTCATGGAAACTCGCGACCATTATTGCAATTCCAAAAGGAGAAAAAAATAACAATAACCCAGAGAATTATTGACCAATTTCATTGATATCTTATGTCAAAGGTATTGGAATCAATGGTCAACTTTAAACTTATTACGACTCTGGAAAAGAAAACCGTATTTAGTTCTTACCAAGCAGGGTTTAGAAGAGGATATTCGACAATAGACCAGATCATGAAACTAGAACAAACAGTGAAAGAAGCCTTTACTACCACACAACACTGCTTAGCAATATTTTTTGACACACGTAAGGCCTATGACACTGTGTGGAGACACGGTGTTCTAGAAACGCTGCTACATTGGAATATAAAGGGCCACTTTCTTCGTTTTGTTACAAGAAAGGGTAATCCGTGTAAAAATTGGTAACATTTTCTCCGACACTAAAAAACAACAAAACGGGATCCCACAAGGGTCAGTATTAAGTGTCACCCTGTTTGCAGCTGCGATAAACAATATAGCAGACAGTATCAGTAAAACAACGCATCTTTCTGAAATCCATCGATGATTTTCCATCATGGAAACTACTAATTCCTAAAGTTCGGTCATCTAAAATAACAAAAGAAACAGATAGTAAACCAAACGTGTACGTTGGAGTGAGCTACGAGCCAATGGCAGAAGGGGGCGCAATAATTTATAAAAGCGATACTAAAGCCTGTAAATTCCACGATATGTGCAGTTTAGCTACCGTAGAAGGAGTTATGCTAATAAAAGCAATACACATGAGCCGGCAACTAATGAACACATCTGTAAATGTGGTGGGCAACCTACAGGTAATAAAACGTCTGACAAATGTTTTCACAAGGAACACCCTGGCTAATAGAATTATTGAGGAGTGGAACTATATCAAAGAAACCGGCAAACACATAACAATGATCACGATACAGCAACATATAAAGCTAGATGAAGCGGTGAGAGCGGCTAAACAGCCCGCTACATCAACGGAGATAAAGATGATCAAAAATTACACACTAAATGATGCACTAAGACATGTTAACTACCAGATAGAAAACGCCTGGAAAGACAGATGGTCATCAAATACCTCACACCTAAAATCAGTACAACCAAGAATCCAAATGTACAAATGCCCATCAACAGTGAACCGCAAAGAACAGGTATTAATAACTCGCCTTCTAATTGGGCACACGAGACTTACACATAGTCACCTACTAATAGGAAAGAAAATAAGAAGCTGCCCTCAGTGTGGTGAAGACTTAAACGTAAAACACATACTACAGCAATGTAAAACCCTACAAAGCTACAGAATTAAATATAAAATAAACAACATACAAACACTGTCCACTACTACGGAAATCTCAAACATCATAAGCTTCCTAAAAGAAACGGATCTGTAGAACGAAATTTAACGAATAAGACCTAAACACCTATCTGATATTACGTTAAAGTAACCGACCAGATACAATGTAATAATAGTAATAATAATAACAATAATAATAATATCACTGCTATAGACTTATCTATTTCAACATCGACAGTAGCAATGAACTTTAAGTGGGATACAGTGTTGAATCTTCATAATAGTGACCACTACCCGATCGTTATGACTACCGGCACACCTCAAAAACTACCAAAGTACGAAAAAAGTGGTTACTTAAAAGAGCAAACTGGGATACTTACAAACGACAGGTACAAAGTATATGTAACATAAAGGAAAACGAAACTTTGGACAATAAAATCCAACAATTCACAAACCACTCAATTACTGCGGCAGAAATATCCATCCCTAAAAGTAAGGGTGAAAGAAAAACAAGTAGTGTACCGTGGTGGACAGACGAAGTCAAGAGAGTTGTGGAAATGAAAAAATCCTATTTTAAAGTGTTTCAGCAGCACCCTACCATTGAAAATTTAATTTTATTTAAAAAGCTCGTGCTAACTCGAGAAGAATAGTCTTAAATGCTAAAAAGAACTCATGGACAAATTACGTGAACACCATAAACTACAAAACAACCACCAGTGAGATATCGAGGAAAGCTAGAAATATAGTTGGCAAAGCAAACTCTCCACCTACACCTATACTCATCGTAAACGGTCAAACACTGAAAGACGAATGTCACATTGTCGAAGCATTAGCTTCACAATTCGAAATAAACAGTAAATCTAAAAATTACACCAAGACTTTTCTACAACTCAAGCAACAAAATGAGACCGTTATTAATTTTACTACAAACGAGGACTACAATTATAATAATTTTACATTAAACGGGTTACACAAAGCTTTACTGAACATAAAAGATACAGCACCCGGTTCAGACGAAATTATATATAGCAAGTTGAAGGAACTACCTGAAAATGGAAAAGAAATACTATTAAACATATAGGTATAATGAAGTATTCAAAACAACCTGTAATTATACATATACATAAACCAAACACAGACGCCACACAAACCATAAATTACAGACCCATTGTTTTGACCTCCTGCTTAAGCAAGCTGTTTGAAAAAATGGTAACAATAGATTAACCTGGTATATAGAAACGAACAACCTCATATCAAAACATCAAGTCGGTTTTAGGAAACAACTCTCCACCATAGATGGACTAGTATATCTAGAACACTTCGTATTAGAAAGCTTATTAAAAAGAAGCCATACTGTTGCCATTAGCTTTGATATACACAAAGCCTACGAGCTTATGTGAAGATCTAGTATTATCAACAAACTTTATCAGTGGGACATGAAAGGTAACTTGCCACAAACCATACAAAGTTTTCTGTCATACCGTAGTTTTGTAGTGCGTTTTGGAAATCAAACCTCAAAAACCCGTGTGTTAGAAAATGGGATACCTCAAGGATCTGTCCTTAGTTGCTCCTTATTCCTAATAGGAATAAATGACCTAATTACATCAATTCAATTACCAATCCGCAAATGCCTATACGTAGACGACTTAGTCATTTTTTATGAAAACCACTCAATGGAGAACATACAAACAAGTATAAATAAAGCAATCGCCGAAATAGAAGAAAAAGTAGAAGGAATGGGTTTACAGCTATCTGTAAGCACGATGAGCCAAAATTAGTTTTAAAAGGTACTACTATCCCTTCAGTCGAAAACTTTAAAGTTCTAGGAATTATTCTGGTTAAAAAGTTGTATTTTAAGGAACATCTTAATTATATTGTGACTCAATGTAAACGACGATTAAACTTTATAAGGTGTATGAGTAGTATAGCCTGGGGCTCAGACAGACAGGTATTAATACAACTACACAAAGCATGTGTGTTATCTATAATAGATTACGGTAGTATAGTCTACTCGTCCGTAAGATTAACACCTTTGCGACAACTTGACCGTATTCATGCGCAAGGAGTTCGGATGGCAACTGGTGCTTTCCGTACGAGCCCTTTACTCTCAATATTTACAATCGCAAGGAATGTAAAAAATCAAAAAATTATAAAAAACAACTTTTTGATAATTCTTTGTCTGCAGATTTATACGTGTAACCGAGATCAGCTTCAAGGTGATGTGTAGTCAATTCTTCTGTAATGAAGTTTTATCTTCTGTCATTTGTATTTGCATTGCTAATTTAACACATGTCGAGCACGTATCTTTTTTTGGTTTTTTAATGCTTATATTGAGTTCGTGAAATATTTTTTCATAAATCTTGCGATTTACTGGTTTTTGAGAATATACAACATTACAGGTATTATAGAGAAATGTTAGAGTGTACTGCGAGATTAGATATTTTTTGCTGAAACCTCTCCTAGTGTAATGACTTTCATATGATGGTATATAAAGTATGTGATTACGAGCATTCTCAATATCTTCATCACAGGTTTTCATTTTATTACTGTGATTACCTTTTTGATCCAAAGTCGTTATACCGAAATGACAGTACCTTTTTTGTTAGCGACAGTTGCAATAAACTTATTGCTGACGTCAAATCTCTTAATAAAACAGCTGTTACAAACTCCCACAATGGAATCATGGGCTTGTAAGTAGTATAACAAAGTTGATTGATGATATCTTTGCTTATCCACATCATTACAGCGTATACGGCAAGTCTTTTTGTCTTTGACCTCTATCAGATCAGATATATATTGTATTCTCCGGTTGTAACTATACATTGCCCAGAAATTCGTAAAAATATTTTGCTTTGTTTCCTGAGGGATTCTTTCGATGCAACGATTCCTACACATTTTCAGTGGTTTAAGGGTTTTTCCTCTTATAAGTTTTCCTTTTATTGTTTCAGAACTCTTTCCTGAATTTATTTTCTCTTTTTCTGGTATCTCCTTTAATTACACGTCCGCTTTTTCCCAATTCTAAATCAGCCTCTTGATCATTGCTGTCATGTTTTTCTTGATCTATCGAATATGATTCTCCTAAATCACCCTCTTCCCCGCTTGACGTGTGTCTAAAATCAGGATGTCTGACACTGTCGTCAGAATCTCCATCAAACTCTCTCAAATTATCACTAGGCATACTTAGTGGTTCTTCAGAACAGTCGTAATCTGGAAAACCATTAAAAATTGTGAGAAAAGTTTATTTAGGCTGATTTGAATAGGTTAAAAATAATAAAATATATTTAATTGTTTCTGACATTACTTACTTTTATATGGACCTTCAACTCGGACCAGATCTCATGCAATTCTCACCATATTCAGTATTCTTTGCCCCCTCGAGCACATTTTTACGGCGAACAAACAACAGACAGTATTCATGAATTTTAAAGTTATGTGTGTGTAAAAAGGGTTAACAATTACGTTGCTATTACTAAAAAGCGTGTAAAATGACTTAGCTCTCCCCATACAACGACAATAACTTCAAAATTATGTACTAAAATGACAAACTCATTTTCACCAAAGTTTGACTTGACCCCTTTTACCCGCGCAGCAGCGATTTAGTAATCAAAATTTGCTCTTATTGAATTACGGTTTGCTTCCCCTTGTTGTTTCAAATAAATTTCTCAATCTATTTCGTCAGGTCTTTCCTCAATAGCATTGTTAACTTCAATATGAATCAGATCGACATATTCTAATGTGTCTTCACTATCCATACAAAGGTTGTGTAGCAGACACCATGCTATTATGAACTGAGTAATTTTGTCAACACTGTGTATATCAAGTTGTAGAAGTTGCCTGAATCTCCCTTTTAAAATTCCAAAAGAATTCTGAATTAGCACTCTTGTTGCAGAGAGATTTTTATTAAATTTAGTGTGGCTATCGGTTAAATCACCATAATCTTTATATGGTACTGACAACCAGGCTCTTAATGGATATGCACCATCACCCAAAATATGAAAGTATTGCCACAAATTTCATTCAGTTTGTGATTGATATCTGATAACCTAAGCACTCTTGCATCATGGATTTTCCCTGGAGCTCCTGTGATACATAGATAAATCTTTTGTAATCACAAGTACCTTGCAACACCTTTGACGGCTGAACATGTCTGTTCGCATACGTAAAGTTTAACTTTATGAGCTGGAGTATGAATATTAATTGAAGTCCCAATTATGCAACCCAAAACTCCAGGAAAACTTGAAATCTAAAGCAATAAATAAATAACTACAATATCTAGAGTGCAATTTATTGCCACCTTTGCAAATTCTGTCGTGCACGCATTCTTTTCAATGTCATCAGATGGAAACTTGATTATCATACAAAATTCATTCACATATTCTGTCGTTAATTTATCTAGACAAAAAACACTGGGGCTTTTATTTTAAGGATAAATTTCTTTTCAACTAAAAAATATCCATCAGTATTTTTGCTCGAAAAACTGACATTTGGCGTAAAATTACAGATTAGCAAAATTACATGTCGTTTTTACTTACATATTTAAAGGTATTACAATACTTTCAAAGACATCGACGAGTGTTTCACCAGCGTTCTTATCCAAGCATGTATCATTTACATAATAACTAGTGGTGACTCAAACATTTCTTATCAACGATGAGATGTGTGGTAAGATAGAGTACCTGTGTGTAAAATTTCATTGCATTTGATTGATAATTAAAAAAGATATACGCGTTTCTATAGTTAGCGACGATTTTACATGTTATCAAAGCAAGATTTTTTTAATTTTCGAATAGACCAGTGCTGGTTCAAAAATTATCAATGATAATGTGATAAGGTAGAGTATCTGTGTATACAATTTCATTAAATTTGATTGATAATTAAAAAGGTATACGCATTTTAATAGTTTGCGACGATTTTATAAGTGATACCAAAACAAGGTTTTTTATGATTTTCGTGGAAACCAATGGTAGTTCAAAAATTTCTAATTTAATGTATGATAAGGTAGAGCATCTGTGTGCAAAATTTCTTTAAACTTGATATACGCATTTCAATAGTTGGAAAACGTTTTTATAACTGTCATCAAAACGAATTTTTTTTAATTTTCGTCGATTCTAGTGATGGCCTAAAAATTTCTTATCAACGATATGATGTGTGTTAAGGTAGAGCACCTATGCGTAAAATTTCATTAAATTGGATTGATAATTAAAAAAGTTATACGTATGTTAATAGTTGCGAAGATTTTATAAGTGTTATCAAAAAGAGATTTTTTTAAATTTTTGTGGAAACTAGTTGTGGCTCAAAATGTATTATCAACGATTTTACAAATGTTATCAAAACAAGATTTTGCTGTTCGTATGGTTATCCCCTATTATTAATATTTACTTTTATATTCGTACAGTTTCAATCATACAGTATTCTTCGTAAGGAACCACGTACTTGTTATCAGCGAAAACGAGATTTTTCTGTTCGTATGGATATCTCATATTAATATTTGTTTTCATATTCGTACAGTTTCAATCATCTGATCGCCTAACATGAATCGAATCTCATCGAAGAGGAAGAGGGGCGCATTATTCGTAAGGTTATACTCTCTGTTTGCTTCCTTAGGGTTCAGAGTACCTTCCAAATATATAACACTATCGTAAGTAGCTGTAATGAGATCGGCTTTTTGAATAACCAGACTAATCTCATTGGAGTTGCTTTACGCGTTTGTAGTGTACGGATAAGTTCGACGATAGTATTCCCCTATCTCGTCCCTCACCCCGGGTGAATAAACTTTTCTGCGCTACTTCCACATCGATGTGCTCTCGTCTGCATATAGAGACCTACTGGCAAAAATCTTAAGATCCATACTTCTTCAGTTCCAATCTACTAGTTACTTTCTCGTTACCAAAGTCCACTAATCGACTTTCTTGATCAACCAATTTCAAGGTTATGTTGTGTAAGTACAGGTAAACAAATAACTGTAGATGGTCCCTCAATTAATTTATATCCTGGTTCAACGTGTATGTCAAACTCGAAGATTGTGTGCGACTGCTCACTGTTTCTGTATGCGCCTCCAGTTAAATTACACTCCACATGTATATTTGAACATCCAGATCAGATTCGTAGGTGTGACCTGCCCTATGCACGTTAGGTGAGAAGCCGAGAATGCGCCCAATAGAATCCGATTGTCTAAAGTCCACGTTATGTATAGATTTAACTTCACATTTTAGTGCATTAGTTTTTGCTCTTAAAATAAAGTCGATCGTGTTATGCGAGTTAATCTTACGCTTTAGAAATCTGTTAATCTCCACAATTTCATATACACCAAATGGAACCGTAATTTCTTTATGCTCGCCAGTTTGCGTAATGCAGTAAAACTTGTTGCCCTCATGAATATTTCGTATGGAATTACAACTGTAGAATCCTAGCAATCCTAATCCATACTGGTAATTAGGATCAAGTTCCATTGCCGGAAAATACGTTGCGCTGAGCACGTTTCCCATATCCGTCAACGTGAACATTTGGGATACGACTACAAATAAACAAATAATATTGCTAGCTATTTATTATACAGAAAATCTAAACATAAATGTCCACATATAAATGTATTATAATTCTGCTCCTTATCATAATTATACGCAAATTTATCTCTTAAATGTCTCATTATTTCAAGTGGTGGCGCTAAATCTCCAAAGCTGTCGTAGTAGATGGTTGCATCACCGCGTTTCTTGAAAGCAACCCAATGAGAACCTCTTCTTCTACTATCGTCAAGGTTCACGATAGCACATTCATTAAGATGCGGTTTATGTGGAATCGCGCGTAAACACTCCTCTGAAGAATTGCACATCTTTAGCTTACTTATTTAGATCGGAATCGGTTAATGCTCTCCGCGGCAAATTTATAAGTTTTTTGGAAACGGTTTCAAGTATGAAGCACATCCCTTCTTATAAGGCTTCAAATAAAGTCATCTGCCGCCCGTTAGAGCAACCGCTTCCATTGTTGCGTTATAATGTTGAGCCTGCTACAATTGCTTCTTCGCAGCCGAAGCGTCATTGACAGTTTTAGCTATGCCGCTCGCACCACCGGTAAGAGCACCTGCAGATGAGAAACCGGTGAATACGGGTAATAGGAATGAAAGGAAGCCATCAGTTGTAGGTATCGGAATGATTCTAGGCACTTGCACCTTCTTCTTTCCACCGGCAATCTTAACGACCTTCTTAGCAGGCGATATACTGACATCAATGACTTTTTTCAGATTGCCATCTTTAAGCAGACTTTTGAGACTTTCGAATAGGTTGTAAAACTTCGCTACTAAACGAGAACCTCTTCCTTCTTTTCTTCTTAGCACCCATACCCAACGTGGGTTTAACCTTCTTGACGTTCGCTACAGCAAAAGCTGCTGTTTTCTCACCAAAACTTGAATCCTTCAATAATACATGATTCCAAGCTTGATCTCAAAGTACCCTATCTGCTTGATAACGACTTGTTAGAATTATGATAGGCGATATTGTGTTGTTTGCAAGCTTCGTTTAGAGGATTTATATCGGGATCGTCGCGAGCTAAACGTTTATGTAACTTGGTTCCTGGTCCGCTAACCTGAAATCAGAAGTTGCGAAGAAGCATGGTCGTCTCTTTCCGACATCAATTAGAGCAATTATTTGCAGACCTTCGGGGTGCGGGAAGACTAATGTGTGGCTAGCTTATTGGAGACACCGCACGGTTCAAAATTTGAAAATGTATACGTTTACTCCAAGTGGCTTGAGCACCCAAAGTATAAATACTTAGAGCATGTACTTAAGCCGTTAAGAGGTATTAGGTATAATTCATTGCAACACAAAGCGTATGTACCCACGCCCGAAGCGACCGCTAAGAATTCTATAATGATCTTCGACGACATCTCGTATCTCAATCACGATATAATTTGCAATTATTTCAGTAGAAGGCGACACTCGGGCGTGACTCCTTCTATCCCTGTCAAACCTATTCGAAGATTCCCAAGCACTTGATTCGCAATAAGGTGAATATGGTTGTACTATTTAAACAGAATTGCATAAATTTGAAGCATGTATACGATGAGCACGTAGGTACTGATATGACCTTCGATCAATTTAAATCAATGTGCTCACGATGTTGACAGAATAAATACGATTTTTTATGCATTGAGACTTTGATTACGGTAGATGCCGAAGCGGATTTGATTGCTATATCACCTGCTTATAAACCTCATTGAGATGCAGTCAGTCGCAATGGATGTTCGAGATAAGGTGGTTAAGCGGAAGATAACGCAAACTCGTAATGCAATCAAACGTAAACTGGAATTATTGAGGAGAGGTGAACTTGAAATATATCGTTTAGCTGAAACTACATATAAACATATAGTGGATCCTTTGAAGCAAATCGCTAACGCGGAAATTAAAGTAGAACCGGTGAAATCAGAGTTCAAGCAAGTACCTGCCGCAACTTCAACACCTGTCACGTTCAAGTTCAAACCTCCCGTTGCACCGTCATTCGTTTAAATTGGTGTGGAGACAAAATATGCTACGTTTAGACCCCCTGTCATTCGTTATTGCCGAAGCAGATCCTGTCGAAGAGGAGGAAGAGCAGGTGGAACCAGCTAATTTAACCCGATTACTGATGACACAGGCGTTGCCGATGAATTCTTAGAGCAATATCATCCTTTGCCTCGTTACTATATACAATGACTGATCCACGGGAACCAAGAACAAGTTGATAATGCAAGGTGCTAATCTAAGTATAAAAGATGAAACATATGGAAGCACACCCGAACTATACTAGCTGCTTATATTGAAAGAGCAAAGAAGTATACGCTGAGGGATGATGAGACGGTCTACGTTGATATTCTAGCTAAGATTAACGCATATAGGAAGAATCGCGACCCTCACGGAGCAATTATACCGAAAGATTATTAAACCGCTAATTAGCACCAAACGTTTCGGTCGCGGCATCATGAACAAGTTATCGAATAGAATGAAGGAATATGTATACTGGAATACTCCTCGCAAACTTGTTGCACGGTTCAGGCTGTTGCATGAATTGAAAGCAGCAGAGGCATGATAACGAAATCATTAGTATTGAAGAGGACCTCCGAGAAGAAAGTATAATTGCATAATCATGTCCATCGATAAGTTTGGCAGACATTCAGTATCGCATTTAAAACATGCAACTGCAAATATCAAATTAACCTGGGATAATTACGATATGTAAGATAAAAAACTGCAATGCCTTAGAACCCATACTAGAAGAATATGCTGCAACTAGGAGATATGTAGATAATGTGAACTTAAAAGTACAAGGAAGTTCTAGAGCTTAAAATAAAGAGTGATAAAGATTTATCGATTACAAAATTGTTGATTAACCGAGATCAGAAACTTGAGGAAAAAGTTAATCGTACATATGATGATATTAGCATTCTCAGCAGGTATATGTATAACATTGAGAATAAGTTACATTAGCAGTAATGTCTTTAAAGCTAGCGGTTGTTGAAGAATTGCATAAGCACTGCACGGAAGAATTTCATAAGGAAATGAACCATCGTTAAGCATCGGGATGATCTCTGATGGATTTAGCCGAATTTATTACGCATGCTAAACAGAACCGCAACACAAGTATATTTTAACAGTGATAGACTGCTATTCTAAATATCTATGGACACGCCCTCTAAAGTCGAAGAATGCCGATGAAGTTTGCCGGGCGATGAGTTCCATTCTGAAGGAGGGCAGAGCTCCCGATAACTTACAATCAGATCAAGTTCGTGAATTCTATAATAAACATTTTGAAGGGTTGATGAAGGGTTATGCAATACATCATTACTCAACGTATAATGTGAAAAGTCGGCTATTGTTGAAAGGGTTATAAAATCGTTGAAAAACGCATTACATAAACGATTTGGCAAGTGGTTAGATGCGCTGCAGGAAATTACTTCCGAAAATAATAATAAAATGCATTCTACGATTAGAATGAAGGCTAAAGATGTAACGACATCAACATACTTACCGATGTTTCATAACATTAAGAAAAATTTAAAATTGGCGATTACGTCCCTAACTTTCCTGCTGAACTATTTAAGATTGCCAAAGTGAAGGTTGGTAATCCCGTTACGTATTTACTGAAGGATCTGCAAGCTAAACTGATACTAGGGTAATTTTACGCGGAAGAACTATAGAAAACAGCTCATTGAATATTTCTCGTTGAGGTGTTACGGCGTAAGGAACCGACTATATGTTCTATGGCTTGGTATGGATAAATCGCATGATACGTGGATTAATAAAACAGATTTTGTATAACGCATATATTTTCATATAATAAATAATTTGTTATATAATAGTAATAAATAATTTCTTAATCTATATAATAATAATAATAATAGCTAATGTCTTAAGCTAAATCCATAGTATCGGGGATATTGCAACGTTCCAAGGCAGCGTATCGATACCATTAGGCAGAAAATACCTCTTGTCATTGCGATTGTTACGAGCGACTTTACGCTGTTCTATACCATAACGTGGTGGCTTTTCGATAAGATGCTGCTTTGTATGAAGCTTATAATATCCCCACCCCTTAGGCATTTTAAATAATCATTAAAGTTAATCCTACCCCTAACAACATAATCCCTAACACTTTTAACTTCTTTACCTCATAATCCTTAAGTCTAAAGCTGTACATTTTATAAGCCAATTAGTTTACTATTGCATCTAGGAATGTTATATGCGTAGCCTGTGGGACAATCCGAAGTGTTGAGGCGAGAAATATTATTGCGTATAAGATCGTATGCGTAGTCACAATGCATCTCGTATACAAGCTATCGGTATCCATACATACTAATTTCATACAATCATCGTTGAATTAATGCTGCATAAAATTATAGTGGAAGTCGTACATTAATGTTTTAGATATGTCTAAAATAGCCATTTTAGATAACTCGATAGCCATCAATTCCTCATTAAATATTTCTCTGCTGTGGAAATTCGCCTGGAAAATGTAATAATTGGCTCCATACCTACCACTCCACCTGATAATTCGGTGATTTCTCACATTCTCCATCGTTTTGCCAAAATTTGCGTTATTTAAGAGTTTGTATAAGTTTTTCTCGAATGGGTTAGTGGACTGCTCGCAACTATGTATTTAAATCTATATATGGTTTAAGTCAACGTGATTGTTGAAGCTAATTGCGCGATGAACTTTCTCAAGCACAAGGCCTGCTTGAAGGCATTGTTTCAAATTACGGTAATGAATGACATACTTAGCCCTAGAATGCAACGTTGCGAGCAGTTTCCTATTTTTACCACCAGGTGGAGTACCGTGTTCAACGCAGAACAGAATGTATTTATGATGATCATGCAAATTATCTGGATGCTAGATAAACATCGATATATTAACCTAAAATTTGAATTTGAAACTTTTGCCAAACGTTTTGAGCATGTGCATAATCATTATCTGTGATATGTGATTGCCTCAACTTGCTGTAAAATCTCTCTTTATCTGGAAGACAAGTTTCATCAAATTTAGCCCAGGTATCTACATACTCATGCGATACTACACTCCTTTTTAGTTAATAACTGCATCTGCTCGTCATTCAATTTAGGTCATAAATAAATAAGAAAATCATTTATCCAGGGGCCCGTTCATAAAACGATATGAATCTACAAATCGAAATTTAAGTATTAGATACGTCTTTGGTGAATGATATACAGCGTTCCTTAGTCTTAGGCAATAACGTAATTTTACCGGGGTTGGCTTGAGCAATATCTTTTATTAGGAAGTGTGAGTCAACCTGAAAAATTATGGAAAACAACTAGTATTATTCGCGGGGCCTTATACCGGATGTTGTATGTTTGATGGGTGCTACCTCTAAACCGACCGGTGAAATAACAATATATCTTACTTTAACATCATGAACTAAGAAGGGGTGCTCGCAAATATGACAGTGGGTGAATTCATATTCCAACATTTGCATGTCGTTTAACATTTCCATCGGTAATGGATTATCGAAACACTGTTGCAGATTACCCGCAATATCTAGCAGCCCATTGGTGAACCAATTAATGCACTCTTCATCCCTCCGCATCCGAAATTTTGATAAGGAATCGTTAAACGTGCAGTGGACATAATATGCAATGCTGCATACGTTATGCTTCTTATACTTAACTGTATTCCGCGCTTCGTCATCTTTAAAATCCTGTACTAACTATCCAAGTCGCTATATAAAATAAAGGGCGCAATCTATTTATAAACTCATTCTCAAAATAACATTCGCTCCTGGCTTAGGGATTTCTATCCCACACTTATTAATTGACTTACAACCTTATTCATCATTACTAAGTTTAATTTAATTTAACTAGAATAGGATAGGCATCTATCGCATAGATATAGTTTCTTATGAATCTTCGTTAACTGTGAACACACTAATCATGTTAAATTCTTGATCCAGCAATGTTACTGCTTGTTATCATCACATAGATATACGGGTACTGTGGTATACGTAGTTACATCCTTTCTAATAAGAGAATAAATAAAGGATAAATTAGGATTTTGTTTTAAAAATGTAGGAATATGGTTTAAAGTCATGGGAAACTGGTTATCTTCAAAACTTATACTGTCAGAATAATAGGGATAGAATGATACGCGAGTGAGGTGGGTAACGGGAAAGAGAGCCCATGCTAAAGTCCACCCGAAGCAAGATCATCATTATTTTTTACATGAATAACGCATTTCTTATTTTTTTATTTGAGCAGGTAAAGGTATACAGGAGGACGCTCTTATTAACGTTACACTGTTCGCGTTCACAGTTAACGAGATAATTTTCGATAGAGCCCAACCACTGTCCTGTTCTTCAAATTGAAGTAATCGCTACATTAAGTAATGAACTGCATTAGTATTAAATAGATTTTTTAAATTTTCTCATTCTAAGTCATCTTAGAATATTAAAATTTTTGGTTGTAAAACTAAATTCCCTATACATTAAATTATCATCATTATTTAAAGATGGTTTTACGAATTTTGCACAAAATTCTAAATTTACGTTTAAAATGTGATTATAAATACTAAAAATGTCCTTAATCTTAATTGAAAACAACTTAAAACTATCACGAAAAGATGCTCTTAATGTCCTATACCCTAAATTAATTATAATACCGGTGTTCACCGTGGATTTAATGGCTGTAGCTAAATACCTCCACTCGACTGCACCTTTGCTTCCGAGGATCAGCTGGTTTTCTTATCTGCTTTAGTAGTGTTCTATACCGCTCCAATTTCCCTGTAACTCTCGCTAGATGTCTCTTATCACCAATACTCAATGATGAACCACCAACGCATGTTTTAATGAGTTTTAAGTTAGCGTCAATGGTGTTGGTTATTTTACTGATTTTATATCCATCATGAGTATTGTGATGCTTATAGAAATGTTCAAATTTTTAGAGACGAATCAACATTTTCGATTAAAGCCATTTTCAATAATAAATTATTAAAATGAATTTACTATAAATCATAAACGTTCTACCTGAGTATCTAGCGAACGAACTGTAGCAGCAAGTAATATAATATGGTGGATTCTATCAACCCTAGAATTTATGGATATAATTAATGCTTCAAATATAAATATATGAATTACCTGGACCAATGCAAGTAATTAGAATAGCAGCTAAGGTACAGCAGAAAGCACTTTTTCAAAATACAATCAGTTATTATCCCGCAAATTTGAAATTTTACACAGTTGGTAGGACTGCGTCATTTGCTTTAGTTTATACATGGGCATAACACCTATAGGGGCTACGAAGTACATATTTCAATATTCTAATTAAACTTTATTTCATAAAACAAAATTCCATTTTTTCGTTTTTATGTAATTTAACCCAAAAAAATTGTATATTTTTTCACTCTAACATGGCCTCTATTGTATTTTCAAAATCAGATGTACAAAAATAAATTAGGACTAGATACAAAGTCAAACGTGATTGTTAAATAAATAAATATAGTGCAGCTAAATTCCTATTCAAACATGTTTATAGTATGCATAAATGCAAAAAACTACAGTAAATGTTCAAAATGACGGCCATCATCGGCTATACACAAATTTACTCGTATTTTCTTATTTCCAAATAAAGCTACCGAAGTGCTTCCATCGATGTTTTGAATTTCTCTAATAATTGCTTCTTGTAATTCTTCTAAAGTATGTAAACGGTTTTGAAACACTTTATTTTTCAAATGTCCAAACAAAAAGAAATCTAAAGGCGTTAAATCAGGCGAACGTGCTGACCAAATTCCTCTGCTGATTAGTCTCTCACCAAAAAATGTTTGTAAAAAAACTATGCTTGCATTAGCAACATGTGGCGGTGCATTGTCCTGCTGAAAATACCCATTTCTGATTTCATCATCATGCAACTCTTCTATGAATGGTTGTAATATGTGTGTTCGATAACGTTCAGCATTTATTATATCACTAAAAAAATATGGTCAAATTATCCTACGTCTTAACAGCGCAATCCAGACTCCTATTTTCAATGGGCGAAGATTCTGTTCAACAAAATTGTGCAGATTGCCAGCTGCTCAACTCCGAAAATTTTGATTATTTATGTAACCAGATACGTGAAACCATGCCTCATCCGACATAAATGTAAAAATTAGAACCATCGTTGTTCAGATAATTGTGGAACCATTCACAGTATTGTAAACGTTGACCATGATCAGCAGGTAACAATTGTTGTACAGCTGTCACTTTATAAGGGTACATACGCAAATTCACTTTCAGTACTCTGCGACAAGTAGAATAAGCCACACCTGCAAAACAAATCGATTAAGCTGTTAAACGAACATAAATTTAAAGAACATAAATATTAACTTAAACACTCAATTTGTGAGTATCAATAATTATTGTAATTTGTTTTTAGTAATAAAAAACTAAAATTTAGAAGTGTAAGAAGGTGCACTTAATTTTTTCAACGATTTAGTAGGACTTCGTTCTATTCGTTGCTGTAAATCATTTACAGTTTCTTCAGTTAACACTGGTGGTCGGCCAGTTGTTGTATGAATCCTATTCACTAATTATACAATTATCTGTATTGATTTTTTTTCAATTTTGATTTCATATATCAAATAATGTGTTATCAATCATGTACTTTACAAATATACACTACTATGTTAAATGGATTTTTATTAAAATTTCAAAATAAATTCATTTTCTATAGTTCCTATTTATTTTCGAATTCATTATTATTTTTTTTTACTATTATATGCTTGCGTATACATTTCTATACACTGTGTGACGTCTCAATAAATATTTACGTACATCCAGCTTTCTGCATTACACATCTAACAAGGCTTCGTAGCCGAGAGGTAATGGTATACATTTACCATGCTAGCTTTCCGTAGTTCCTCTCTCGTGACGAGCAAACAATTTTTTCAGGGTTTAAACTTCTAACGCGACGGCGAAGACAAAGACTTCTTCAGCAACGGAAGCAGCTCTTTAGCGGTGGCGGCGAAGAACCTACCCGAATGACCCCGCAGCATATAACATCCTCACAGAAAGACGCCGAGGATCCATGCCGAAGAAGCTACCAAAAGCTGAAGTATAGGTCCAAGATGGCCACCATGTCTCTCACTGGTCAACACATGGGCTAGCCCCCTTGATAATCTTGCCAGGCTGGCCGCCACATCTCTTATTGGTCAACAGAAGGGCCAGCCTCCTTGATATTTCCACGTCTCTCATTCGTTAGCATATAGGCCAGCCCCCTTAATAATCTTAACCGGGGAAGGGTGCATAATCTTCTCTCATTGGTCTGACGCCCTCGTCTTTCATTGGTTCGTCACGTCATCTTGTGAAGGGCGGCCCTTAAGTGCTCACGGTGCTGATTAATGTGACGTCACTTCCTGTCACAGGATGTACATAGCCTTACTGCTGCTTTTCAATGACAGGTCTATGTTAATAATTTCCTTGTCCATAAAAATTCGAAATTAGTTTTTTTTCATAGTAGGCTTTGATTACGCGCGGCAGCCATTATGAAACAAAAGAATGTCTAGCGTCATTATTCCATCTCCTTAAGTTTAAAGAGGTTATTTATTTAAAGATTGACATCCAGGCAACAAGAGACATTTTAGATTTCTTGTTATTATTATGGTTACACTATCTAGTTAATTAAATAGAACTTTACCAGAATTAATATAACTGTGGAACAAATATCTAATTAACAACTTCTCCAACACCTTATAGGTGACTCTTATTCGGTGAGAACGGGGACTGCCGCTTAGCGGTTAGTGTCGGTCACCTGAACTACTTTGTTTATTTGACTTTCACTACAATGGATCTGCTGCCACCTATTGGCAGGTTGGCCAAGTACCTTAGATAAAGCTTAGCGCATGGCAGTTGATTTCTGTTGTTGCAACAGATATTTGTTTGTTATCTGTTGTAATTCTTACTGGCACGTAAACAAGCAATCAAGTGTGCAGTGATCTTTAATAGCGGCCTTCGGCACACTAAAGGTAAGTTTCATAATTTATGTAAATTCACATTTCAAGTTGACAAATAATACACCTTTGCAAAATAATCTGATATAAAAACAACTTCTCCAACACCTTATAGGTAACTCTTATTCGGTGAAAACGGGGACTGCCGGTTAGCGGTTAATGCCGGTCACCTGAACTACTTTGTTTATTTCACTACTATGGATCTGTTACCACCTATTGACAGGTTGGCCAAGTACCTTAGATGCAGCTGTGCACGTGGCAGTTGGTTTCTGTCGTTGCAGCAGATAAGTTTATGTTTGTTACCTGTTGTAATTCTTACTGGCACGTAAACAAGCAATCAAGTGTGCAGTAATCTTTAATGGCGGCTTTCGGCAGGTAAGTTTTATAATTTATGTAAATTCACATTTCCAGTCTTTGCAAAATAATCTAATATAAAAATGGCCGACCTGGAGCGGCAGTCAATGAGCGGTACAATTCCACAAGTCACCCCATGATTTTGAAATCTTTTTTATATTTTTCCAAATTTTATATGACCATTATATTTTGTTTATATTTTAGATGTCAAGACATCACATTCATTAGACTAATAAGGCGCAATGAACACCAGATCAGCTTTTAATAGCTATCAAAGAGAGAAGTCATTTAGAAGTGCTGTTAAGAATCATGCTATTCCTTTCAGTGCCCTTCAAGAGAGACTGAAAAAATCTATGACGTGTTTTTCCACGTCTAGGAATAAAAGCTGTTTTTTCCTCTAGCCAACTACTGTTCCAGTCACGAAACCTGGCGACTGCCGACGCATTCCGAACTTTACCGATGCTTATTCCAGTGCAGTAGGCATAATTTGACATGACAGTGTCCTTATTGTCATAATATTTATAATTGATTACAATTTGAGTCATTAAAGGTAATTAAGTTTTACTTTCATTTTACTCTGCATAGGGATAATCGGTTATAACTTTATTTGGTTTGTATTAACGTCGCTTTTATAATCGTGTTCGAAACGTATTTAAAATGTCTTTAAAGTCCGGCAAAGGTTTGAGCTCACAAACGCCTGAAGTTGTTTATAATGTTTACAATTATTTTGCTTCGCACAAAAATGACCACGAATTACTAACAGACATTAAATTAAAAATGAGTGAAGCAACAAAAGTGTCTGTACATTCTATCGAAAGAATTTTAAAAGAAACTAAAGATAATATTGGTGATTGTGACGCTGTACCAAAGTTTCCTTCTCCAAAGAAGCGACCAAGAAACAATTCAGTAACGAACGTAGAAGAATATGAAGCAGAATATTTTCGACGTATAATTTACAATTTTTATATTACCGAAAAATGTCGCATGACAATTAGTAAACTAAAAGAAAAACTTAAAACCGATTTGGACCGGCAAGGATCGGAGAGTTCATTGAGAAGAATTGTATGAAAATTGGGATTTAAATGAAGATTAGCTGAGAATAACAGAAACTTATTAATAGAAAAAAGCGACATTCGTTTTAAGCGTATTCAGTAGGGGAGACCGGGGCACAATGAAACATGGGGCACATTGAAACATATAAATTTGTCAAAATATAATTTATAAATAGGCTGGCGCCACCTCTTACACAATATACAAAGTTTATGAGTAAAGTGTCAAACCTGGAGTTACGATTTATCAGTTCGTTCGAGGCTGTTTATGATACATGTGATTATTTGTGATCCAAAAGTATTTTTTTAGTTCTGTAGTAATTTTGTTGTATGTGCTGCTCTTATTAAGCAATTTAAATATTTCAGTGGTTAATCTACAGTTGGAGGAAGTAGTGTTCGGTTGGTAAGTTTAAAATCTTGATATAATTTGTATAAACATTTTTTAACCTAGAAATATGTATAATTGACAGTTGAGGTACAATAATACACGTGGGTACGGGGCACAATGAAACATGTGTCATTGTGCCCCAACCTGTTTTATTGTGCCCCAAACTGAAAATGAATTTTATGCAGGAATCATGGTGCGAAACAAAATTCGGAAAACTGAAAAAGGAAACTTTTCTGAGGACTCTATGCGAGCCGCCGTTAGTTTGGTTAATCAAGCGATGAGTTTAAGGAAGGCAGCTGAGCAAACTGGTTTAAACTTTTCAACTGTATTTCGGTGAGTTTTTATGTTGATTTAAAAATTATTTATCGAAAATTTTGTATTATTGTCTAAAAATTATTGTTGTGATGGCTTGAATGTTTTCATTTCAGGTACGTTAGGAAAAAAACCTAAGCACAGGAAAATGAAGAAATCCGAATGAAACCTAATTACCAGGTAAGACAAATTTTTACCAAAGAGCAAGAGCAGAACTTATCGGAGTACATCGTAACTTGTGCTCGTATGTTTTATGGATTGACAACATTCGACATTAGGAAAGTTGCTTATCAGATGGCGCAAGTCAATTCCATTAATTGTCCAGAAAAATGGCCAAATGAAGAAATGGCTGTACGGATTCATCCAATGCTTAGTGTCCGGACTCCGGAAGGATGTAGTTTGGCAAGAGCGATAGCATCTAACGAACACAATGTTAACATGTTTTTTGACAATATGGACAAAATTTATAACAGTAACCCTATGTTTGCTGACGGAACAAGAGTATACAACCTTGATGAGACCGCAACCACAACGGTTCAAAAACCCCCAAAAGTTGTGGCAGAAAGGGGAATCAAACAAGTGAATAAATGCACTAGCTCTGAGAGGGGTGTACTTGTCACAACTTGCTGTATTGTGAATGCTGCTGGAAATACTATTCCGCCTGTAATGATATTTCCTAGAGTGCATTTTAAAAATCACATGATTTCCGGTGCACCTTCTGGTACTCTAGGTCTAGCTAACCCATCCTGATGGGTGACTAAGGAACTTTTCGTTGAAGTTATTCGACACTTCATAAAACATAGTCAGAGCTCTAAAACTCATCCAACACTTCGGCTGTTGGACAACCACGAGATCCATCTTTATATTAAGGACTTGGATTTAGTAAAAGATAATGGGGTGACAATTCTTACGTTTCCTCCGCATTCAACAAATAAGATGCAACCTCTTGATGTCGGCGTTTACAAACCGTTTAACACATATTATAATATGGCAATTGACAGCTGGATGATGAAAAATCCCGGAAAAACGATCTCTATTTATGAAATTGCAGAATGTGTAAATTATGCTCATCAAAGAGCTATGACTCCTGCGACAATCATAGCATCATTTAAAAAGACTGGCATTTTTCCGTTCGATAAAAACGTTTTTAGTGATATCGATTTTATGCCTAGTTCTGTGACGAATCGACCGGATCCTACATTAAAAGAAGATTCCATAGATGATGGGACAAATCGAATAGTTTCTATATCTAGCTATGCAACATCTTCAAATATAAACACTTCTATATTTAGTTCTGCAACACTTTCAACAAATTCATTTCTAAGTCCTGTAGAATTCATAGGTTTTCCTAAGGCCAAGGACAGAAAACCGGATATATCTGGTCGCAGGAAAGGCAAAAGCATAATAGCTACTTCTACTGCTGAAAAAGATGCCATAGCGGAAAGAGAAAACATAAAAGTCAATCGAACAAAAAAGCAGATGGTTACTAAAAAGATTATAGTTGGATCGTCCGAAGAATCATCTGAAGGGGAAATGGAATTTGAAGAGTCCGATACCAGTGATCAATTAATGGAATAATGTGAGGACTATGAATTTGAATATTTGAAATCTGAGCCAACCAAAGGTGACTACGTGCTCGTAGAATTTATTACTAGAACAAAAAATAAAATGTATTATGTTGATAAAATTGTTAATGGTAAAGATGAGAACAATGATTTTGAAATTGATTTCTTGAAGAAGAGTGATAAAATATGTGACCATTTTTACAAACCGGAACTTCCAGACGTATCACTCGTTAGTTTGACTTCAATAAAACAAATTTTGCCAAAACCATCTTTCTTCCGAAAAGCCAAGCGTCAGAAATCATATATGAAATTTGGCCTTACTTTTGGTTCACTAAATGTTCACTAATTTATCATTATATGCGTTCACTTTAGAAAATAGATTTGTTTGTTACATTGTTTCATTGTACCCCAAAGGATGTTTCATGGTACCCCATAAGTGGGGCACAATTAAACACAAGGCACCTGTTGTTTCAATAATGTGTAAATCACCAAAAAAAAAAAATTAAAGATTGAAGTAACGTGAATGGATGCCAAAAGTTATAAGAATTCTGATACCTTTTCATATTTTACATAATATTAAAATTTTACATAAATATATTCATTATGCATTTTTTCGTTTCATTGTGCCCCGGTCTCCCCTACATAAAAAAAATTAAACATTACAGAAGAGCAAATAGACCAATTGTGTATATTAACAAGACTTACATTCATTTTGGTCACACAAAAAGTCATAGTTTGTTACACGTCCAAACCGCACTAGGCGCCGTGTATGCTTACTAATGTAAGCGGGTTGCCAAGCCAGCTAACAGGGAGATGGGCGTGGTCGAAATAATAAGTAAAATGAATGATTAATACGCTCAAACACCTTACGCCTAAATTCAAACAGCTCAGTCCGGGAAAATATGTCTCTAGGCGCCACCACAATCGAAACTTTGCTAAAATAATTGTCTTAAGCTGGATGTTAATTAACCCTACCTGATTGTGGAAAGTAGGATTGTGCTTACGCAGTAAACTCTCACACGAGGGTTCTAAAACCAACACTCGTCCCAAACAATTCAACTCAAACTCAAATATATTTAGTACTACCCAGGTTATTAAAAACTTTTTGAATACACCTCGTATACCAAAAGTTCCAAAACAAAATTTATCGCTCAAATTCAACTGCATTCACGTAACCAACAGTTATATTTTCTACGTATCCCTCGTATACATATAAAGTTAAATTTCTACTTATTAATGAATAAATAGTTCTTCATTCAATGGTCGACAATTAATTTTTTTAAATTCCTAATCAAAAGAAAGCAATGTCATCGGCTTAGTAATTGTTACTCCAATATAATAGTGATAAAGTGCTGCAAAACAGTCAAACGAGAATAATCCTTGAAGGTTTAATATTTCTAACATGAACCATATCTTTTAAATTTAATTTAATTTTTATAACACTTCTGAATCGTATTTGACATTCGTAAATATGTAAGTTCTCAAAACTCATCTCCTTTAGTTATACTTAATGAAGTTTTAATTAACAGCTGATCCGTCATTAGTGTATTGCGTTAATGAAACTAACATGAAAATTTTTGCAATCAACCTGGCAGATATAACCTTTCAGGTTGTTCATTAATCTTAAAAATCCAAAATATGCAAAATCTACATTTAAGTTGTCAAAAAAAAAGTAGGTCACCAATTAAGTAAACGTCACAAATGTATCTCATAACTGGCTAAATAAACAAAATAAAATTAACGATAAATATATATTGTCCTGCATAAAATAATAAACAAATGACAAAGAAACAAACACAAATATATTTACATATACCACAACAGCGTGGTTGAAAATGAAAACCACACGTCACTGCCAATACAACTTTCTGCAAAAATTCTTACTACTATACAACCCAAAACAACATAACTCGAGAACGATTATCTTTTCGCTTCTAAACTAATTAATAATTACCCAACATTACGCAAATGAACTAAACAAAAGATAATCGTGCTTAACTGAATTTTCAAGGTCCTTAAATATAATTCTTACTTAAAATTGTCCATTTATCCTACGCTTTTCTTTCTTCTTTCTTCCCGTAAACCAATTATTTGTAGTCCATTTGTAATCCTTAAATTGCCTGAAGGCACATAACCAGTGCTTCACAATTTCACAAACACTTATTCCTTTCTGTACTCACAAATAGTCCAATAACACGTAATAATCTGTACACGTTTGGTTGCCTCCTAAAATTTCTAGCAACCTTTAGGACAATAAAGCCCTTCCTTTTAATGTCACATAAAATTACCTTAACATTGGCTTAATTTACTACCAAAAATTTCGTTTACTTAAAGGTGGTCCCATAAATAATTTTAACTAAATATCGGTACAAGAACACGCGCTGCACTCAACACTATAACGTAATAACTGTTATCTTTTATAAATCTGCTTAAACACTTTTTACTTTCTTGAAAATAAACAAACTAATTTTATCTTCAATCCCAATTTTAATTAATTGTTTTATTTATGAATGTCTTATACGATTCATCCCCTTTCGGGTTACGCAGTTGTTTAAACAATGACTGCCTTCAATATTATTCACAAATATAACTCCAACTCAACCCATTCTAATTTCACACCTCGCGCGCGCGTCTCACCGAGCTCTCACCGAAAAGCAACAACCAACAACCCCCGTCAATCTCTGACTTTCCTATTTATACCTTCAGCCATCCATCTTTAAACATGTCTTCCTTCCGCGCTATATCCACCAATAGTATTTATTAAAAATTTCTTAGTCCCGACTGTTACTACCATCTGTACAACCACGCTTATAACTGCAATACATCGCCATATTTGTTTTTACTTACAAATTTTTCAATTACTTTATGAAGAAGCCTTTTTTTCGTGATCACATTCATTCAGTAGCCACTCTGGACCATTACACAACTTTCAACGATTATCTCCCGCATGCGCTCGATCTCCTTCCGCAACATTTGCAAAAATAAGTACCGTCTAAGGTCTGAAATCCCATATACATACACGTATTCTCAAAACAAATTGCACAACATTACGAAAACTTTCTGAAATTAACACTTAAACATACCCAATCTTTCTCTGCATATTTTCTAAAACATTCTACACTTATACACTCACATCTTCCGGTCAAGATTACTCCTCTATCTTCCAACATTCCATTTCTTATCAAGTAGCCAACAGTAGCAATACAGTAGCAAACATTATCGTCCCATCGACAAATTTCTTTTCACATTTACATTCATCAGAATCTATTTATTCCAACACCAATGTCTCTATAATATTCAAATACACGCATTTACATACTGAATAATATTTCTCCTAAATTTCCAGTGGCGTATCATACACCCACATACATTATGCATATACACAAAATTTTTTTTTTGTTCCAACTCAATACATTCGCACTCAAAACACGTAATACACGTCATTACAACATCCTACATACAGGGTGCGTCAACGCAACCTGACAAGTTGGGCTGACGGTTCAAACAATGGATTATTTTCTACAATTTCACAAGGGCCTCGTCTAATTGTAGTACATGCTGGTGGTGATACAGGCTTTATACCAAATTCCTTTTAATATTTAAATCTGGTAGTAAAAGTGGAGATTACAATGACGAAATGAATGGTAATAATTATGAGAAATGGTTGAAACAACAACTATTTCCCAATTTGCCAGCTAACAGCGTATTAGTTATCGATAACGCGCCGTATCATTGCGTTCGAATAAATTCGGCACCAAATTCGAACAGCAAGAAAAGTACTATGATGTTTCAAAAAATTGACAATTGTGTCCCAATGTGTTGAAGCCTGAACTGTACAATTTAATAAAATCGAACAAGGGCCGATACGTAGAATATAAATTAGACAAATTATTATATGAAGCAGGACACGAAATTTTGCGCTTGCCGCCACACCATCCCGATTTAACTGCTATCGAATTAATATGGGCAAAGGTTAAAAACGCGGTAGCTACTAAAAATATTTTTTTTAAATTAGACGAAGTGCACAGTCTACTGCAAGAAGAGTATGGCAACATAAATGAGGACGATTGGTAAAAAGTCTGTTCCACAGCTGTAAGTAAGAAAGATCATTATATGTATAGTAACGGATAATATAATAGATATTCAAGTCGAAGAATTAATTATAGATGTTAATGATGATACTCATAGTGAAGACTTAAAATTTAGTGATAGTGACTAAGTAATAAAAAACGCAATATTGTGAATTTATGCTATGGCCTATTTACGTAGAATATATAAAAATTTTGCACAATATATTTATTTTTAATTTGTGTTGTTTTTTTATACCAAATAATTTGTAGGTTTAATTAAGATAAATGATGCCAAGTTAAATAAAGACGAATTATCCATGATTTTCTTTTAAACAAGTACCTAATGACCGTAGTGAAAGTACGCTTATGGAATTCGAACACACAAAGCGGCTTCTACGCATAAATTACATTCGCCAGGTTTCGTGACGGGAGCTGTAGTATGAACCGAATAAACGTCTTCAACAAGATACAGGAAAACCATAAACACGTGATAGAGAAATTTAAGTTTAAACCTAACATTATTTATAACGTGGACGAAACGGGTATTACAATCGTTCAAGACACAAATAAAATTTCAGCAGCAAAAGACAATTAAAAGAGGTCAAATTACCACAATTATTTGTTCATTTAATGCTGCTGCTCCCGTTTTCATTTACGCCAGACAACGAATGTCATCTATTCTGGAAGGGAATGGATCACTTAAATCTTTTTAAAAATTTTCCAAAAACGGTTGGACTAACAAGGAAATATTTATTCAGTGGATCCAACATTTTAAAAAATACTCCAAACCCTCTGAACATGAGCCAGTCTTACTCATTTTCTCAGAAGAGGATTTCCCTCTGGAATCACCAATTCAAGATGTTTCCCCACTGCCAGATTTTGCTGATGCAGGGCCGAGAAATTTCAGCAAAATGCACTCCCAAATTTTAACATCAGCGCCAAGATGAACTAGAAAAGACAAAAAAACGTGAAGAGCATTTAAGAATGAAAGAACGTAAACAAAATATTAAAAAAATGTTCTCATAAAGTTGAGAAACCGGTTAAAAGAAAAATATTTGACTCGTCTGATTCCGATGAGGACTATTCAAATGAGAGCGATGTATGTCAGGAATCCGAAGACGGCGACTAGATGCCCTTTGATGACAGCGAGCCTGAAGATAACCACCCAAAGGGTTTAACCTGAATGAACTACAAGAAATTAAGACAGGTAACTTTCTTCTAGTAATAGTTTCAAATGAAAAATGAAAACAGAATTTTCCATCTGAAGTGGTGGGAATGAAAAGTAATTTTATTTCAGTGAAATTTATACGTGCTTATAAAGGTCATCAGCATATATTTGTTTTCCTAGAAATAGATGACATGATAATGAATAATGTTTGTTTAGTTAATGAATTAAATTAATGTAATAATGTTTTGCGATGTGACGTCATTTGACCTTGAGATTCCCCACGGCCGCCCACGTGTGAAATCGTATTTTCCACCCCTATGGTTTCTTTTCGAAGGCCTTTTTCAATCCTTGATAGAATTTTCAACCCTAATTATAGCCTTTTTTGACAGCCATGCCTTTTTTGTACTTGCTCACGTAAGGGGCACATTTAGGCCTTGGGATTGGTTTGGAGTTGGGATTGGGGCAGGATGTTGGCTTCTTTTCGAAGGCCTTTTGCAACCCTTGGTCGGGGTTTAACCCTTAATTAAGGTCCTTTTGGTTGTATTAAGAGCCTTTTCGGCAGTTCAGCCTGGAGGTTAGGCAATTGTGCGCATACTTTTACTTCCAATCTACAGATTGTAACCTTACGAAATTTTATTTATACATTGGGGTTGTATTCTAATAAGGGGCCCTAATGCTAACTTGTAAGACAGGTGTAGGCCTTCTCCCCATTGCTGTGTCTCCTTGGTGTATGTGAGCTATAACCTAACCTTATAAGACAGGTGTATGCCTTCGCCCCCTATCGCGGCCTTTTTGGTGTAATTGTATGTGAGCCCTAACCTAATCTTAAAAGACAAGTGTAGACCCTCCCCCCCCTGGTTGGAAATGGTATGGGGATTCTAACCTTATAAGACAAGTGTGTAGGCCTTCGCCCCCCTGTCGTGGCCCCTGGTTGGAAATTGTATTTGTCTTTGTAGGTTATGACTGGTAATTTGGAGTTGTATTCCAATAAGGAGACTATCTTGTAAGACAGATATAGGGTTTCGCAACTTACTGTTGGGACTTCGCCCCGTGACTCCTTGAAGTAAAATTTGAATTTGTATTCTAATAAGGAGGCCCTATTGCTATCTTGTAAGAGGTGTATGAACTTGTGTTAGGGTTTGATCTTGCGTGGGGAATTTGAATGACAGTAAAATTTAATTATAGAACACTTATTTTTTATTGTAAATATCAGAATTAAAAAATCATCAGTGAGTTATAAAAAAAATTACTGACATTCAGATTCTCTAATGAAACAAACATTTTTTATTAAGTTAATTAATTACATAACATAGTTATTACAATATTGTTTCCTAAATGATTATTAAAACTGGTAGTTTTACCTGTTGGTCCTAATGTATTGAAATATGTTTAATATGCATCCGTTCGTTAAATTGTTGTATATTGTACAGGCTGTCCCAAATTCGAGGGCAAGCATGGGGATCTCGCTCATTATAAGAGATAGGATATAGGTTTAAATTCGGCACTTTTGCTAAATTCGATGCCGAGTAATAATCTGCAAAGAAATTTGAGCTAACTCGAATGGATTTGGTTTTATGCTTAAAAAACTAAAAATTTCGATTTTCGTTTTTCGCGTTTGGCCACCTTATTATTAGGAATTTTCAAAATTCGATTACACATTATTAAGGCACCTTTTTACGCACAATACTAACACGATATTAAAAATATTATGTGACGTTTCGTTTATTCTGAACCATCATCAGGTTTATTCTGTCTTATGGGGGTTAAGATATATTTTTATGTTGTTGGATAGAGAATGTTATGCTGATTTTAGCAATATATAACACTTTATGGTTTGATCGACTGCGAACTAAAATAATGAGAAAAATACGAAGAACAAGATTCCGCCTTCTTGGATCCAGCAAGGAATAATTACAGTAGTTCTACTTATTTAATTTGTTAAACTCGTTAGAACATCCAAAAAAAAAAATAAAAACAGTTAAGCAATTTAAAAAAAACATTAACAAACAACTCAAACAAGTAGGTCTATGTAACACGGTCATAATAGCGACAACGCAAATTTATCGATAGGTAACAACAAAATAAATACACAGACAAACAAACAAAGTTTCCTCCTTCTTGAATACAGTAACGAATTATTCTTCTACAATTGTTTACGCTTCTTTGAATGGTTCGCCTGGGAATTTGACGAAGTTCATTAACAACCCTATTCTGGAGTTCTTCTATATTTTGCGGTGGCGTCTTATAAATCATATTTTTTAAATAGCCCCAGAGGAAGTAATCTAAAGGGGTTAAATCTGGACTTCTTGCTGGCCACCTAAGTGGTCCCCTATTTCCCATCCATTTATCAGGAAATTCGCCGTTAAGATATTCACTTATTATCGCAGCATTATGAGGAGGAGCTCCGTCCATTTGCCACCAGATAGTCCATCTTTCGTTTAGCGGAACATCATCCAAAAGGTCTGATATTTCGTGTTAGAAATGCGAGGTAGCGTTGAGACGTTAGGATACCTCCGTAAATAATTGGCCCAAGGAGCCTATCCTTCCAGATTCCAACCCACACATTAAAGGACCGGTGGCCTTGTCCTCGCATTTGCCTGTTAATTCGTGGATTTTCAACGGACCAGTAGTGCTCGTTATTACGATTAAACATTCCATTAGTGGAAAAATTGCACTCATCCGTCCAAATTATTTGATTGAGAAAGTTGCGACTTTCCAGCATTTTGGTATTAAGTTGGTTGCAAAAATCCAACCGTCTCATATCGTCCCCAGGCCGAAGAGTTTGACTAACGTGTAACTTAAATGGTTTATAACGGTGTAGCTTTAACACTCGCCAAACTGTCGTTTTTGGCACTTCAATAGTTTGCTCTATTTCTCTGGTAGATGTTGAAGAATTTTCTTGAACCTAAGATGGATAACATAAAGTCATAACTCTCCAAAAAAAAATGTCTGCTGAAATTAGCAGTGAAGTGAGTGGAAATTCTTATAATTAGTATAATACTAACAAATAGTACTTGATGTAATATTTCTTCTTCGGCATCTCTGTCTAGTCTGCTACCATATGCATTTCGAGGTTTCTGAAAACATCCAAATTCTCGCAAATTTTGATCTAATTTTAAAAAATATCTCTGGTTTGGTTGCTGCCTCTCCGGATATTCCTCTAAATATCTTTGTTCTGCTCTGACACTATTTCTATATCTATAAAAATATGTCTTATCCCCGATAAGAAAAAATAAACCTGATGATGGTTCAGAATAAACAAAACGTCGCATAATTTTTTTTTTTATGATTGTGGACCTGAACAGGCTAAAGCACTCAGGAACACTTAGGAGGATGGATAGAGGGATAATGAATTGCCAATAGATGCCTATGAACAGCTACCTTAAATTTTCTCATATCATAAGTGAGAGGAAAACAGGAACTAGGGAGATCATTCCAGAGTTTAGAAGCCGTGTACAAAAATGTGGATTGCGCCCGTTTGGTACGACAAGTGGAGATTTTTACTGCATACTGATGATGTGAATAAGCGAACCGAGTGTTTCTCGCAAAGATAGCCGGAGATGGTATCAAAGAATGTAATTCACCAGCACAATAGCCGTTGTAATAACGATAATACAAAGAAAGAACTGAAACCATCCTTCTATGCTCAAGGGACTGTATGTGAGAAGTTAAGGACGGGTAATATTTTTAATACCGTATTAGTATTGTGCGTAAAAAGTTGCCTTAATAATGTTTAATCGAATTTTGAAAATTCTTAATAATAAGGTAGCCAAACGCGAAAAACAATTCCAATATTAAACATATTTCAATACATTAGGACCAACAGGTAAAACTACCAGTTTTAATATTCATGTAGAAAACAATATTGTAATAACTATGTTATGTAATTAATTAACTTAATAAAAAATGTTTGTTTCATTAGAGAATAATCTGAATGCCAGTAATTTTTTTTTATAACTCACTGAGGATTTTTTAATTATGATATTTACAATAAAAAATAATTAAATTTTACTGTCATTCAAATTCCCCACGCAAGATCAAACCCTAACACAAGTTCATACGCCGGTCTTACAAGATAGCAATAGGGCCTCCTTGTTAGAATATAAATTCAAATTTTACTTCAAGGAGTCACGGGGCGAAGTCCCAACAGTAAGTTGAGAAGCCCTATATCTGTCTTACAAGATAGTCTCCTTATTAGAATACAACTCCAAATTACCAGTCATAACCTACAAAGACAAATACAATTTCCAACCAGGGGCCACGACAGGGGGGCGAAGGCCTACACACTTGTCTTATAAGGTTAGAATCCCCATACCATTTCCAAAAAGGGAGGGAGGGTCTACACTTGTCTTTTAAGGTTAGGTTAGGGCTCACATACAATTACACCAAAAAGGCCGCGATAGGGGGCGAAGGCATACAGCTGTCTTATAAGGTTAGGTTAGAGCTCACATACACCAAGGAGACACAGCAATGGGGAGAAGGCCTACACCTGTCTTACGAGTTAGCATTAGGGCCCCTTATTAGAATACAACCCCAATGTATGAATAAAATTTCGTAAGGTTACAATCTGTAGATTGGAAGTAAAAGTATTCGCACAATTGCCTAACCTCCAGGCTGAACTGCCGAAAAGGCTCTTAATACAACCAAAAGGATCTTAATTAAGGGTTAAACCCCGACCAAGGGTTGCAAAAGGCCCCCGAAAAGAAGCCATCATCCTGCCCCAATCCCAACTCCAAACCAAACCCAAGGCCTAAATGTGCCCCTCACGTGAGCAAGTACAAAAAAAGCGTGGCTGTCAAAAAAGGCTCTAATTAGGGTTGAAAATTCTATCAAAGGTTGAAAAAGGCCTCCGAAAAGAAACCATAGGGGTAGAAAAAACGCGTCCTACACGTGGGCGAGTAAAAAGAATCAAAAATAATTAGGGATGAAAAAGGGTTGAAAAAGGCCTCCGAAAAGAAACCATAGGGGTGTAAAATACGATCTCACACGTAGGCGGCCGTGGGGAATCCCAAGGTCAAATGACGTCACAAAAGTAAAAGGCGTGGTGCCTGTATTCTACTTATGATAAAATAAAGTTCAAATCACTTGATATGTTTTTACATTCTTTATATATAATAATACGTTAAATTTACCGTATCATTATTTTTACTCCGCTATTCTGACCTAAGACCGCCATTGCCTGACCTCATAGAGTAATACCAACCAATTAGCCAGCTTGCTTTTGTTTCATGAAAAAAACAACTCTTTTGCGTTTTACGAACCCAATTAGAATATAACATAGCTAAATAACAAACATAAACATAATTATTTCACTAGAAAACTGAATAAGATACGATTCATCACAGTTCTTTTCCCTTAAGTAACCCTTATTCCCCCGTTCTCCCCTAACGTATTTCCGTTGATGTTCGTTAAAACATCTTGTGTCCTTACTTCCAATATCTGGCGGTTTTTTAAGCGAAGAATATTCATACACTTCATTTTTTGTGTAAATAAAAGTTGAGAGGTGTAGGATTACGTGACCGCACCGGTCAAGCAATGGGGCTATTATTGAAGATAATCCCTAATAACAGGATGAATTTATTCCTACAATCGTCGCGAATATCTATTTCCCGTTATATTTTCAACGGAAATAAACGGTCCAATCAATTTGTTGTTCAAAATACAAAAGTATGTTTTATTTTATTTGTAAGACGTAATAAAGGCTATTTTTAAACCTACCTATACCGCACACCACACATTATACCTAAACCTTGTTTGTAGACACCTTTCTCGCTTAAATGATCTGGATTTTGTATTTCCCAGCAATAATGATTATGGTTATTAAATACTCTACAATTTGTAAATCGTGTTTTGTCTGTCAAAACAACTTTAGATTTAATGTTCGGTATTTATTGCCATTCACTAAAACTAATTTTTCTGTTAAAATCAACTCCGTGGAGTGTGTAAGGATGAACGCGAAGTTGTTTTAGAACTCGATGAACAGTTGAATTGGGATTTGTGGTATTTTCTTCAATTTTTGTTACCGAAGTACTAGGGTCGTCCCTGACGTGTTTCACTATGGTCGTATGTTTTGCTTCATTATTTTTGGTATAAGTTTTGGTTACAAAAAAGATCCATTCTGTATTTCTGTTAGGTTTCAAATAGTGTTCAACCATATGTAAACTTTCTTTATGAAAATAATTAACAGCCGTACTAAGTACTTGAAAAATCGTTTGACTAACAAACAAATTGGGCAATTTAATAACTCAGCAATATGGAATAATGACTCGAGGCATTCTTTTGTTTCATGATGGCGGCAACGCGTAATCAAAGCCTACTATAAAAAAAACAATTACGAATTTTGAAGCTTAAGGAAATTATTAACTTTGACTTGCGATACATTATTGAAAAGCTCTTGAAGAGCTTTTTCCCAAAATCCAATATGGCATCAGTAAGAAAATAAAAAGTTCATGTAAATATCTCAAAAACAAATGAAGCTGGAAAGTTTTTGTCTCAATTAAATTCTTTTTATAAAGGTACCCTAATAATTAACCAGAAAACCACATCACTCATATACAAGATGCCGACAAAAGTTAAAAATGAAAATTGTAATATTGTTTTCTAAAACTTCCCTAATTTAACCAACCCAGTTTCTGAGATAGCAATACATGTAAGGTAAATTTGGGACACAAATTGTGTCACACAATGTATGTATAATGTGTCAGGTACGTTGGTATGCATTTCGTCTACATTTAAAAACCTATTGTAATCTGTTTAATTTATTTTAGTTTAGTGGATTTTTCGACAAATATAAGCGTGAAACAATGCTCTGATTTTTTGTTTAAGAGAGTTGGTAATCTTAGTTGCGTAACATAAAATGTGCTCTTAAAAAGAAAGGCATTGAATTTAACCATAACAATGTTTTTAAGGGGAAATTTCTTCTGATTATTAGAAATTTGAAATCTAAAACTTAGACAACATAAAATTTAATTATAACATAAAATGTATGTGTTAAACACATTTTTTTCCATAACTCACGTTACGTTATAGTATATTGTGTCACAACGACAGAAAATGACCTTTAGCAGCCCGCGGCTATTAACTGCACGAGCGAGAGAGGGCAGCTAAAGCGTTTTCTGCATGTGTTACACAACTGTTTTTCGCCTACAAAAAAAATTGAAAATATAACAAAAATCTTTAATTTTATAAATGCAGACAGAATTTAATAAGAAACTTAACGAATATACGAATTTATTTATTATAGTAATAAATGTTAATTATCCCTTCTCTTGGTTCCAGACTTTAATAACTGACGTTTAATGAAAATTTATGTGAGTCACAGGTGTCTAGATAGTGAAAACTACAAAATCGTGTTTTGACAAGCAGCCCAAGGGACGATAAACATTACTTTCGGTCATATTTGTAGGGTTGATATGATTCATTTTCACATATGGTAGGGGAAAAATTTATATTTTATCTATAAAAATAAACTCAAGTTTTCTATAAACAGCAGCATTTCACACCAACTAGACATTATGAACAATATCATAAATTAAATGCAAACACTATACCAATAAAACGAAAATATAAACTTTCACCATTATTATACATAATTAAAATACTTAGCTTTTGGGTTTTTACGTGTTGTATTTTTATATTTATATGTCATATGCTAAGTAACCACAGCACTATAATAATGTAATGTGTAACTAAAATTAAAAATTATATTAAACATACTACATTGTTTTCCCTGCACAATAACAATTATTAACAAAAAACTATTTTTTTGTTAGGATTGACTAGATCTTTAATTGGTATGTAAAGTTTCTACTTGTGAATGCTTTTATCAATTTCAAATTAAAATGTTTCATTAACTTTATACTTACATCAGAATTTGATTAAGTTTTTTTCAATTTGTTCTTTGATTATGACATTTTTCATTGTTAGCTAGAAGTTGTTCTGATTTGTCATCTTCAAGGCAGTTTAATAACATTTCATTTATTAAGGATCTAGTTATCCTTTACTAAAATGAGATTCTATAGTTTACTTAATAGGTTTATCAAACTGTTATATTAATGGCACGCTTATGTTTGCGTTCTCATCTTTTTCACACATTTGATCTAACATCTTAAGCAATTGTTAAGATATTACCATTTATTGAGGACGATAACGGTAATTATTATCGAAACGTATAGAGCGTAAGTATGTAACTACTCAAGCGAAGTTACAACTAAATATTAAACACTAACCTATTATATACTTAGGCATTTTGAACAATATTATCATAAGTTAAACGTAAACATTATACCAACCAAGTTACATTAATAAATTAACATTAACCCAGATACAGCTACTGTCCTTTTAAAAGAACACTAGCTTTTATTTTTGTACTGAAAGTTTGGCTACCACTTGGGAGATGGCGCTACCAGTACAGTATGAATAGGAAGCGGCCATAAACAGGTGATTTTTGTTTCTGTGAATTTCAAAACGATAAGCTTGTGGCAAGTGCTTTTTCAAACCGAACTTTTTTTAACGTGTCATGGAATCATTGGAGGTAAGTTTGTTTATTACTTTTTGTAAATATATGTTGACTAAAACTGCTCAGTTGTTGAAAATATACAAACATTATTGTTACCTGCCAAGCGCCGTACACATAACCTCAACTCTTTTGTCAAAAAATGGGCTCCAATAATACTGTCCTTTTAAAAGGTCAGTAGGATAATGTCGATACCAATTTAAATTTTTACAGTAATAAAATTTGTATAAATTTAACGTTTTGCGGAAATATGAAAGACGGTAGTAAAAAAAATTACTAAATGCACATTTTTTCTAGGCATCCCTTGAAACTTCATGAGCTGCTAGAAGAGCTGGAAAATCCAGATGATATTTCCCTTATCCCAGATGGTATTGTACTTTATCCTCCTGATAATGGTAACGGCAATATAACCGATGAAGATTCAGGGGACGAGGATAATGTTACAATGAATAATTTGCCAGGACGTCAGCTACGTTCCAATGTAGAAGTAGTATTTGATAAAGAGCCAACTGATTATTACTCTGATTCGGATGATCTGCCCTTATCGACATTTGTTACAAAAAAACGAAAATATCAAAACTTAATATAAAGAACATATCCTGGAATAAACAAGACCTTCGTCCAAACAATTTCCAAGAATTCGCTATTCTATCTGGACTGAAACATAATTTAAGCCCTTTGGAACAGTTCAAGTGCTTTTTTGATGAAGAAACTTTATCTCTTTTGGTAAATTTCACCAATATGTATGATTCTTAGCGGGTAGGTATGTGGTTTTACCACGCGTCACATGTATTGGGAAAATTTAAGCGATACAAATAATGAACTTGTCTCGTCCGCAATGTCACGGGATTGTTTCAATTTCATCATGAAGCACTTGCATTATTGTGATAATAACAACCTAAACAAATCCGACAAATTTACGAAAGTTCGTCCGCTAATAAATACAATGAATAAAAAGTTCACCGAATTTTCACCACTTCAAGAAAACTATAATATCGATGAGTCCATGGTTCCTTACTATGGGCGACATACATGTAAACAATTTATAAGAGGTAAGCCCATAAGATGGGGATATAAGTTTAGGACTGTCACGACCCGGTTGGGATACATAACTTGGGTAGATCCCTATCAAGGCTCATCTACTACTTTGCCCGATAGTTATAAAAGTTTGGGTTTAAGGTTGAGTGTAATACTTCAATATGCGTTTTCCAAATATGCCATTTCATCTCTACTTTGACAACTTCTTCACGTCACTTGTTCTTTTGACTGAACTGGAAATTCGAGGTCTAAAAGCTACTGGTACAGTGTGTGAGAACCGAACCGGAAATTGTCCCTTATCCGAATCGAAAGCAATGAAAAAAACTACGAGAGGCACATTCGAATTTGCAAGTACTGAAGACAACGGAATTGTCGTATGCAGATGGAAAGATAACAGTGTTGCTTCTAATTTTTCACAGATGTATCCCACTAGCCAAGTTAAACGATATTCTCATAAGGAGAAAAGCAAGATCAATATCAATCAATCCAATATTATCAAACATTATAACGCTAACATGGGTGTGTTGAATGCAACCCAAAAAGGTATGATACATAGATACACAAGAATATGTTCTGACATGTTGTTGAACTCAGCGCCCCTTCCAACAAAGGGTTACCAGATTTGGCTACTTTACGCCAATTTGGCTATGTTTCAAGTTACTTTGAGCCAAAGAAATGATGTTGGCGTCTTACTGCAATATTGGCCATTTTTCCTTTTTAAGTTGGCTACAAATTGGCTTTATTTTTCGTGTTTTCTAAAATACCTATTTGTCTTTGAAACGTTAAACTCACAAACTACCCACCTTAGTTTGTGGTTAAACTGTTGGCAAAACTGCCGCAGTTTGCTAATTGATTCGGTTGGCAGAAATGCTCTGTGCTAGATACTAACGGTAGAAAATGTAACTGTTTGTGAACGTGAACATAGAAATACCGGAATAATGGGAAAATACGGTAAAAATAGACGGTTATATCGCAAGGAATGGGAAACAATGCCATGGGCAATAGGTATAAACTGCATTATACAGTTTTTAATTTGAGGTTAAATTTAACACTTTTTGTAGGGTGGTTGGAACATATTGACCAATGCACTGTTGTTAACCATAGAACAGCAAATGAGGCACATTGCAGGTTGTGCTGCACTTCGCTTAGAGCACACATATCGGATCTACAAAAACATGCCACAAGAGATAAGCATAAAAAAGAGGCTTCGAAAGTTAACATTCCTCTCAAAAATACCTTAACTCACCATGGAATTGTTAGTTTGAGTAAGTGGAAATTCTGGTAAAACAACAGTTTAGTGTTACTTACTTTTTCAGGTGGGTTAACAAGGGATGCAAAAATAAACGACATTAAACTGTCCGTCTACATTGCAACACATTCAGCAATAAGGTCAGTTGACCATCTATCAGAGCTACTGAAAGCGATGGGTAAAGGAAGCGACTTAGAGAACTTAAGAATACATCGTACCAAATGTAGCAGTATTATCAGATATGTTGTTGCACCGCTCTTTTGAATGAGTTAATTAAGAATGTGGGAAATGGAGGCTACTCCCTTATTGTTGATGAATCAACCGATGTTACAGTTGTGAAGTACATCTGTATGTATTAGATATTTCAACAAAAGTATTTGCAAAATTGTGTCCGATTTTTTAGCGATTTTGGAGGTAGAGCGTTCTACAGCTATTGATTTATATATGCTTATAACAGAATATTTGAAAGAAATTAATTTGCCTGTTAGTAATATGATTGCTTTGGGTACTGATGGTGCCAGTAATCTTTGTGGTGTTAACAGATCTTTATATACATTACTGAAAGAAAGTGTCCCAAATTTACAGCTTATTAAATGTGTATGTCACTCATTGCACCTTTGTGCTTCAAAAGCAGCTGAAGAACTGCCTACTTCACTTGAATATTTAGCTAGAGAAGTTTATAATTGGTTTAATATATCCCCATTACGCCGAATTGAATATAAAAGAACATTTGACGGAATTAATGCAGGATTTGATTCAAGGAAATTTCATAATGTAGTGCAGTTATCAAAAACTAGGTGGTTAGCATTTTATAACGTTATTAAAAGATTATTAGAGCAGTGGATAGAACTAAAAACTCATTTTAACATTGTGGCAAAAAGTGACAAATGTTATGCTGCCAGAACAATTAGTAACATGCTCAATGATGACACATTGAAGTTATATTTTATATTTATCAAACCGATTCTTCACAAAGTAGATCATGTCAACGTCCTTTTACAGTCTGAAGGAATAGATATAGGAAGTGCATACAATGAAATGTACTTATTATTTTTAACATTGGCTAGAAAAATATTGAAACCATCTTTTTTGGTGGAGGCAAATAACAGATCTTTGCTCACACAAGTTTGATGCATTGTCCAATAGTTTAGCATATTTATCAATGGAAGACATGGATTTCGGAAAAGAGTTTGAAGACAGTTTGTCTGCAAGTAATATAAAATCTTCAGAATCCATTGCTGTAAAAAAAAAGATGTTTTAGTTTTTTAAAAACACTACTTGAACAAATGGCAATGAGGTTACCAAGAAATATTAAATTGTTTGAATCATTCTCTTTGTTACATCCAAGCTCCTGCTTGAAAACAGTCGAAGTTAAATTTATTAACTTAAATATTGAAAAATCTTTAGATCCAACTATTTCGTTTGCTGAATATGAAAATCAGTGGCAAAAGTTGCCATTTGTAGACTGGAAAAGCTATTTCAACAATAACATTCCCAACAATGTTTTAGATTTTTGGCCAGAGCTCTATAAATTTACTGATGCTGCAGGGAGATATATATTCAGAGACCTAGCAATGGTAATGTTAAAAATGTTGACCATGCCTATAAGTAATGCTACTGTTGAACGTGTCTTTTCTGTGATGAACTTGACAAAAACAAAAACTGGAAATAATTATAATAATTTATATTCATTTCAGAATTAAGTGAGGCTGAATTGTTAGAACTGTTAGAAGCTTCAGATGTATCGTTGTCATCTGATGATGATATTGACGGGGATCCTTTATTTATTGCCCCTCCAGAAAATAATGTTTCGGACGATAGCACTAGTTCACATTCTTCTGCGAATTCTAATTTATTGGAGAACGAGAGCCGGCCAGAATCAACAGTTTCGTTGTCATCTTCAGTGATTAGTACTCAAAATTCAATAAGACGAGGAAAACGAGGGTTTACTAGAGGAATTGGAAGGCATGGTCGTCGAACGTTTCGTAGGACAAGGGGTTCTCATAGAGTGCTATCACCATCTTTACCATCTTTACCGTTGGATCAATGGAATGATGAATTTTCTCCTCAATTTAATCCCTTATTTCAGCCTCACTACCTCAAATTAGAACGTGATGTGTGGACACCCGAAGATTATTTCAAGCAATATATTGACGATGAAATACTTTTAATTACGGTTGAAGCTACTAATAGGGCCTATATCCTTCAAAAAGGCAAGACGTTGGGGCTAACCCTAAAGGAGTTAAAAATTTTCATAGGGATTACTCTGATTATGAGTACGACTAATTTACCTCAAATTGAATGGTATTGGTCGAAAAATTTTGGGATTGGCTTGATAACAAAATCCATGACAAGAAATTGCTATTTTTCTATTAGATCATCTTTAAAAGTAGTATTCGACAATGACATAAATGCATCAATGAGACGTAACAAAATTTGGAAGGTTGCTCCGCTATTTGAAAGAGTTTTACATGGCTGCAAATTACAAGAACGAAGCGATCATCTTAGTATTGATGAGATGATCATACCTTTTACAGGTCATTGTAATATACGTCAATATTGTCCAGGTAAACCAAATCCTGTTGGCATTAAAGTATTTGTACTAGCTAATCCAAACGGAATAATTTGTGACATGTTAATGTATCAAGGCGATACTACATTTCCTGATCTTATAAATCAGGGTTTTAGATTAGGTGAATCTGCCGGTATTCGCTTGTGTGAGACACTAGTTCCAGGTCACTTTCTCTATTTTGACAGATACTTTACAACATTGAAACTGATAAATACCTTGAAGCAAAATGGATTTCATGGAACAGGTACCATAGTAAAAAATAGAATACCCAAAGATTGTTTGTTTACTTCTGAAAAGGAATTTATAAAAAATCCAAGAGGACATTGCGAAGTCAAGTGTGGACAAACTGGGACTGTGGCTATTACACGTTGGCTTGATAATAAATCAGTCACTTTGATGTCTTCTCGTAAACGATGGTCCAAGAAAAATAAAGTTTATGAAATGGTTAAACGTCCTGAAGTTGTTAAACATTACAACCAATTCATGGGAGGCGTAGATTTAGCAGATAGGATGTTAGCAGTCTGTCCTGCAAGAGTTCGAACTAAAAAGTGGACGATTAGATTTATCCATCATTTGATCGATATTGTTGTAAGCAATTCATGGATTTCATTTAAAGATACAAAAAAGGCAAATAATGTACCAGTAAAAAAAATTCCACAGTTACGATCATTTAAACTACAGTTAGGCGAGGCTCTAAGTATGTAGTACACAAATTTATTCAACAAAGAAAATTTCAATTATTACTGAATGATGTATAATAATCTTGTAACCTTTAAATTACTTTACAACATAATCATCATAATATTTGGTTTGGTCAAATATTTTAAATGGCTACTTTTGGCTACCTTGAATTCTACCATTGGCGACACTGCTGTGAAATTATCTGGCAACCCTTTCCAAGCTAACGTTCTGAATAAATCATATTTAACAAAATCTTCTAATATTTAATAACAGAGTGCTCATCCATTAATTTGTTCAACAGGTTATGGGCCCAGTCATGTTTATTAAATTAAATACCGTAAGATGGGGTGACTTTGCCATTCTACGCATGGCGTCAGAAAGAAAAGTTTTACTAGGGAGGAGTATCACTTTAGACATCAATATTTACGCTGCCGATACTAGAGACACTACTATACTAGACCTTGTTGTTGGTTATCTTAGGGCCGGTTTTACAAATCAAGTATAAACTCCGGAATAGTTATTCTTCCTATAATTTATTCCTTGAGTTGTTCTCGATATAACAGAGGTCGCGTTTTACAATGCACCTGTAAGAAAGGTATCCGAGAATAATGTGGGTGGTAGTTCTGCTACAACGCATTTTAGCTCATTTGCAAGCTAACCCTTTGGCGGGAAAGTTAAAATTATTTCACGTGTTTAGAGGTAGCGTACATAGAAAAGTAGAAATGGATAAGAATGATAAAAAACGCTGCAATAACTTCAACAACGATGAAATTGAATTATTGGTAGATATTGTGGAGGTGCATAAGGATGTGGTCGATACGTATAAAATCTGATAAGTTAAATGTTAAAACATAACCTAAATTAATTTGTAGAATGCAAGAAAACAGACTGTGCTTCAAATGCTGCAAAAGAGGCCGAATGGCGTAAAATGGCAATAAAATTCAATGCTGTTTGTGGCACAGGTAGGACAGCAAAAATGCTTAGAAGCAAGTGGGATTCGCTAAAGAAGACCACAAAAAAGGAATATGCCGAAGTCAAGATGCAAATGTATAAGACTGGCGGAGGACCATGTGCTGACATTAAATTAAAGGGTATTGGAAGCAGCATATTGGCAATTATTGGCATTGCAGCGAAAGGAACGTATTCTGAATTTGATTGTGATGCAGGTAGTACTTTTTTAATATTTTCTATGATGGTGCTTAAAATATATGTAAATTTGTTTATAGCTTATGAAACATATGGAGACGACATAACAGCAGGCACTACACATAATGATACTGGAGAATTGGTAAAATACTAGTATATTTTTTGTTGTACAGATTTTAGTATTTATTACAATTATTCCAGGCAAACTTACCAACCGAAGCAAGTAACAGTATAGCAGCTGATATTTCAGTTAACATTGAAGATATTGAAATTGTCGATATGGTAAGATCATTTTGCTTGCCATATTTTAAGTTTAATGCTCTTTTGTGGTCTAGTCAAGCCAACAGTGGGATTCTTGGAACCCAGCACTGTTACGGCAAGCAAAACATCCAGTGCTACAAATAGGGCCTAGTACATCACAAACAGAAAAACACACTGATATTCTCGCCTCCTCCACAGTTTCAACACCCAGTAAGCATTTGAAGGTGTTGTTATTATAATTAAGTTACACTCTAAATACTACTTTCAGCTAATGAATCCTGTAAGCGACCAAGAAAACGGGCAATCAAAGCGTCCCCACTACACAACAATATGTATAATGATTTATTAAAGAAGATTGAATTTTTGGACTTTCAGAAAGAATTAATGGAAGAAGAATCCAAAAAAAAGGAGGAGCGAGAAGCAGAGCTTCATTCATTAAAAATAAAAATAATGTTAGAAGAACATAATCTGAGAATGAAAATATTAGAACTAGAGTTAAAAAATAAAACAAAGTAAAAGTTATGTGTTTTAATTTTCATAATTTTCTAACAAATTCGCAAAATGGTTATTTATAATGTTTGACCGCATTCTATTATTTATATTGAAATTTATATTATCTTGTAATGGTTGCAAATTAGCAATTTCATTTTCCATACCTGGTTCAATTGGTGGATTTCCATCATTTTCTTCAATGCAAATATTATGCAGAACCGCTGCTGCAACAATAACCGTTTTTGATAGTTCTGAACTCACACGCATCCCTAAAGACAAAATGGGGAACCTACGTTTCCACACACCATAAGATCTTTCAACACAATTTCTAGTTCTTATATGTGTTTCATTGTATAAATTTTCAGCAGCAGTATTTGGATTAGGTAATGGTGTAAGTAAATAATTATTGTTACCATAACCACTGTCGCCCACAGGGGGAAATTGTTATTCTCAAATCTTCCTTTTATCCTGCTGTTATTAAAAATTGTTTGATCATGGCAAGAACCTTGCCACTGTGCTACTATATTAATAATTCGCAATCGTGAATCGCAAATTGTTTGCACATTCCATGAAAAGTAACCTTTTCTGTTCCTAAACAATTCAGCATCATCTCCGCCAGGGTTTTGAACCCTAATATGGGTACAGTCTATGGCTCCAATAACGTATGGAAATCTGGCAATCTGGTAAAAAAGTTCTTTGGATTCTTGCCGAGCAGCTTCAGTCTCAGGAAATGTGATGAATCTACCATGCAACCGCGCAATAGCTTCTGAAACCTGCCGTACTATCTTACAAGCTGATGCTTTACTAACTCCCACAAAATCTCCAACTGCTATGAGCATGCTACCAGTAGCATAAAATCTTAAGACTAGGAGAAGTTTAGTTACAGGTGAAATTGCTTGATTCCGTTCTGTAGGGGACTTAATTGAGTTTCTAATTAAATTCAATAGCATTTCACATGTTCTTTTTTGCATGCGAAAACGAGTGAAAAAATCCACAACTGCATATTCTTCAAAATAATTTGGCCTGCAACACAAACTGTTTTGATAAGCCAATCAAGAAGATATTTAAAAAATAACTTACCGGTTTCTAAATACTTTGGCTCTCCGTGGGGCAGCTGCCATCCCTCTATTTTCATACATATTAAAGAGGAACATATCATCTTCATCATCGGAATTAAACAAATATAGATTTCTGTAAGCCATTTTTAAATAAAATGTGAAAGCAAACTGCCTGCAAGATTCTTTATTTCTCAAAAAACTTATTATGTTTCCTCCGAAAACTGTTACGCGCTCGACCAATGGGAATTAAGAATATCTTATTCCGTAGTATATCTAACGCAGATCCGAGGGATAAGTTATCCCAGGCGTTATACTGGCAATAACATTATTCGATGATTGTAAAACAAAACTTTCGAATCTTATTCCACGTATAACGTATTCTTGGTATATACTTGATTTGTAAAACCGGCCCTTATAGGACCCACGTGTATTGTTTAAAAAAATAAAGAACTTTTTCAACCATTTGATGTGCTTTGCAGGTGTTGTGTTGCTAAGGTATGTATTTCCGTTGTGGTTATTATTTTAGGGTTAATCTGTCGTGAGGGTAGGCGGGGAATGTAAACAGTTAATCATAACCGATTGTTTCCCTCCTAACCTAAAATACTGAGATTTAATATGCATTGGCAAAGTCACCCCATAATTATTTACCTGAACATTTTCAGATTAGAATTTACAAGAAACGTCTGGGTACCAGACAGTATAAGAATTATTCACCAGAAACATTGCAACGTGCTTTGATGGAAATAAGAAGAGGTCGTTTAAGCTATCAACAAGCCTCGGAGAGATTCCACATTCCTAGAAGAACATTGGTAAATAAAATAAAAAATAAACATACAGGTACCGTTGGTGGCCAACTAGTTCTTCCAATAACTCTTGAAAGAAGTTTAGTGGATGTTATAATCGCTGCTGCCGAGTTTGGAAGTCCATTGACTGCTTTGGATTTAAGGATGGTGGTAAAACAACACCTAGACAAGGAAGGTATACAATTACAATTGTTTCGCAACAACCTTCCTGGGAAAGAGTGGGTGATGGGTTTTTCAAAAGGCACAAAGGCGTCTTACACAAAGGCATTGCCAAAATATCAAAACCGTACGTGCTGAACAGACTGAAGAAGCATTGGAATCGTATTTAGATCATTTGGAACAGTCACTCGCTGGAGTTCCAGCTTCACATTTGCTTAATTATGACGAGACAAATCTAACAGATGAACCTGGCTCGCAAAAGTGTATTTTTTCTCGTGGTAGTAAGTACCCTGAAAGGGTGCTAAATTCAACTAAAACAGCAATATCTTTAATGTTCGCAGGGACTGCGGAAGGCAGTCTGTTGCCAACATATGTAGTCTATAAAGCAGAAAGACTATATGATGCATGGTGCGTTAGAGGGCCAAAAGACTGCACAGATTTAATCGCACAAAGTCAGGATGGTTTGACGCAGCATGTTTTGAAGATTGGTTCCTGAAAATTGTACTACCGTGGGCTCGAAAATTAAATGGGACAAAGGTGATTATAGGAGACAACTTGTCAAGCCATTTGAATATTAATGTTTTATTAGAATGCCAACGTAATGGCATTAGATTTGTGTTCCTTCCTCCAAATTCAACGCACCTTACACAGCCCCTTGACGTCAGTTTTTTTCGGTCCCTAAAAGGGGCATGGCAAAGCATTTTAACAGACTATAAAATAAAAAACCCTAGAGATCGAACACTGAATAAGTCAAGTTTTCCCTCCCTTTTAAACCTGTTGAAAAAATTAAAATTAAAGAGCCTGAGATACTAAAAAGTGGATTTAAAGCAACAGGAACAAGTCCTATGAATCGAAACGAGGTTCTCAAAAAGATGCCCAATTATCGTGTAGAACAGAGATTGCAAGGGCCAATTGATGAAACTTTATTAAATTATTCAAAGGAAACAAGGTCACCTAATCAGAACGTCCAAAGAGCAACGAGAAAGAAAATGGTACGTGTGGAGCCAGGTAAAAGCGTATCACATGATGATGTAATAAGGATGAACACAGAACTGCCAGTCACAGAAGCTGAAGAAATAATAAGATGACGGAATTGATGAACATGAAGAAATGGTCACAGCGGAAGAACCTCAAGTAGAGGACTCCGTTGTTGTTAATTTCAAAACAAACAAAACTGTTAAACACTTTATAGGGAGAATTTTGAAAATCGAAGATGACATGTTGGAACTGAAATTCTTGCGAAAGAAACTGCACAATAAATTTGTGTTTCCAGATGCTGATGATGTTAGCTATATAGATAGAAATCAAATAGAAATGATATTACCCAAACCGAACAGCCAGAAGTCCAGCACACGGCAACTTTTTGAGTTTACAGCAGATTTGTCAAAGTTCAATTTGTAGTCCCTTGTATTATTTTGAATGAATTTAAATAAATGGTTTTTACTTAATAATGTACCAATTTTTGAAGAATTAAGAGTACCTACCTAATAAACTTTCCTATTTCCCCTTATTTTATCCTTCTGTACTTTAGGGATGGCAAAGACACCTCACGGAGTACCCTACTATGCCTTTAAATGCATTAATAAGCACTAGGCAAAGTCGACCCAAAATGGGGTTGACTTTGCCAAATTTTCAAAAAATAAAAAAAAATAGTGCACATCAAAATTTAACTTTGATATTTGTAGGACTTCATGGTAAGATATAAATGTAACACATAGTTGGTTTTCGAAGTTCTTACTAAATTTTTGTAGAAGTTATCTTTAAAAAACCCAAAATTTGATGCAAAGTCACCCCATCTTACGGTAACTAAATATTTTATGGTTTATTGTGTAAGATGGATCCCAAGAGTGAATTCCATGCTTTGAACAAAGAAAATTTGTATATTTTAACTGCCAACAATTTTTCTAATTGGAAGTTCCGAGTATCTACAATTTTGGATGAAAAAGGAGTTAAGGATGTTATATTGAAAGAAACCGACATCGATAAATTAGAAAGTGAAGCAAAAGAAAGTTTTTTATTAAATGACGCTAAGGCTAAATCAATCATTGTTAAGTATATCAGTGACAAACATATTGAATATATTAAAGAAGCAAAGACGGCGTTTGAAATGTTGAAGAATTTAGAAAATGTACTGCAACGAAAAACAGTTTTAACAAAATTATATTGTCGACGAAGTCTCCTGCAATTGAAATGTGATCAAACTAAACAATTACAAGAACATTTTTTGGTATTTGATAAGTTGATAAGAGACCTAGAAGCTAGTGGATCTAAACTAGATGAAGATGAAAAAGTGTGTCACCTGCTACTTACGATGCCCGATACATATGCTACAGTAATTGCGGTGTTGGAAACGACGACTTCTAATCTAACATTAGAATTTGTCAAATCTAAACTTTTGGATGCCGAACTAAAATTAAAAAATTCTAATCAAAGTAATAATAGTGTATCAAATAATGGATGTGGTACTTCGAATAATTTTAGAAATAACTACTCTAATACAAGAGGGATTTCTAGAAGAGGTTTTCGAGGAAATGTTCGTTGTGGTGGATAAGATTTTGGCGAAATAGACACAATGGAGCAATGGTAAATGTGAGTGAAGAAAAACTGCAAGAGATATCGTTCGTTGCTACGTCTAGTGAAGTAGTTTGCTCTGCAGAAAACAATGACTTAAATTTTATTTTAGACTCTGGTGCTACAAATAATTTGGTATGTGCTTCAGTGAGACCGTATATGACATCTATCAAACAAATACAATCTACTAATAATAAGATTGCTAATGGATCAATAATAAAATCAACTGAACAAGGAATGTTAAAAGTGCAATGGAACGGTTTAATCATAAATATTGAAGTGCTGATAGTAGAAGAGTTATCGTACAATTTACTTTCAGTTCAAAAAATTAATAGTGCTGGTTATAAAGTAATATTTACAAGTGGTTGTGCTAATATTATAGTAAAAGGAACAAATATAGTGTGTAATATGAGTAATAACTTATTTATGGTAAAATTTAAAGTGATTATCGATATAAAAAATGTGTTAACAGCAAGTAAAATTAATAAAAAGAATTTATGGCATTTAAGACTGGGTCATCTCAATAGAAGAGGACTCAAATTACTAAATTTGCCAAGTAACGATGAAGTATGTGAATCGTGTATGAAAGGTAAAGCCACTAGACCACCATTCCAGGGAATAGTCTCCCGACAATCCAACAGATTTGGTGCGCTGCTTTATAGTGATGTTTGGGGTCCCGTCAATACCATATCAAATGGCGAGAAATATTATGTTTCAATTATTGACGACTATTCACATTTTGCTGTAGTATATCTATTGACAAAAAAATCTGATGCAGAAGTAAAATTAATGCAGCATATTAAGCAACTAAAAGCAGAAGGTATTAACGTATCAAGATTGAGGACAGATAATGGCGGTGAATTTATATCAAGAAGTTTTGAAAATTTTCTGACAGATTTCGGTATAAAACATGAATATTCATGTAAATACATACCTCAACAATGTGGTGTTGCAGAACGTTTTAATCGAACAATTCTTGATAAGGTACGATCTATGTTTGTGGACACTAATCTTCCTAAACATTTATGGGGTGAAGCGGTACGGTGTGCTGTATACATGCTCAATAGGTGTCCAACACGTGTGTTAAATTTAAAAATGCCAGCAGAAATATATTATGGAAAAGTGGATTTTAAAAAAGGTATTTGGCTGTAAAGCGTTTGTATGCAAAATTCCCAGAGATAACAAACTTGAACCAAGAGCCGAAGAAATGATTATGGTTGGTTATGCAAGATCGGGGTATCGACTTTGGAATCCTATAACTAACAAAGTGATAGTGAATCGTGATGTACGTTTTAATGAATTGGATTACTGCTATTCAGAGATGAAAGTGAACAACAATTATATGGAAACTTCACAGAATGAGCTAATATATGAGAGCGATAATGATAATTCAACGAATGAAGTGGTGAATAATGATGAACCAACAAAGGATGAGTTAGAAACAACAGATAACATTAAAGATAGTGTAATTACAACAAAATCTGGAAGAATAGTTAGAATGCCTGATCATATGTCAGAATATGAAGTTTATTCAGCATTTTGTTTAATAAGTGAAATTGATCCACAGTCATACTAAGAGGCAATAATGGATAAGGAGTGGAAGAGTGCAATTTCAGATGAATTGAAGTCACATAAGAAAATGAACACGTGGGAAGAAACAGAAATAACAGCTGATAAATAATCCATAGAGACTAAATGGATCTTTAAAACCAGGGTTGGCAGATATATATCAAGTGATATATATATATATATATATATATATATATATATATATATATATATATATATATATATATATATATATATCATGATATATATCTTGATATATATCCGATATTTATTGATTGATATATATCATGATATATATCACTTATTAATTTTTTACAAAATAAATACCCAGAGTGAAAAATTCTTGATATTTTGAATAAAAATAAAAACGTGGCAACAGTGCGTTTTGCGGTTACAACTTACAATTCATAGATTCCCTGCTTTTGGTTTAGGGGATTCACAATACGACGCCGACGATTGCACGGTTTTCGTTTCTTAGGCGATTCCCCGGGCTTTGTTTACTCTTTGTAGGTGCATCGCGCACACAACTCGTTAAATTAAATTGATATTACGTCGTATGTTTGTTCACCTTTATGTTTTAAGCGTGTTATAACGTGACTGTTTTCGTTTTCAAGTATCTAGACGTATTTGTTTTACGAAGAAAATGCCGAAAAATAAGCATCCCGTGTGGGTTAATTTTGAGTGGAAAATTAAAAAAGGCAATTCCGGTAAATGGGCTGTGTGTAAAAAGTGCAAGAAGGAAATGCAAGGTATACCCTCAAGAATGATGAACCACTCAAAAGTATGTACAGGCCATGCAGAGACTATCTCAGATCCAGAATCGGAAACTCACTCAAGGGATTCAAATGGTAAGGACTGTAAGGAGGTTGATTTAATATCAAACAAACAAACAGGTAATCATGTTACGAACTAATTATGTCTTATTTTTTTAAAAACCCTCAGATTTTTTTGATGTTTTAAAATTAAAATGTTTAATATGTATTAAATTCCTGTATCCGTCCCTGAAGTAAACGTTTTCAAACCGATTGGGGGCCTTATACAAAAGTGCATTCTATTTCTATTTATTTCTAATTCAAAAATCAAAATTTTCTATAAATATAGGTAATCATTTTTAATTATTTTCAACTTAATTTAACTTACTAACTAATTAACTATAAAAGTTTTTATTGTGGATTTTCAATTATTCAGGATTAAATATAATAGTGTCTCTGCCTCTCTGTAATGTTGGTTACATGCGAAAAAAAATCTTCAAACAATAAATTCTGCATGTCTGACAACTTAAAAAACATAATTGACTTGGTTATAATAATTTATTTTTTATTCAATATAGACCACCAACCTCGACCCTCAACATCAATGGTAACTTCACCAACAAATGAAAACATCAGATTAGAAAATCCTTCCAGCTGTCAACAGGAAATTGAGGTAGGAGATATTGTATCAGAGGCTTCAATAACCAAGACAGCTTTACCAACTCCATCTGGCAGTAGTATTGGCAGTGGAAGTGGCAGTACAATGTGTTGGGATAGTTTTATACAACAAACATCAAAAATACAATCTACAGAACTAAGTCAAAACAAGCCGAGACCAGCGAAAATTCGACGAACAGAAAAATCTCATTTAAATGCTGTTAAAGATGCTCACATAATTTTTACGTCAGAGTCTTACGCGAAACGTATATCTTTACAAGTGGGCAGATATTTCTATGCTACAAATACGCCTTTCAATCATGCAGAATTTCAAAAGTTATATAAAATAATGAGGCCTGGATATAAACCACCTTCAAGGCGTCAAATTGGTGGGCAAATTTTGGATGATACCTATCAGTCAATCTTGGAAGAGTGGAAACAGGAACTAGAAGGTCAGGTCGTCTCCATGTCTCTGGATGGATGGAGCAACATTCATAACGAGCCCATTGTATGCTGCTCAATCATGACTCAAAGTGGAGATTCCTACTTAGTGTCAACTCTCGACACATCGGGACATCCACATACCGCGGAGTATTTAAAAGAAGTGGCAACAGATGCAATCCAGAAGACGGAACAAATCTTTGGAGTGAAAGTAGGAAGCTTCGTTACCGACAACACGGGCAACGTCTTGAAGATGCGAAAAGAACTTGTCAAAGATGTTGAGATAATTCACTATGGATGTTCTGCTCACATCCTTCATTTGTTTGCAGAAGACCTCGATATTCCAGGAGTCACCGAGAATATTTTAAAAGTTATTAAATACTTCAGAAATAAGCATTTACCAGCTGCTTTGTATAAGGAAATGAAAGGGAAAAAACTAGTTATGCCTCAGGTAGTCCGTTGGAACACAATGTGCGATGCAATAAAGTCATATTTGGATAACCGGGGAATACTGGTCCAGCTATGTCAAGACCACCAGGATGTTGTCGATAAAGAAATTATTAAAATAATTAATGATACTCATATTATGAAAAATGCGATAGATATCATGAACCGACTTAATCCCATTAGTATTGCATTAGACCGTATGCAACGGGATCAAACTACAATTGGAGTTGCAGTAGAGATATGGCACCAACTGGAAAAAGATTTGGGAATGAAGGATCAATCCAGTATGATAAAAAAAGCGTTTGCCAAGAGGAAAAGATATGTCGTTGGGATCACATCATTATTTGGCAAATATGGTCGATCACAGATTCTTAGGCCAAAATTTAACACCACCCCAAAAACAACAGGCTTTCGATATTCTAAATTCAATAAACCCAGAATTTGTTCCACTTGTTATGGCTCTTACTACAAAGTCTTCTCCATTTCCAAACTATTTATTTTCCGCACTATTTCAAACAACAAACCCCATGATTTGGTGGAAATCAGTTGCGATTCCTGAGTCGGAATGGTCCAAAAAGGAACTATGTGAGCAGTTATTCAGTACAGTAGCGGCAACAGCTGGTTTAGAAAGAATTTTTTCAAGCTTTGGAATAGTTCAATCTAAATTAAGAAATCGTCTGGGCAACGAAAAAGCGAGTAAACTAGTATTTGTTTTTAAATGTTTAAATCAAAATACCGATAAAAAAGCCAAAAGCTTGGACTGGGTCTTCTCAAAAAGTGATGAAGTCGTGTTAAGTGAAGATAATGATGATGATGATGATGATATTCCTTTGGCCCGATTGTGCGAAACTTAAAAATATGTCAAGCGACAAGTTATTTTGATATTTATGTAATATAAATATTTAGGAAAATGTTATTTTTTGTTACTTAAATAATAATAATTTTTTTTGTCTTGTTTTTTGTTGTTTTAAACTAAAGTTTGATTTTTGTTGTTTACCAAAATAAAGGTATTTTACGTTTCATGTTTTTTTTGCATACAGCCTAAGAACGAAATTCCTGATATATATCGGATATATATCCGATATGATATTTTGATATTTATATAAATATCATGATATTTGCCAACCCTGTTTAAAACTAAGGATAATGGATTAAAGAAAGCTCGATTGGTTGCAAAAGGTTACCAAGAAATCACTACTTCTTTATATGCACCTATTGCAAGATTGTCAAGTTTGAGGATGATACTTTCGATGGCTTTGAATAATGATTGGCAGATAAGACAGTTAGGTGTTCCAACTGCGTTTTTACATGGCTACTTAATAAATGACGTATACATAAATAGTCCTCAAGGTTAAGGTAAATCTTGTACATTAAAGTTAAAAAGACCATTATATGGACTCAAGCAATCACCTAAATGTTGGAATGAAAGAATTAATACTTTTTTATTGAAATTAGGTTTTCAACGATCAAGATGTGATTTGTGCATTTACTTTAGACAGTGTTTGATTTTATTAGTGTACGTTGATGATATTGTGCTTACTGGTGATGTGCAAGAAATGATAACAATCGAGACAAGTTTGAAACAAGAGTTTGATGTGAAACTGTTAGGAGAAATAAGCAATTTTTTAGGTATTAGGGTAAATAGATTACAAAACACAATTGAAATATCACAGATAGCTCTAATAGATAAAATTCTATCAAAATTCAATATGATTGATTGTAAAGGCACCAAAACCCAAAGGAGGTTAATTTCCAAGTAGATTTGGAGAAAGATAAGATTGTAACTAATATACCTTACAGAGAGATTATAGGTAGTTTAATGTATTTAGGATTAGGAACTAGACCAGATATAATGTATGCTGTTTCATTCTTAAGTCAGTTTTTAGATAAGCCTAGTATAAGATTATGGAAATCTGCTAAAAGAATAATCAGATATTTGAAGGAAACCAAATCATTAATTTTGACTTACAAAACATGTATTACAAATAATATCTTGTATGTATATTCAGATGCTGATTGGGCAGCTAATGTTGTTGATCGAAAAAGTGTTTCTGGGGCAATTGTATATTTTCTTGATAATCCAATTGCCTGAATTGCGAGGAAACAAACAATTGTTGCTTTGAGCTCTACTGAAGCTGAATATATAGCAGCTACTGTTGCGGCTACAGAATTATTGTCTTTTGCAAATTTATGTTATGAATTAATGAAATGTAAACCTGTTTGTTTGTTATATATAGATAATCAAGCAATAATATGTATTGTAAAATCTGACGAGAATGGTCGTAGATCAAAGCATTTTGACATAAAATATCATTTTATGAAGGATTTGGTAAAAGATGGAGTTATAAAAATATTGTATACTCCAACAAACAAAAATGTTGCTGACATTTTTACTAAAGCCTTGTCTTTCGAAAAACATAGTAGAATTGTAAACTTTATATTTTGTACTTATTAAAGCTGTTTTGTGTTTACTTTCACAATTTCTTGTTAGTTCCTACTGAAAATTTGCGGGGGTGTTTAATGCAACCCAAAAAGGTATGATACATAGATACACAAGAATATGTTCTGACATGTTGTTGAACTCAGCGTCCCTTCCAAGCTAACGGTCTAAATAAATCATATTTAACAAAATCTTCTAATATTTAATAACAGAGTGCTCATCCATTAATTTGTTCAACAGGGTGGAGTCGACAGATGCAATCAAAATATTAGTTTATACCGTATATCAATTTGCGGAAAGAAATGGTATTTTCCCCTAATCTGTCACGAGATTGATATGTCTTTACATAGACTTGACAGTGGCACCAAGGAGTTACAGATCAGTAGCTATAAATTTGCTGGAAACTTATAAAAAATCCACTAGAAGGGGTGTTGCAAACATGAATTTTCACGATATGACCGAATTGGACATGTAGTTATTTATCAAGAGAAGCAAACACGCTGTGGGCAGTGTCATAAAAAGGTGCAGTTTAGATGCGAAAAATGCCAGATGCATTACACCCTAAGGACTGTTTTAAGTCATACCACAATCAATAGTTTTGTTTATTTCATAGTAACTCTTCTTATGTTTTTTATAGTACTTACATGTTAATAAAATATAAAACACTTCTTAAAATTATTTTAGTAGCCCATAATCCTACTGTCCTTTTAAAAGAACACCTATATTATTGAAAAAAAATTAATCCATTTCTTTTGTTTTACGAAAACTAATTTTTTTGTAATAGGTTTAGTTTATTATTACTATTCATTTAACCAATATCCCTAAAAAAACACTTCAGCAGTATCTGGGTTAACCTTATAAATAAGTATACAAATGATAAGATATCTAATGTTCACAAATAATTTAAGAAAAAATAATAAATAGGTATCACTAATAAATAAATTATTGCTTACTACTGTATGTAATTTAGCCTTTACAATTGTATAGTGGTGTTCTTAAATTTGAGCTCTATAACAAATTTGGAAGAGAATGTCAATGATAATTATGGCAACAGGTGATAAAAAATTTAAATGGTGCTGTTCACAAATTATACAGTAAAGTATAGGGTATTGGTTATCAAATTTATTCTAGATGTGTGAACTCAATTTTACAACAAAACCAAAGTTCTTTCAGACATCGTTTTTAAGATGAATTTTTAAAAGTATCTTTCTGATGTGTTGTATAATCACATTGATTGGCTGCATTTAAATTCATAACTTGAGGAGTGTTTTTTAAGATGAATATTAAAATTATCTTTGCGATGTGTTGAGAGAGTGAGTTTTAAGATGAACTGTTAAATTACGTTTGTGGTTTGTTGCAAAATCACATTGGCCACATTTGAATTCATAAATTGAAGAGTGCTTTTTGAGGTGAATATTAAAATTATCTTTGCGGTTTGTTGCGTAATCACACTGGTCACAATTGAATTCTTTATTTAAAGAGTGTTTTTTAAGATGAATTTTAAAATTACGTTTACGATTTGTTCCATAGTCACATTGGCCACATTTGAATTCATAATTTGAAGAGTGATTTTTACAATGAACTATTAAATTCCTTTTGTGATTTGTTGCATAATTACATTGGCTGCATTTGAATTCATAATTTGAAGAGTGATTTTTAAGATGAACTGTTAAATTACTTTTGTAATTTGTTGCATAATCACATTGGTTGCATATAAATTCATAACTTGAAGAGTGATTTTTAAGATGAATTGTTAAATGACGTTTGTGATTTGTTGCATATTCACATTGGCCGCACTTAAATTCATAACTTGAAGAGTGTTTTTTAAGATGAATTGTTAAACTACTTTTATGATTTGTTGCATAATCACATTGGCCGCATTTGAATTCATAAATTGATGAGTGATTTTTAAGATGAATTGTGAAATTACTTTTGTGATTTGTTGCATAATCACATTCGTTGCATATAAATTCACAACTTGAAGAGTGATTTTTAAGATGAATTGTTAAATTACGTTTGTGATTTGTTGCATATTTACATTGACCGCATTTGAATTCATAACTAGAAGAGTGTTTTTTAAGATGAACTGTTAAATTATTTTTGTGGTTTGTTGCAAAATCACATTGGCCACATTTGAATTCATAAATTGAAGAGTGCTTTTTAAGGTGAATATTAAAATTATCTTTGCGATTTGTTGCATAATCACAATTGTCACATTTGAATTCTTTACTTAAAGAGTGTCTTTTAAGGTGAATTCTAAAATTACCTTTACGATTTGTTGCATAATAACATTGATCACATTCAAACTCATAACTTGACGAGTGCTTTTTAAGATGAATTGTTAAACTACCTTTGTAATTTGTTGTATAATGACATTGGCTACATTTGTATTCATAACTAGAAGTGTGTTTTAAAAGATGTCTTGTCAAACCTGATTTCTTTTTTGCTATATAATTGCATTGGTCACACTTATGTTTAAAATTTGAACTGTATTTTAAAACGCCCTGTTTTAAATTTATAAGCATCGTTGTTGAACTATTAAATTGATTACGTTCACACTGTATGTTAGTGAAGCGTTTGACACTGATTTCCTTTATATGATCTGATTCCCTTGAGCTCGTATCTTTTATTACAGAAGAGGTGTCTGCTTTCTTGATATTTATATCATCTGTAAAAATAGTGTTAAAATTTTTTACTACTTAAACTGTAATCAATTTCATCACCTTTTATTAGTTCACTATTGACCATAAAATGTTGCATTGGAAGTAACTCTATTCCTTCTTCCTCTTTAGGTTCAACTTTAATAAGTTTCATATCAACCTCATAAGACATTTCGAAGAAATGGTGTTAAAACCTGATACTTCCAATGACGTTCACAGTATGATCAAGATGATCATCTTCGTCGGTTCTATTTTGAAAACATGTTGTACGAAAACAGTTCGGGATTGGCCGTCAGTTAACTTCTCCGTTCCGGCTGTTCCACACCTACAATAAGTCGTATTGGTTGTCGCTTGTCGTAATATAACAAAGATAAAATTAATTCCACAACAAAGCCGTATTGTAAGTTAATATACCACTGTGAAGATAGTGACGATTTTTTCGACGGTGGTGTCACATTCAACCAGTATGCGTATAACCAATGCCATCTTCATTTACAAGCCATGATATACAGTTTGGCAACATTGTGCGTATGTAGTTTCGTAGTCCGGTAACCGGAACGAATGCCCGCGATCTTTCAATCAATACCATCTCTGTAGTTTTAAGAGATGGCCTATGCAATCATTTCAATATATATGCCACACACAATTACCCTGCTTTTTAATAACTAAAGTATTTTGAGGCATACAAAGAAAACAAATACAGGTATCATATTTAATTGAAACCAAAGATTACTGCAGCGTCATTAACTTGCGTTTTTTTGTACTGCTTGCGATAACAGAACAACTATCGTTTTTACATTTTACAAAATTATTCAATAAAATATTACTAAAAATAGAATATAACTTTTTCATAATACTTTTAAAGTTCTGTGAGCAACTACATTCTCGCTCCACTCCAAGAAAATTACTTTTTTCTAAACTTATCTTTGTAAGAGTAATAAGAATACTTTTCTGATTACTACTCTGTAACAATAGAGATTCTAAACTTTTATGATGTTGAATATAATCTAACAAAGCATACATATGGAAAAAAACGTTAATCACAAAATTAGTGGGTAAAGAGAGGCCACCACGTTGCAGTTCATTAAAATAACTATTTTCGCATTCTTCGCCTTTTGATTTTCTTACCATATTCTTACAAAGAGGACAATTTAGCACTTTACAAATAGCTGAACTCGCATATCCACAAATATATAGAGCTACACCTACATCAACCACACAAGTCTCTAAATAATCACTACAGAATATACAATTGAACATAGCAATATTTGATGAGACACTTTCATCACATTGTACTAACATTTTTGGTAATGATAACTTATCTTTTCTGGCTTCTTCCAAGATCCTTTGAACCCGAATTTTTTTCTCCGACTCAATAATTTGTTGAAATGAAACATTATAGTTGCAATCAGATAACCGTCGATACTTCCCAAATCTATTTTCTAAACAATCAGTTTGAAACTTTCCAGGTAAGATGTACTTTACACAAAATTGTTCTAGTGAATATTGAATTATATCTATTAACACTGATGTACTTCTTTCAATAGCAGAAAAGGTATCTTTTGTTAAACCTACACAAATATTTAAATCACACAATTCTTTCCACTTTTTAATCCATGTTACAAAATCTTTTAAAAATTGTACTTTGGCATCGTAAATACTAGATATTGGACCTGACCATCCATTTCTTTTTACAATGCCCTTGGTAGTGCTTTTTGAATTAACAATATCCCACCACTTTTTGATTATTTCCAAAAATGTAGCAGTATCATTATACTCCTCATTTTGTTTAAGAGCAGCAATAGTTGAAGAATGAAATAGGTTGTCCACCAAAGTGACATTTTGACGTTCAATACTGCTAGGAAATAAACTTTTGTTGTTTAATTTAAAAGCTTTTTTTGTTATAGAATTCCTCTCATTTTCATGTGTTTGTCGTAAGTGCTGAAATGATGCCTTCTTAATAGTAGTAAAATTAATAAAATCTGGAAATAAAAATGTGTGCAAATAGTTTTTTTGATTGATCCAATTATTTCTAACGTTCTTAAATATATGAACAAAATCATAAGTTAAAAATAATTTTAAATTGCTAAAATTAGGATTCTCAATAAAGTATTCATTTGGACAAAAAAGTTTATACATTAATTGATTAATTCTATTATTATCAGTTATGATAGTTACAACTTTGAAACCAAATTGTTGAAGCCAATTTATTACAGACAAAGTTAAATTTTGCATGTACTTTCCAGTAACACAGGTAACAGGTACTAAGCGAACGATTTCTTTAAAATTACCAAAACTGGAACTAATCATAAAGCTTTGAACTGTTTTTGCAATCTGCGAGGTATCATTTTCTGCACATCCAACAATACTTTGTGCTTTGTATGTTAACTTTTTGTTGACATAAATTTCATCAATTAATAGTGATACATAACGTTCCCTTTCACATAGTTTTTGAGAGATGTTGGTCAAATAAGAATATGTGTTGTTCTGATTTGTAACATTTATATTAAGTGAAGCAGAAATATGTTGCAGATACCTCTTATGTGGTAAAATTAAATACTCTCTTACAAGATTGTAAGCAACTGGCGAATGGCAATAAATCAAAAAAGCAAATATGACTGTGGTCGGGTCATATCTATTTGCCTTGCTTATAATTAACCGTATTTGAGTCAATATAATTTCAATCTGTGTTTTATACATAAATTCATCACACTTGCCACTATTTATAATGTATTCTAAATAACTACACACTTTTTTTAAAAAATGTTCACATGGTTGCTCAGGGATCTTTTCCTGTTCTAGATTTTTATAATGAACTAATAAATTATCTATTTGAGACCACCTAGACAATTTTAAATCACAAGGTAGAATCCACTTTAAATCATGAGCTGATAACTCTGTTTCGCTAAAAAAAACTGTTACAAAGAGCTGCTTTGACACACATATAGAACACTTGATTTTTAAAGGACTTCGTGGAGCATCATCATCATAATCACTATCACCGTTTAAAATATAAAACCAGACACAATTATTTAAAATTTTAAAATTCCACTCCTTAATACTTTGTATACTGGTACAAAAATTGTTGACAAACTCTTCATAATTACTAATAATGTCTTTTTTTAAAAATTTCCTTATTCTTTCAGTCTCTTGTATTCGTATCTCTTCTTTTCTAGACGCTGGAGATTTTCTCTTTAAAGGTTCCATTTTTGATAAGTAGGACGGCAAGTTTGGAAAAATTTGTGGCACTGCCTCTGCAGCTAGTTTCGGATGTTGCAATAGCATATCTTGTACTTTTCCATCTTGTATGTATGGTTGGCTTCTTACTATATAATTTTCATTGAAATGATGAATACAAACAGCTGAACATTTGGAAGGATTCCAATTTTTTCTAGGAATAGCTCTAATCCAAGCTTTCTTTCGTATTTCATCTTGAGGAAAAGAAAATGTAGTAATTGTCACGCCACTACTTGCTTTTAAGGAACTATCATAATTAGATTTACATCCAGGCACAACACACCTGCAGGGCATCTAAAATGTAAAATATACTATATAGTAGTTGTATTTAAATAAATAAAATGTTATTAGGTGAGGTTAGGTACATGACACTTTTGTTTAATAATTTACCTCTAGAATAATATAAATATACAATACAAAATCGTTCCCACCTCAAATTATTAATTTGTATATGCAGTCAGATAAAGGTTTGACGTGTAATACAGAAAAAAGCAGCAAAAACTTGCGTATAAACATTAATTCACAATCATCCGAACACAACAAATGGACTAATTACAATGTTGCCAAGTTTCTAACATCACGGCTTGTAAATGAAGATGGCATTGGTATAACCAAAACTTTCATAAAATATACTGCGGTAGTAACAGCAACACATTTTCATTAATTAATTAATAAACCCTCCATATTTCAGATTCTATTCATTAATAATAACAGTGATGATGTATGTCGTGTTTACTTACATATTTAAAGGTATTAATTACAATACTTTCGAAGCCACCGACGTGTGCTTCACTTGCGTTCTACCAACAGCGTTGCCACACGCATTTCTGTTTTCGTAGCAGATTCGCGACTGGTAGAGGGGTAGAACAGATCGGTCCGGGGTAGGAGAAATTGAAATCAATTTTTTTATGCTCGTAAAATAAAGTAGAAGATACTTCATTAATTTTAGTTTACAACAGATACATTTACTTCATCGCGCTCGTACGCAAACTTTGGTTCTCGTGAAAAAAATATAAACTCTACTCACTTGCAGAAATAACGTATAAAAGGTTTTTTAATAAAAACTAAGGTTAAAGAAATAATAACTTTCTAATAACAAAAAATTCACAAAAATAATGAACCTAACTATAAAAATAAAAAACACAACATAAAAGGGGCATTTTAATTCGTTTTTCAAAAAATAATAGAGCCTAAAGAGAATTCTAGAAATCATTAAATTTTGAATTAAATGTTGCAATTCAGATATTTTTTTATCTGGCATTTTAAAGAATATACTTCTATCGTAAATAACTAGCGGGGTAGATTTACTTGAGGGAAGCGAGAGAGCAAAATAATGTTAAAATGGAGTAGAAATACCCCGTTCGGGGTAGCTATGGCAACGCTGTCTACCAAGCATGTATAAGGGAAAGGCATGTACCTTGGGACGGTTTTACCTTGGGACAATTCCTATTACGATTTTTGACCGCATCATTGCTATATGATTTCTGTACACAATATGAAACAGTTTTTCTGAAAATCTCTGCAGTTGTGATTTTAAGGTTAAATTGTGTAAGATATGTGCATGTTTGTACCTTGGTGCACTGTTTTGGTTGCACCATGCGACGTGTCCTGAGATACAACCAGATATAAACCAACAATCCGTTCGCTGCTAATGAGTTTATTGCAGATGGGGAGGAGTGCTACAAGAAAAGAAAAGATTCAAACCAGATGCAGAAGCGTTAGAGGCCGCTGCTAACGAAATTCTTCTAAAAAGAGGAACGTTACGACAAGTTGCCAGCGTCCACGGAGTTTCCAAAAGCACGCTCGTTAGACACATCCAAAAACATAAATTATCTGAAGAAGCAAACTTCAAGTATACTGCAAACAATGCGACACACAAAGTATTCACCACTGAGCAAGAGGAGGAATTGTATATTATAAAATCATCACAATGATTTCCCTATTGGGAAATGCGTATTGTTATGTATGTATGTTTATTTTAAATGCAAAATAGCTTACCTTTAATCTTTAATGTTCTTGATATTCTTAAATTCACATTCACTCACAAATATTTTAAAAATACAAGGTACATAAATTCTACACTAGTGCAGTGCTGCTTGCTGAAGGAGAATGAAGCAAATAATATGTTTGCTCAATCATAGACGATTTCAAGTAATGCATGTTTTACAAGACTAAACGAGTTAGAACGCTTGCGCTTCATTTTGTAAATTCGTGCGTGGACAAATTTCCGCCGCCGCGTCGCCCGCTACTCCCCCCCCCCCCCCCGGCTATATATCCATCGGCGATTTAATATGAAGAGTCCACTGTATACATGATATTAACACAACTATACGAACTATTCATGTTAGAACAAGAATAATTACTGAGATCATAAATAAGTTATAATAAAATAAGGCGATATTGAATTATTTTAATCGCAACCTATGACGAATTTTGAATTTATATACATTTTTAAGGCGCCTTTGGGCTCCTGGCGCCTGTGTTCGCTGACACATTCGACACGTGGACGGCGCGCCCCTGTTTATTATATAATCACATTGGTTGGATTTTAATTCATAACTTGAAGAGTGGTTTTTAAGGTGAATTGTCAAATAAACTTTGTCATTTGTTGCATAATCACATTGGTCACATTCGAATTCATAAATTAAGATGATTTTTAAAAGTATCTTTCGATTTGTTGCATAATCACATTGGTTGCATATGAATTCATAACTTGAAGAGTATTTTTTAAGATGTACTGTTAATTACTTTTGTGATTTGTTGCATAATTTCGTTTGTTGCATAATTACATTGGTTGCATATCAATTCATAACTTGAAGAGTGATTTTTAAGATGATTTTTTTAAATTACGTTTGTGATTTGTTACATATTCACATTGTCCGCATTTCAATTCATAACTTGAAGAGTGAAGATAACTTTTTTAATTTTGTTTTCGATTTGTTGCATAATCACTTTGGTTGCATATGAAGTCATAACTTGAAGAGTCATTTTTAAGATGAAATGTTAAATTACGTTTGTAATTTGATGCATAATCATATTGGTCGCATTTGAATTCGTAAATTGAAGAGTGGTTTTTAAGGTGAATTGTTAAATAACGTTTGTCATATGTTGCATAATCACATTGGTCACATTCGAATTCATAAATTGAAGAGTGTAGCCCAGGAATTTTAGGAAAATTTCCCGCATGACCTCGAAAAAAATAATGCAAATTTGCAAATTTGGAATTTCATACTTTTCGGTACCCTGAACAACATATCAAAAGTCCTAAAAAATCCAATGTGGGCGTCACTGTTTTATGACGTCATCAAGATGGCGTCCGACGTCTATGATACAAAACCGGATAACTCGGAATCTACTGAACCAATTTTTGATTTCAAGCACACATTCGAAAGCTATAATTATGCTCTACACTTTATGTAATAACAGAAATTTGCGTAAAAATCATAATTTAAGAGCTACAGCCAAAAATATGAAAATTCGGGTGGCCCAATTCGTATATCTTGGTTTATAACTAGAAAACTATAAAATTTATGTGAAAGTACGTTGAAATAAATTTTACAGAGAATATTTTTACCTTTTGAATGAATGCGCGTTTGTAGAAATCGCTTGGTTATATACAGAGATATTTCCGTTTATCGGTTTGCGGTCCTTCACTGTCATACGTATGTTATAATACAGGTAGGTATTATACAGTTGTACTGTGTATAAAATAAATGCTTTTTTAATTTTGCTTTGGAGGAAATTTACCGGGTATTAAATTTGCACCTTGTGAATTCCTTTTAAAAATGTTTTTATTTTATTAAAAAATTTGCGTAAAAATCATAACTTAAGAGCTACAGCCAAAAATATGAAAATTCGGGTGGCCCAATTTGTATATCTCGGTTTATAATGATAAAACTATAAAATTTATGTGAAAGTACGTTGAAATAAATTTTACAGAGAATATTTTTACCTTTCGAATGAATGTGCGTTTGTAGAATCACTTCGTTTGATTCCGAGGAAAACGACGTTATTCATCTATCTGTTTGACGTACTACTAATCACAACGTGTTTGGCGCCTCCAACTCGTAACACTGTCTATTAATTGTATGAGCGCAGTTTTCCCAATATAACAGTCATATAATATTAAGAAAATTGAGGAAATGGAATTCAGTTGCTTCCACTGTAAATCGTCTCTTAGCATAGGCCATGTGGTTACCGTGAGCAGAGGTATAGATGGTCTCATCAAAGCGAGCGAAATGATGGATTGCTGAAACACTTTTAAAAAGATACAAAGTGAGAAATCTACCGTAAGAGTGCATGTGAAATGTCGGTACGTATTTTTTTGTTAATTCCAAATGTTTTATATACTGCAGTATTATATTATAAAATAATAATATCAATAAATAATTCGATTTTATGCAAATGTATTGCCGACTTTTTATTTTAGGAAACCGTACACGCATCCAAACATTTATACGAAAGACTTTATTCCAAATAAACTTGCAAGTACCTCTCAAAGTGATCAGGCTCCTAATAAATTGCGTTCTTCAATTCAGTCTTTCATAATTGAGAGAGATTGCCTATTTTTTGGAGAGGAAGCTTGCGTGCAGAAAGAGAAAAAGAAAGAATTTAAGTATAGACGGATCATTCACGAAGTCACGACGATTCCTTACAAGAACACAGTCATTAAACAGGCAAATGATAGGAACGATGAGTGGAGTGAAATAGTGCGCGCTCGCGTTATGAGCGTACAAGATCTCGTGGCAGCCAAGACAAAGTTCCACCAACTATGCAGTCTCAAATTTTTCACAAAAGGTATTGTAATCATAAGTAATATAAATTAGTCATTAGCATATAATGATGTACATATTTATTGATTTCATTTCACTTTTATTATTGTCATTAGGGGTTCAACTCAATAGTACCACCGATGGACGGGGAAGACCAGTTGATTCAGAAAAGCACATATCTTTTATGAGGCTTCTAGAGTTTGTCGAGAAAAGTGATGAATGTCAGTTCTCGTTAAACGAGTTGACAGATATTATGGGCAATGCTGAAAAATACACCGGGCGTCATCTGAAAGACAAGATTCACAAGGATTACGGCGACTCCGTGTTTATTACAGAAACTCCTGGGAAAACTTCTGTATTTAATTTCAAGGGATCGGCAAGTGCAGTTATCCACGACAAATGGTATACTCAGCGCAAAACTTCCGAAGCAGATGAAAGACTTAAGAATTGTGAAAACTGCCGCAGCTATCATACGCGAGGATATTCGCGGCAAACTTTACCAGTTTGATTCGTACATATCGAGTGATGAGGAGGATGACTTGTCTTTGCTTCCTGATACCCTCCAACTCCTATTAGAAACAGTAGTTACAACTAAGGCTAAAACTGATGTCGCTGCACGACGCAAGAGAGCGGGTATTGGGCAAGCTATTGTTGCTGCCTGCAGACCTCGATCTTTTGTATCACCAATTCTTCTGGGAATTGGCGTGTATGCCCACAGATACTTTGCATCCAGAGATCTTGTCAGCCGACTGAGCAAACTGTCTTTCTCTGGAGAGTACTCAGAAATAAAGAGGCAAGTTTAATATTCTTTTTTATTCAATACAAGTAGTACCCTAGAAAACTTCCAGCTACGTAATTACCAGTTGGATTTACTATTAGGTAGTTATTCGTTTTCCACCTGGTAAAATTCAGTTTGAATTTTCGAGGCTATTCATAAACTTAAAATGAACGAATATTTATTTATTGCAGGTATGAGTATTCGGTTATGGCAAAGCAAGAGTCGTCTCAAGAAGAGCAGAGAAGTGAAGGCGCTTTTCTTCAGTATGCTTTCGACAATGCCGACTTCAATGTCAGGACTTTAACTGGAGACGGCACATTCCACAGTATGGGAGGCGTGCGATTTACAACCCCAGCCCCGAAACAACCCGCTCAACCAGTCTCTCGCATTTTGAACCCTCCGAATGCTGCATCCATTGCGGCCAAGGGAGTGATGCCTGTAACATGGTACAATAAGCCATCCAAACCAGGTCTTAAATCTATTACGGTCCGGGCATTGAAGGCAACCTCTCTGAAGACTTCAGAGTCGGTGATGGCTGCTCTACCCGTGGACAGTCTATGTGCAGCAGGACACTGGACTGGTGTACCATTGCCGCTGTCCTGGCATGGTATGATGAGGAAAATATATAATTCGGGTGCAGTTAGTTGCACGCGAACTCAAATCCACGCCTTACCGTTCATTAACTTGGACCCCGGAAATCTAAGCACCATTTACACAGCTCCTTTGTTTGCGGAGGACGAGTGCAGGAAACACGGTCAAACGAGTTGTTTGGTCACTTTTGATCAACCTTTGTATGCCAAAGCTTCGGAAATTGTTGCGGCCACACCTCCTGGAGAGTTGGATACGGTTGCTGTTCGCCTTGGTGGGTTCCACCTTTTAATGTCGTACATCGGCTCAATTGGATATATAATGGCCGGAAGTGGTCTGGAAGAACTGTGGGAACAGCTGTACGCCAAGGCTTCGGTTACTCATATGATTTCAGGTCACGCTTACTCCCGTGCCTTAAGAGCACACTTTCTAACAGAAAATGCGCTTATTTCAATGATATTGGACGATTGCAAGAATCTAAACGTCACGAAAGGCGACTTGAAGCTATTGCTCTTTGAAGTAATGGACGGAAAGAAATCTGATCAGCAGCTCACCGAATCCAACGCATTACATGATTTTCATCTCGCACTCGAAGAACAGAAGCAGGTTGTAGCACAGTTAGGCCCCACTGCAAAACTGTGGACACTCTATCTTAGAATGGTAGAACCGATTCGCTTATTTCTGCGAGCGGAGCGCACTTCTAACTGGTCTTACATCTTCAATGTGTCAGAGAAATGCTACCGTACCTACACGCTGCGGGGCAATTTGCTTATGCGAAGTCAGCTCACTTATACCTACAGCAGATGGACGATCTGGAATCTAAGATGGCACGTGAGGAGTATTTGATGTTCGTGACAGCTGGATATTACACCATTCGACGTAACAGCGATTTCTGGTCATGCGTGTCACTGGATATGGCGATTGAGCAGAACTTGATGCGTCTCCTAAAGGTCCAGGGTGGGCTTACACATGGTCGTGGCATATCCGACTCTCAGCTTGCATATTTCGTTCTCTCTTTTCCCGGATGTGTAAACCTATGCGAAGCAGTGGAGCGACTGACTGGACTTGCCAGAGCCTCAACAGAACAGCACGTAGAACTCCGAGACTGACGTCGATCATCAGATGCAAAGGCAATCGCTGCATTCCGCTCACGGTTTTCCCAACACTCTCCGTGGACTGAATCCACGTGCCTTCGGTCATTGTCTTCAGGAGTCGTCGCTGATGATAAAATCAATTGTCACAACGCCTTGCAAGTAGGTAGCAACGCTATTAAAGCGATGGTGGGAAGTAACTTTGATGCCGTCAAACTGTCACGAAAGAACAGAGTGCTCCCTTTGGCAGCTGTGAACAGGCGCGTCGTTATTCGGGACGAAGTTGTGGCAGTCAATCCTCAGCAGCTTTTTTTACGCATTGCTTGGGTTATAAACAACAGCTCTGTCGATCTTATGCATTTCCTGAAGTACGAATTGGCTCCAAGACCACCAGCACTGTTCGACGACGCCTCAATGCGGAAAACTGCCAAGTCAAGTCTTCTTGAACTTTTCAAGTCTTCGGAAGCCCCTTGAGAAATGCCAGAACATTCTGTGGTCGTTATTGACGGCGGATATCTGCTCCACGCCCTAGTGCGGCCTAGGCCAGCAACATTTGGAGCCGTGGTAGAGTCGTATCGAAAGTATATAGTACGACATTACTCCTATTCCGCGGTAGTTGTATTCGACGGTTACGGCGAAGTTCAGTCCACAAAGAGCGAGGAACAAAGCCGCCGCGCATCACGAAGAATATCCCCAAATATGATCTTCGATTCAAGTACCACTGTCACGGTCTCCCAAGCTGACTTCCTGGCCAACGGTCAAAACAAATCCAGACTGACCTATTTGCTGTCGGAGAGTTTCCGGGCCAACGGACTGAAAATGCGGCAAGCAAAAGCAGATGCAGACACGCTTATTGTCCGAACAGTTCTTGAAGAAGCTGCAATAGGTCATAAGGTCATAGTTGTGGCAAATGACACAGATGTTGTCTCCATGTTGGTAGCTAGAGCCGAAGAAGATAATGATATTCAAATCCTGAGCACTGCATCTAAAAGTAATAATAAGCTCTGCATCGTAACGGAAATACAGGCAGAACTGGGATGCAAGAAGGATTTCATTCTCTTCGTCCACGCCATAACAGGTTGTGATACAACTTCGGCTCTGTTCGGCAAAGGAAAGAAGAAAGCAATGAAGCTCTTGGACAATGAAAGTGCCCAGAGCATCGCTGCCGTCTTCAACGACCCGTCTGCTCAAAAGGATAAAATCGTAGATGCAGGTGAACAATTTATAATTAAGCTGTACACAACTGAGAAGTTCTCAAGCCTAGACGAACTCCGTGGTCGCATCTATGCCCGCACTCTTGCGAGACAAGCAGTCACAGCATCCTTCGAACTTGCAACCTGCCACCTACTAGCGCGGCTTGTGAGCAGCACTCCCTAAGAAGCTACCTACAGGTAATATATAAGTACAGATGATCAGCGACTATTTGGTTAAATCGTTATTATACAGTATTTACATTATGTTCATTTAATAATTATAATATGTAAATTTTCAGTTTTAAATTATATTACATTAAATATATTATGCTATGTTTCTAGGTTCAAGAGTGGCACGATAATCCTCTTCGCCCTACAGATTGGGGATGGAACACGTCTGGTCAGTCATTAGTACCCATCACCACGCATCTTGCCCCTGCACCTGAGGACCTTCTTCACATGATTTCGTGTGCCTGCAAGGCTGACTGTGGCGTTCTATGCTCCTGCCGAAATGCTGGTCTGAGTTGCTCAATGATGTGTGCACACTGCAGGGGCAGAAGCTGCTACAATGTGTCATCAACAGAAGAAGATGAGGAGGAAGAGGAAGGAGACGTACAAGATCCTAGTAACGTGTAGTTGAGTGGCAAGTTTACTAACTTGCCTAATTGAATAATGTTTTTCTTTTTTGCATTGTGGCCCTGTAGTAATATTTCCTACACTGAAAAATAATATTTTTTAATAAAATAAAAACATTTTTAAAAGGAATTCACAAGGTGCAAATTTAATACCCGGTAAATTTCGTCCAAAGCAAAATTAAAAAAGCATTTATTTTATACACAGTACAACTGTATAATACCTACCTGTATGTATGACAGGGAAGGACCGCAAACCGATAAACCGAAATATCTCTGTATATAATCAAGCAATTTCTACAAACGCGCATTCATTCGAAAGGTAAAAATATTCTCTGTAAAATCTATTTCAACGTACTTTCACATAAATTTTATAGTTTTATAGTTATAAACCAAGATATACGAATTGGGCCACCCGAATTTTCATATTTTTGGCTGTAGCTCTTAAATTATGATTTTTACGCAAATTTCTGTTATTACATAAAGTGTAGAGTATAATTATAGCTTTCGAATGTGTGCTTGAAATCAAAAATTGGTTCAGTAGATTCCGAGTTATCCGGTTTTGTATCATAGACGTCGGACGCCATCTTGATGACGTCATAAAACAGTGACGCCCACATTGGATTTTTTAGGACTTTTGATATGTTGTTTAGGATATCGAAAAGTACCAAATTCAAAATTTTCAGATTTGCATTATTTTTTTCAAGGTAAAAATCTAATATGCCTGGGCTAGTGTGTTTTAAGGTGACTTTTAAAAGTATATTTTCAATTTGTTGCATAATCACATTGGTTGCATATGAATTCATAATTTGAAGTGTTTTGTAAGATGAACTGTTAAATTACTTTTGTGATTTGTTGCATATGAATTCATAATTTGAAGAGTGATTTTTTAAATTACGTTTGTGATTTGTGCTACTTATTATTATTTGAGTGTTGCGCCACATATTTCCTGTTGTAATCCGCTCTAGCGACACTGGATGTACTTCCTGAATAAAGTTAGTCTATGCAGATTACTCGCTGTTGCATGTTGTATGTTCCCAGTCACCTTTTCCTTGCTACAGGTTATGGGTCCAGAACGAGCACATGGTTAGTATTATTGTTATTTAGTTGATGTTTAAAATATAATTAAGTAACGCAAGTGCATAAGAATGGCTGCAAATTATATAGCTAATGTCCCGAAGTTAAAAGGTCGCGAAAAATTATGACGACGGGCGTTTGCCGTAGAAAACTTTTATTATTTTGTATAAATTGTATTAGTGCAAATACAACTGATACAGGCTTTAATGCAAGGGATGATGTAGTTTTAACAATTGATTTTACTTTGTATGTGCATATCAAATATTTGAGAACAATGAAGGAATTGTGGGACAAGTTATTCGACGAATCAGGCTTTTCCAGAAAAAATAGTTTACTTCGATCATTAATATCGACTAGATTAGAAAATTGCAGTTTGATAGCTCAATACAGTGTCCAGCGCGTAAGAAGACGAGCCCGCCTATGCGCGAAAGACGACTTTATGATGTTGTTCAAATTCCCGCGTTCGTTTACCTCAGAGGTGTCACATGGTGCATAATGTATATTTTAATGGTATATTAAAAGCAATTCAAAGAACCATATTTTATGTAAATACGCAATTTATTATAATTAAAAACTATACTGGAAGTAATACTATAATTAAATTAATAAAATCAATATGTTATTACATTACACATAATTGATACCTATTACTAAAATAATATTGTCTAAAATGTTTCATTTATGTCTTATGATGAGCCTTAGTATGTTAAGATCATATTCTGCAACATCCGTAACTGGATGTTTTTTTTTTTGGCGCTTCTTCTCCGGAGATCTCAGTACAATTGTACCATTATTTTTTGCGGACGATTCCTTGGCTTCCTTTATGATTCGTTCTATTGTTGTGACTGATACTTTTGTTGCATTTGAAGTTTTTTCCTTGATGCTCTGTAAGGTTTCGGTTTCTTCTTTTTGTGTTAAAAAGTATTGAAACACGTTATGCACTATTTCTCGCGTTTGACCGTTTAAGATTTGTCCAGACTTAGACATTTTTTAAAACCGATTACAAATCAGTAAATGTTGACACCGTATAATCAATTTTCAAAAACTAATATGCATATGTACCAAGAATCCGAATATTTATATATCAAACCTCTAATTGCTGTCATTATGTTAACTGCCTATAAATTGATTATTTAGATAAGTATGTTTTTCGTCTTTAAGACAATTTTCTAATGGGTACCTAATGCTTTCATTATTTCATTTTTATTAGTGTATATTAAAAATACATTCAAAATTACCTATTAGACAAATGGGAGAGATGCCTACATACTTTCAGGGATAGATGCCTATTATGCAAACATGAAAAACCAAATGTTAAAAAAAACGCGTCACCAATGGAAATATTGGAATTATTCATCTTCATACGCATACTTCCAATATACATATAATTAAACATACAAATGTGATACGCCACTGCTTAGTATTTTTATTATAATCGGCAACCGCCGTAGTTCTTCGCGATGCGCCGGCTCCTCGTCTTCTTACACGCCGGCCACTGTACGTAAATAGAATCGTGGAAATGGCGCAAAAGCTAAGAGGCACAGGGTTTACAATTGATGAAGTATAGGTCGAATCGCTGCTGTTAGCGGGATTACCAGAGAAGTTTTCGCCGATGATAATGGCTATAGAACATTCAGGTATCAACATAAAGACGGATTCAATTAAAACCAAGTTGATGGATATGGAACCGGATGTTGGTAAAACAGAGCACGCGTTTGCCGATAAAACCGTATCGAATTCGAATAAACGTAATTCTAAGGTTGTCAATTGTAAACAAATAAGACATTTCAAAAATAAATCACCACGTTTGACGACGAATTTATTATCGGTAAGTAGTTTAATAGAAAAAGGAAATAACGTAAAGTTTGAAAGTCATTGCTGTAAGATTTACAATAAATCAAACGAATTAATTGCGATAGCGGATTTAGTAGATGTTTATAAATTAAATATCAAAAAATCGGAGCGATGTTTACTAACTGCGTCTTCTGAAGTTACAATCGAAACTTGGCATCGTAGATTCGGTCATATAAATTATGCGGATTTAATGATAATGAAACAAGGCGTAGTAGAAGAGTTAACTTGCAAGGCTGACGCTGAATTAAAGAAACGGGATTGTGTCATATGTTGCGAAGGTAAACAGGCACGTTTACCGTTTTCACACAAGGGTTCAAGAGCAACAAGGTTATTAGTGGTTATTCACACTGACGTATGCTGTCCAATGCAAATTCAATCTATCGGTGGGTCCAGATATTTCTTATTATTTCAAGATGATTTTAGTCGAATGATGCTCGTGTATTTCTTGAAATCAATCAAAGGATGAAGTGTTTGGTTATTTCAAAGAATTTAAAAATATGGTAGAAAATCAGAAAAACCATAAAATTAAAATCCTTCGAAGAGATAATGGAGGTGAGTTGATGAGTAAAGATTTTCAGTTTTATTTTAGAGAAAATGACATAATCCACCAGAGAACAAATCCGTATACCCATGACAAAATGGTTTAGTGAAGAGATCAAATCGTAGCATAATAGAAAAAGCCATGTGCTTATTATTCAATGCGAATCTCGGGAAACAATTCTGGGCGGAGGCAGTTAATACTGCGGTATACTTGAAAAATCGATCAATAGCATCGGAGTTAGTCGATAAAACTCCTTTCGAAGTTTGGACCAGTAGTAAACCTAATGTAAAAAATGTAAGAATTTTTGGAAGTACAATTATGGTACATGTTCCCAACAGGGATCTCAGCGAAGCCATTATAGTCATTAACACGTTGACTGCCACGGCAATTTTCAGAAATCTGGCCTAAAATGACAATTTCATTTAATCACAATATATTATTAAAAACTCTAATTCTAGTGCATAGTTAACATCAAAAAGCATAAAAATGTGTTTTTTTTTAGAAAAAAAAAGGTCTTACGAATTATCTCGTAGTTGGCTTCTGTAACAGAAATCTCTTCGCGGAAGCCAACTACGAGTTAATTCGTACGCAGACAAGCTTCGACCTGTCGCTTCGCTAAAGCCGAATCATAGATACCCGTCCGTATTCGTCAGTAGTATCTCAGAAGTTGTCGAGTGCATCACGTTTACGTCTTTCTTGAGTGTTTTGTTTTATAATTATTATTATAATTAAATTATCAAGAACCCAATATGGATAGGAAAAGACTACTAACTCAAAAAGAACTTGAGTACTACGCAAATGTAAGTGATTCAGAATTTGACTGGAGTTTTGTCGAGGATGGTAACGACAGTAGCGATTATGAACCTTCTGAGAATTCAAGTGATAGTGAAGATGAAGTCGTCTCCGAACCTGAAGTTGATCCCGAACCTGAAGTTGATCCCGAACCTGAAGTTGATCCCGAACCTGAAGATAATGACGATGATTCCCAAGCAACATCAAATGCGAATCATAATTTGTGGACAGAAATTCAACAAAATCCTGAATTATTTATTTTCCAAGAAAATGTTGGTGTGAAATTAGATACGTCAAATTTTACAGTACAAACGCTGGTCGAACAAACTAATTTATATGCTGCGCAAGAAATTGAACAACGCAAAGTAATAAAAAAATCTAACAGGGTATCAAAGTGGCAAGACGTCTGTGCTGCAGAGATGACAGTTTTCATTGGACTTTTGTTGCAAATGGGACCTTGTAGTTTTCCATCAATCGAACATTACTGGAGCACAAACAAGCTATACAATGTAAACTTTTGGCGCTCATATACGAGTCCAAATCGATTACAGTTGTTACTTCGTTATTTTCATTTCGCTGATAACTCAATACCATCTGCCGACAGATTATACAAGGTGATACCAATACTAAATCACTTCAATAATATTATGCGTGAAAACTATGTACCAGATAAAAATATTTGTATCGACGAATACATGATGCTATGACGGGGAAGATTGTGTTTCCGCCAGTACATAAAAAATAAAAAACATAAATATGGTATCAAACTGTATGAACTATGTGAGTCCGACGGTCTTGTAATGAAAATAAAGATTTACAGCGGAAAATCTGAGGAAACTGACAATAATGTAGGTCACACTGCTGACGTTGTTTTACATTTACTTGAGGACTATCTCGATAAAGGATACACGGTTTACATGGACAATTTTTATAATTCTGTTACTCTTACAAAACTGCTAAATACACAAAAAACTTATGTGTGTGGAACTCTACGAAATAACAGAAAAGGAAACCCCAGAGATGTGGTAAATCGTAAACTGAAAAAAGGGGAGTGTATTTGGCAGCAAAATGGTCCTGTTACTGTATGCAAATGGAAAGACAAACGAGATGTCCTTAGCATTTCAAACATGCATGCTGTTGAAATGGTAGAGGTGGCCAATCGCAATGGAAAAATTTCTATAAAACCGAATATAATTAGAGATTACAATAATGGAATGTCTGGCATTGACCGATCAGATCAAATGCTTTCGTACTACTCATCTCTAAGAAAAAGTATTAGATGGCCCAAAAGGTTTCTACATATTATATATATATATATATATATATATATATATATATATATATATATATATATATATATATATATATATATATATATATATATATATAACACACACACACACACACACACACACACACACAGCACACACACACACACACACACACACACACACACACAATGCTCACAATCTTTTTCAAAAAGTAACTTCTTCTAAAATAAAACTGACAAAGTTCAGAGAAGAATTCGTCGTCGCGTTGATTGGAGAAGGGATTCAACCAGTTTCGAAGAAAATTAGATTGCAAGAGCTCCATTATTTAGAGAGTCTACCACCTACCGAAAAAAAACAGCGTCCGACAAAGCTATGTCGTATATGTACCCAGGCAAAGAAACGCCGAGAAACGCGTTATTTCTGTCCAGCCTGTAAAGATTGTTTTAAGAAGTTCCACAAGAATAAAATATTATTTTTTTATTATTTGTTGTGTTTAATGTACTTTTATTGTAGGCTCGTGCGACTTGTATATTGTATAAAACTTATTTTTGCAAGGTATAAAGGAATTTGGGTCGGATGAAGAGGAATTCATAATAGATATATATTACTTTTTTCATAAGTGGCCGCAAAGGCAACAAGATTTTGAAACTATTCAGAATGAAAAAAAACGTTGCCCAACATAAATTGATAAAACATGTCCACACCCGGTGGATAACCCTTAAAGATTCCGCAGAAAGAATTTTGGAACAGTGGGATGTTATCAGAAAATATTTCACAGTTTTCGTTCCTAGTAAGGGAAAGATTTGTTAAAAAGCAAAAAATACAATTCAATTAATGCTTGCATTAACGATAAAACAAAAGCTAAATTATACTTTTAGTTAACAGTGCAAAAATTTTTAAGAGATTCCTAACATGTTTCCAAAGAAATGAGCCACTGGTTCACCTCCTTTACGATGAGTTATTTGACCTCTTTAAAGTTCTCGCCATGAGGGTTTGTAAAGAGATTTAAAATTGACGTTAACACGAAACTTGATTGTGAAACAATATTTGTTAATGAAAACTTGAAACCCCTGAAAGACATCGAGATAGGAACAGATGCAAAAACTCTTGTCAACAGCTTCAGGAAAATAGATCAAATCAAATTTTATAAAGGAGCTCAGAAGCATTATATGAGAGCAGCCCAACGCCTAGTTGAAAAATCCTCACCAAAAATTGGAAAAATATTACGATATTTTAAATGTCTGAACCCCAACAAAATACAGGAAACAAGTTCCAAATGTATCATTACAATTCCAGAAAAACTTCCATTTGAAGTAGATATCGGTGAATTAGGCGATGAGTGGTGTCCCTTGAAATCGGAGCCAAATATATTTGACGAAATAAAGAATTTTTCACGAAAAGAATATTATATTTCAAGAGTTGAATTTTTTTAGAGGCAAGTAGTTAATATTGAAAAAGAAAATAATGCAAAGTATACTAACATGGCGAAGGTAGTCAAAGCATGCTTAGCCTTAAATCATGTCAGTGCTGATCTATAAAAATATTCACATGTGACATAACACAGTTATCACTGCGTACTCTAAATGCGATACTTAACGTTCATGATGGAATGACCAAATACAATTTTCAACCACACTAATTTGTTGTACCCCAAGTACTAATTGACAAAGCCAAAAGAGCTCACAGAAGCTATCAAAATTATTTAGAGTAACAAAGAAATGAAAGGGTAGAAAAATAGAGATGGGAAAGTGAAAAGCAGGGACGTGCAAGAGAGAAGGAAGAGAGACTTCAAAAAGTAACATCGTGTAAAGCAACAATAACAGAATTAGAAGACAAACTAAAGAAATTAAACGACGATGAGCAATAAAGTTCCAATGAATTAGATTTGTTATTAAAAGAAGGCACTGAGCGACTGGATAAGGCCATTGCAGATGGAGATATGAAGGGCGCACGCGTGGCTCAATGCTTGCTTGTATCTTACCAAAATATGAAGAAGGCACAGGAAAAGAAAGTGAAAACTGCTGATTGTATGGAGAAGAATATTAATAAACGAAAAGATCTTTTAATTACGGATTTTATTGAAAAGAAAAAACTGAAAAAATGAAATATAGCGCTACAACCTTTATTTGTTTGTATTAGTTTAGTATTTGAATCGTATTTATTTTAAAAAAATTACGTCATCATAGTTAAACGAAATTATTTATTATTACATTGAAAACAATCAAACGTTAGAGGAGGTGGCTCATCTGTATGACCAACAACGATTGATTTATTCCAATGCTTCACACACCTTATTTTAGCACGTAATTGTCTACCCTCCTGATATACTGAGGTAACTTATTCCATATTGCAAGCTCATTTTCAGCACGTAATTGTAGCAATTCATATTTCATTACACGTCGAATACTTTCGATCATCGCTTCAAACTCAGAGATTTACGATCCATCTAAAAATAACGATAATGAGTAAATTATTAAAAACAGGTCTACATACTTACAGTATAATTTCCGCATGCACTTCCTATCATTAGCACAGGTAATAAACGAATGTACTTTGATTTAACTTGGTATAAATACGGTGGTAACGTAGTTGGATAACTACTTAATTGAAATAAATTAGACGGTATGGATGTTGAACAAAAGGATATGCCTGATATAGGAAATATATGGGATATTGATAAAGCTGATTATTAATGGACTGATACACCTGAAGCGGCATCTAAATGTAATTAGTAATGCGGTATAGACATTTTATTAATACCTTTGTTGTAGAACGTTTATTATTATCGTGGACGCTATTTATCGATAATTCTACCGTATTCGAGGTAGGAAGTTCATTGAATAATAATGACTTTAAACCTGTAGTACAATTATTTTGGACGACATTTACTGACATGCTGCCTACACTTTGATATGGAGGTATGACGCGAAATCTCGAACATTAAAACTAACATCTAATACGTCAAACTCTAAAATCTGACGAACCCGAGAAAGCTATCTATATAGGTTATGGTATAAAAATTGAATTGCTGTTTATTACCGGCGAAGAAAAGCGAATCAGAATAAGCAGAGGAAACCATGCAGTATTATTATCAGAGAAGGCAATCAAGATATTCTTTTCGGCTGTGGAGGTGATAAATCAGAAGCTGAATTATATGAATGATTATCGTAATTACTCGATTTATGAAGATTTTATAAATGAAGTAGCAACGAATCTGTATAATGAAGGTCTGAGCGATGAAGAAAGTATATTATCTAGAGGCAAATTTTTCTGTCAAAATCTTAGATTGCTTTCAGCATTAATAGGCCATAGTTATAATGTAAAAGATTATTCATTTTTAGCTGAAATTGTACACATTTCCCGCAAAAATTTATGAAAGATGTAACTTTCAGACCATACTTGTAAAATATATGTAAAAATAAACGTATATTATGTAAATCAGTGTTTTAATAGAGCTTATTAGAGACTCCACCTAGTGGTACATTTTAAAAGTGGATTAGAGGTTGATCACAGCTCCATCTAGTGGTATATTAAGCAGATCTAGGTTCTATTAAGGAGGGTTTGCATGCTATACTCCTGTCTACTATTGGTTGGTTTCAAGACCCCTACCTTCCGATACCAGACACCCACCGGCCTATTCCAGACGCCCACCTTCCTATTCCAGACGGCTAGCTTCCGGTATGTAGATTTTTCCTATAAAAAAACAGGTGTGAACAAAGCGCATATTATGTAAAACAGTATTTTATTAATGATAATAATGTAATTCATGGAGGCAAAGGCTGAAGATGCTTCTACTTCCAATTTCAAATCAATAACTACGTTATGAATACTCTCGTTTTGACAAGTGCAGTTAATTATAAATATCAGCCGTCGCTTAAATTGTTGGTAACTATGTATATAGCCTTATGGCGAAAACGTGTATATATTTTCACATATGTGTAATAATAACAGAAATAAATAACTTCCGATATAATATTAATAATGATTATAATAGGTAATCGTATAGGTTTAGGATTAACCCTGATTATGTATTTTAATAAAGATTGATCATGGCTCCACCTAGTGGTATATTTTTAAAAGTAGAGTATATGTTGATCACGTCCCCACATGGTGGTATATTTTTTAAAAATAGATTTAGGTTTCTGTAATTGTTATGGAGGTAAAACATGAAATTTGAAATAGGTTCTAATAAGGGAGCTCGCCTCTGTATTCATACGTTTTGTAGGATTGATGGAGAATTATGCAGCACATCATTACTCAGCGTATAGTGTATGAAAAAGAGAACCAATAAACGTTATATTTGAATAAACCAGTTTCTCTCGCTTATTTATAGCTCTGTAAAGTCAAATTCCTGTTAGTTACAATGAAGGCTGCTGTAGCGTTTGCAGTGCTGCTGCACTAATTACTAGTAGTTATGACGAAAGTAATTTGGAGATGGTTGAAATTTATTTGCGTTCATATGGTTTCATAAATGAAGATGCGAGTGCGTTGATAGATAGTCATAGTTTAATCATTAGAAGTGCATTGAAATCCTTTCAAGAATATTATCGACATGCCGATGATAAAATTAACCGCAAATGCGTTTAAAGTTTGGCAAAAATATTCAAATTTAAATACAGTTCTGGTAGTTACGATATGTTAATATCGTTTCAACGATATAATCATTTCAGAGTAGTCGGAGGCAATCACTGTAAATATCCGTTTCATGGACCTGGTAATGTTATAGGACATTCCCACTTCCCGAAGAAGGATCAAAGTATAGCTGAACTACATATAGACTGGGATGAGCGATGGTATCTTCGAGACTCACACTTTCCCCCGGAGGATCAAATCAGCTACTTTACTGTATTACTTGCATGAGATTGGTCATGCTTTAGGCTTACATCATTCGCATGATGTAAATTCAATGTTGTATGCATATCATGTGAAACATTTTCGTTATTTAGCGTCGGATAATATCAGGGAGATCCAATCATTATACCCCCCTACCGCTACTACATCTACATTAGCCGAAATTACTACTACCCCTGCTAAGACGCCTGCTTTACCTGCTCCAGACTTGTGCAATATCGCTATTGAACAGTATTTCATTCTAAACAAGCGTTTGTATATATTCTACGAGAATTGGGTTGGCATATCAGCTTTAAATAGTACATATATCTAGCCCGCTAAGAACTTGCTCGAATGGTTGCCCTTCCTGCCAAGTACTTTTAAGCGCTCTGATGCAGTATATCAGAAGCCTAACACTGATATCGTCTTCTTCAGCAATGGGTATATTTATCAGGTACAATTTCCTAGTTTACAGCTGATATCCTGATGGCCTCGAATGTACAGCTCCTCTTACATCCCTGGTATCAGTCATGTTTATGCCGCCGTAAACACTTATAGTGGGCGTACGCTAATCCTTCACGGGACAAACCAGATAATTGAATATGATGAATGTCTTCAACGACCAAGAGCACGTTTACTGCATACGGACGTCTTTCCAAACTTACCATCGAAAATAACAATATTCACATATATTAACGGAAATCTATTCTTTATCGATAGAAATCAATTTTACGAATATAACGAGTTTACTGACCAAGTGATACAATTGGGGAAAGTTGATCTTTCCATGTTTAATATTCAATATGGAAATAAAGGCTTATTAGAGCAATTATATGATTTTTTAACAAAAGTTATGAAGCTGGATAAAGTTGTATAGTAAAGGTTAAAGTAAATTGCTAAATAATTATTCGATAATAAATATGTAATTACATATTTAAATTAGTAAATTGGAAGTATTTTCAAATAATTCATATATAAAAATTATATTGAAAAATTATTACAATATCCACATCGGGCTTATCTATGAATAACATCTGGCATGATATACTATAACGAATTTACTCGAATAAATATATAGCTGCAGCTGGAGCTGAAGAACTACGGAAAACAGCTCATTCGGATATATTTCTCGTTGGGAAGGTGTTACGGCGTTAGGAAATCAGCTATATGTTCGATGGTTGGTATGGATAAATCACATGATTCATGGGTTAATAAAACAGATTTTGTATAACATGCATATATATTTTCGTGCAATAAATAATTTGTTACATAACATATGTATATTTTCATATATGATAAATAACTTCTGATATAATAAATAATAACAATAAGATAATTTTCTTAACCTATAACATAATAGCAACAATGATGATGATAATACCTAATAACAATGATAAATAATTTCCTAATCTAAAATGTAATAATAGCTAATTTCTTAGCCTAAATCCATAGTAGCGGGGATATTCAATGTACCCAAGGCAGTGTATCGATACCAGGCAAGAAATACACCTTGTCATCGCGATTGTTAAGAGCGACTTTACGCTGTTCTATACAATAAACGTGGTGGCTTTTTCGATATGACACTGCTTTGAGAGACGCTTGTAATATCCCCGCTTCTTGGGTATTTTAAAAAATCATTAAAACTAATCCTATCTCTTACAACATAATCCCTAACAGCTTTTAATTTCCTTACCGCATAATCCTTAAGTCTAAATCTGTACATTTTAGATGTCAAAGCCACCCATTCATTAATTACTCTTCCACTCATTTCATGTTTTATCAAGCCAATTGCATCTTGGAATGTTATCACAATTTATCTGATACACCAGGCTATCGTTACCCATACATAATAATTTCATACAATCATCATTAAACTGACGTTGCATGAAATTATAGTTGAAATCGTACATTAATGTTTTAGAAATGTCTAAAATCGCCATTCCCACATATAGTGGCTTATTAAAGTAGATTTCCACCTTGGATAACTCGATATCCATCAATTCCTCATCAAATATCTCTCTGCTGTGGAAATTAGGCTGACATGTAGTAATTGGCTCCATACCTACCACTCTACCTGGAGACAAGTTTGACGATTCTATGATTTCTAACATTTTCCATGGTTTTGCCGAAATTTGCGTTATTTAAAAGTGCGTACAAGTTTTTCTCGAAAGAGTTAGTGGATTCTGCTCGCAACCTTGTATTCAAATTTATATATGGTTTGAGCCAACGTGATAGGTTGAAGCTAATCGGCTATGAACTTTCTCAAGCACAAGACCTGCTTGAAGGCATTGCTTCAAACTGCGGTAATGAATGACATACTTAGTCTTAGAATGCAGCGTTGCGAGCAGTTTCCTGTTTTTAGCACCAGGTGGAGTACCGTGTTCAAGGCAGAACGGAATGTATTTATGGCGATCATGCAATTTATCCGGATATAGTAGATCCACCTCTAGGATTAATCCTTTGCATGTATCATCCGGTAAATTCAGAATTAATTTGGAGGTTAGTAAATTTAATTGCCCCTCGCTAAGCCACTTGAAATCATTCCGCAGTACACATTGACTTTGAGCCCATCCATGTAAATTAACCATATCTGTGTAAAGGATATAAGAGGATGGTTTGCTGGGATCGTATTCATCCATGTACTTATTAGCCTTGCTATATTTAGTACAGCATTGTGTTATCCCTCCTCTTATACCCTTTTCAACGAACAATAACATCAACATCGGTGCGGAGCTCCAGTCTAGCTTTAGTGTAATTTAACATACACTGCCAGGTGTATTCCGGAGCGGTGTAAAAGAATGCCGGATCTAACTTGTGCGTTATTATGCACTTATTTCTGAAATTTCTGAAATACGTCAGCAAGTAGAAGCACATCACATGTCAGAAAAACATCGCTATATTGGCCTACATTCTGAATTTGAAACTTTTGCCAAACGTTCTGAGCATGTGCATAATCATTATCTCTGATATGTTGTAATAAAAATCGTAATAATAAAGTATAATACATTTAAAATTACCACTAACAGTGCCTTCGACTCCAATCGGTAGATTAATATAGGGCCCAGTCTTTTGATTTTCTCAATTCAATTCTGCTTGATTATTTTCACTTAACCTAATTAATAAAAAATGCAATGTAAAAAACAATAAAATGATATCTCGAGCGCCAAGCTGTTTCTTGTTATACTTATCGGAACAGCTAAACCGAGTTTGTGAACAATAATAGCTTTCTATTAAAATCAAAACAAAATAACAATGTGCAATTATGTTTATTTACAATAATGAGGGATGATTAACTAAAAAAAGGTCTTAAAACTATTCTTAAAGTACAAAAAATCATTAAATAATTACCTTCGTAATTTCTGTACTTAAAATTTTTATAACCTCATGAATCGGAACGGTCAACTAGGTGATGTCATTCTTGCATCACTGTTGTGCAATCTCTTGATATTATGTTACCAGCCACACCCAAACTGGAATTATTCTTAAATTTATTCGTAGAAATTTTGTATCCATATATATATATATATATATATATATATATATATATATATATATATATATATATATTGCATTATGTTGAAGTTTTTGTATGCAAAATTTGCAATTTGAATGTAATCAAAGTAGAAATAAAAGTAGCATAATAAAAATGGTGTAATAAGAATGAAGAGAAAAAAAATAAGTGCCTGAAAAGAGCAAATGTTTTAAGTTATAATATAACAAGTTAAAAGATATCTTACCATCAAAACGATGGCACTTTAACACTAAAAATTAGGTGGAAAACCACAAATAACGCTTCCTGCTTCAGCATTCACCAGGAAGTGAAAAAAAAATAGGGGCTTTCAGAATAGATCATGTAGGTGTGCGCCCAAGGATTTGCGCAAAGAATTAAGTTATGACGCATTGTGCGGATAAAATGATCAGAATAAAATTTATGGGAATATAAACTTTTAAGAAATATATACACTTAAAAAGATGTGCGCTAAGAAGATATGCATACCTCATTCCTATAATGCAAAACTTAAAAACTTTTTCTTATATTTACAACTAAATGAATGAAAGATCTTAAATTAAGGTATATTTTAATACAACTCAAAAAAGGTTTGTTACACACCCCCTCCTAAAATTTGGCCTCGGAGATCACCAAAGTCGAGATTCCAAACACTAAGCTAACAAATGAAATTATTAAAATTTAAGAAAACAAAAAATGTTAAGCTACTTAAAATCTAAGCAAAATGTAAAAGAAAATAAAAAGGAAATGTACGAAGAAGTACGGAAAATGTGGTGATGTCGGTCAGGAAAGACCCCTCGCAACACCATAAAAGGTAATGACGCGCTACCACCCGCACACGCCACTAGTCGAGAATAAAGGACCCGAAACCTTAAATAAAGTAAAAGCTTTAACTGGTGAGGTTTGTGAAGCAAACCACCATCAGAAGAGCAAAATGAGTAACCGGCAAAAAAATTAAAGCTAAGGTGAAGAACGAACGGAAACCAACCATGACTTGAAGGGTCAGCGGGCGGGGAACCCGGGAACAGTGTTCGGTGCACTATAAAAAATCACGGCAAAATGCCACTCCACTCGAGAGTTTAAAAAAATCCTTCCCGACTAACAATAAAAAATAATCGCGAGACTTGAGGCCGAGAGAGAGCGGTTCCATTACCCTACCCCGGTGATCTCAAACCAAGCCTCCTAGATACATCACACACAACCACCACTGTCACGTTAGATACGTCAAAATCGGTAAATTCAAGATACGACTATTTCCATGGCAAATTAGCTCAGGATGTTCCGTCGTGGAGAACAAGAGAGGCCACTCTACCCTTCACGAGATTCAGGTTTCATGTTGTTCCACAGTCGTCGTCCAAGACTAAACATACCCCTAACTAACACGCACGTTTTGTAAATAAATCGAAATCTAGGTGAGGTAGCAAAGAGAAAGATGATGCACTCTTACGAACACAACCCCCTAAAACTACCAACACGTCATAATCAGGAAGTGAAGTAATCGAGGTTGACACGAGGCGAACCGAAGTCCTCAAGCACCGTCCAAGAATAGAACGCTAAGCAAATCAGGGAAAACAAAATAACTAAATCAATAAAAAAATAAAAATGTATACAAGCATTACTAGTTTTCTTATCCATCGTTAAGAGTTTAAAAATTACACGTTAAATTAACGATCAGAGGTAAACTCAAAATGGTTATCTTAAAATTTTACTATTGTAACAATAGCAAATTGTAAATCCAATAAAAGAAGATAATCTGCCTGAGAACTAATGTCCCAAAAAAATCGGCAATACAATCGCACGATGTAATCTAAATATCATCATTCGTGCTAAACAAATGTAGCAAAAATAAAATAAGTGGTTTGCAAAGCCACAAAAATATAAAATGAAATAATGTGCGAAATAAGCACAAAACAAAATTACTTTGAAAAATTATCAAAATAATTTAAAAAATATAAATAAGAAAACCAGAATGTAAGAATCTCAAAAATACTAAGAATAGGAAAAAAATTAAAAAGAATACAAAAAAATAAGAACTAATGGGGTTTTAAATCTTTAACATGAAAAACACCTAATGGTTTATTATCAATAGGAGTGGCCAATCGGTACGTAGTTGGACCTAACACCTCAATAACTTCTGCTTCAATAAATTTTGGAGCTAACTTTTGACTATAATTCTTAGTCGCATCAGATAAAGTAAAATTCTTTTTCCAAACTAAATCGCCAACGTTTAACTTCAACGGACGACGTCGCAAATTGTAAGATTTTGAATTTCTTTCGTAAGCTGCATGTAAATTTTGTTTAACATGTTTAAAAATGGGTGAAAGTTCATTTAAATCTTGAACTAATTGTTCACGGTTAGTAATAAATAAATCATCCTCTTTAAAATCCTTTAGTCGACAATAAAAATCTTCAGAAATAGGAACTCTCCGACCAAACGCCAAAAAGGAAGGTGAAAATTTCGTAGTCATGAACAGCGTTACGAATAGCATGGGCAATTTTGAGAATTTCAACATCCCATTCCTTGTGATCATCTTTAATATAAGACCTGATTGCAGTACCTACTACTTTATTAACTCTCTCAAGAAAATTTACTTGGGGATGATAACTTGCATTAAACCAAATGGATTGAACTTTGTAAGAATTCATTAAATTTTTAAATTGTGCACTTTTAAATTGAGGACCATTGTCCACCATACAAATTTGAGGAACACCATAAACTAGAAATACATAATCCTCAATATAACATATATATATATATATATATATATATATATATATATATATATATATTGAAATCTTGCAATGTAAATTTAATGTTTATTTGAAATGCAAATCCTCTTTTCTATTTTATTATTACTTCAAAACACTGTAACTAGTATTTTAATTATAAAATGTAATTATATATTTATGTAGTACATTCATTATACATTAAGCAACGCTTTAAGTGAATAATTAAAAATGTAAATCATATTATTATTCGAGCGTAGACTGCTTCCTTGTTCCTCCTAATGCTTTCTCACTCTTTCATCGACCTATAATCTCGCGATCGATTTTGTTGATGAGAGAGAACTTGTTAGAGTCGGCACTAGAGAAAGAGAAAATAAGTAATTTTGTTTTTTATGGATTATCACATTGAACAATTATAGACTGTTCTAGTATTAATTATTTAATAATATAATGTAATTACATACAGCATGTTGCATATTCAATTTTAAGAAACATTTATCAACAATTAGTTTTAGAATGCGCGCCGGATGTTGCTTCCATCTCAACTTCTCGAATACGTTCTCTTTCTAACTGCCGCATCTCACTTCAACCGAATGAATGAATGAAAAGCCGTCTATTACATATTTATTATCAAATGCATTATTTTAAAATGTAATTACGTATTATTGTGATTATTTATCATCAGAAAGCAAAAATGAAATTTTAAACTAGTAAATACAACCTTACATATGATTTTATTGGAACGTTCTAGAAGATGCTATTTAATTAGTAGAATATATAATGCTAGTTTAAATTATATTGAATTTTTTTCAAGTTAAATTTAATGTTTATTTGAAAATGCAAATTCCCTTTTCTACTTTTTTATTACTCAAAAACACTCTAAGTAGTATTTTAATTGTAAAATGTAATTACATATGGTGTTATGCGCGCCGGATGTTGATTCTCTAATACTCTCTCTCTCTCTCTCTCTCTCTCTCTCTCTAACAACGACCAAAATGAAAAGCTACTCTTCATTTATTGTGACGTCAGCTTAAATATTGATGCTTATATCACACTTTTACGTTTCATATCTGCTTCTAAGTCACATCTTAGAATATTAAAATTTTTGGTTGTAAAACTAAATTCCCTATACATTAAGTTATCTACATTATTAAAGATGGTTTTATGAATTCTAAATTTACGTTTAAAATGATTATGAATGGTAAAAATGTCCTTAATCTTAATTGAAAACAACTTAAAACCATCATAAAAATGCTCCTAATGTCCTATGCCCTGAATTAATTATAATACCGGTGCTCACACTGGATTTAAATGCTGTAGCCAAATACCTGCATTCGACTGTACCCTTGCTTCCGAGGATCAGCTGGTTTCTTGTCTGCTTTAGTAGTATTCTGTACCGCTCCAATTTCCCTGCAAGTCTCGCTAGATGTCTCTTATCACCAATACTCAACTAAGTTAGCGTTAATGATGCTGCTTATTTTACTGATTTTATATTCATCATGAATATTGTGAAGCTTATAGAAAAGTTCAATCATTTTTAGAGATGAATTAACATTTTCGATTAAATCCATTTCTAAAGGCTAAATTATTAAAATGAATTTACTATAAATGATAAACATTGTACCTGAGTATCTAGCGAACATACTGAAGCAGCAAGTAATATAATAATGGTGGATTCTATCAACCCTAGAATTTATCGATATAATCAATGCTTCAAATATATGAATTACTTGGACCAATGGAAGTAATTAGAATAGCAGCTAAGGTACAGCAGAAATCACTTTTTTAAAATACAATCAGTTAAATCTAAAAAAAATATTCACCTATATAATTAATGTATTAAGTAAAATGAAAAAAAAAACATACCTAAATATATCTGTTGAACTTGAGCAGCAAATAAAACAAATTTTTATGCAGTAGTAGCGACAAATCCTAAAAATTGATTAATATTCCTATTTAATTATTATTTTTAAAATATGATCAGAACTTACCAGATCAATATCACGATAACGACTGAGATAAGGTCATATGGTATGTCGCTCAGGATGTTAATGTATTATAAAAGGTGACGAATGTGTTATCAATCATGCACTATAGAAATACATTGTATGTAATTTCATAATAAATTTACTTTTTACATACCTATGTTTTTTATTATTTCCCTCGCCATTTAATATAATTACTTTCATGCTGATTGTTGTGGTTGGTTTTTTTTTTACTTTTATTATACCCGTTTTAATTTTATAATTTTTTAATGCAATAATGTATAAGTAAATTCTTATTCTATAGTTCCTATTTATTTGCAAACTTATTATTTGGCTAATATAGTTAATAACCAAGAATACCTAGCTATTATAGGAATACCGTTAAGAGAAATTGCTATTGTAGGCAAGATGGACAAGTCATTTAGCTAATCATACTAATTATTGATTGCCTCTTTCAATTGGCAGATTCTATATTAATTGTATAATTTTATTATTTTTCCACCATTCAAAACATTGTAAATACCTGGTCAAAAATATATACCTAGCAGCAAAACCTTACACAGCGAAAACAAGTTTTTCCATATCTTATACTTGATTATAAAAAATATACCGCGTTAGTATTTAAAACATAACAGATATTATTTATTAGCAAATTCTTTATTTACCACCAGAATGTTTGCCTATGAATCCTATTCACTAATTATAAAATTATCTGTATTGATTTTTTTTCAATTTTGATTTCATATATTCCGTAATGTAATTATGTACGTTACAAATTTCAAAATAAATTCATTTTCTATAGTTCCTATTTACAGCTAACAAGGCTCGGTGGCCGAGAGGTGATGGTATATATTTACCATGTTAGCTTTCTGTAGTTCGACTCTCGCGACGAGCAAACAATTTTTTCAGGGTTTATACTTCTAACGCGACGGCGAAGACAAAGACTTATTCAGCAACGGAAGCAGCTCTTTAGTGGCGGCGGCGAAGAACCTACCCGAATGGCCCCGCAGCATGCAACATCCTCATAGGAAGACGTCAAGGATCCATGCCGAAGAAGCTACCAGAGGCTGAAGTATGGGTCAGCAACCCTTGATAATCTTGCCAAGATGGCCGCCACGTCTCTCATTGGTCAACAGATGGGTCAGCCTCCTTGATAATGTTTCAAGATGGCCTCCACGTCTCTCATTAGTCAGCATATGGGCCAGCCCCCTTAATAATCTTAACAAGGGAGGGGCCCATACTCGGGTGGGGTCACGCCCTCGTCTCTTATTAGTTCGACTCCGCCATCTTGTGAAGAGGACAGGTCTTAACTGCTTACGTCGCATATTGATGTAACACCACAGGATGTGCCTTACTACTGCTTTTCAACGACAGGTCTATGTTAATAATTTCCTTATGCATCAAAATTCGAATTTAGTTTTTTTTCATAGTAGGCTTTGATTACGAGTGGCAGCCATCATGAAACAAGAATATCTAGAGTCATTATTCCATTTCCTTAAGTTTAAACAGACTTATTTATTTAAAGACTGACATCAAGGCAACAAGAGACATTTAAGATTTCTTGTTATTATTATGGTTACACTAACTATCTAATTAATTAAATAGAACTTTACTAAGATTAATACAACTGTGGAACAAATATCTAATTAAGAACTTCTCCAACACCTTACAGGTGACTCTTATTCGGTGAGAACGGGGACTGCCGGTTAACGGTTAGTGTCGGTCACCTGAACTACTTTGTTTATTTGATTTTCACTACAATGGATCTGCTGCCACCTATTGGCAGGTTGGCCAAGTACCTTAGATAAAGCTTAGCGCATAGCAGTTGAATTCTGTCGTTGCAACAGATAAATTTGTTTGTTATCTGTTGTAATTCTTACTGGCACGTAAACAAGCAATCAAGTGTGCAGTGATCTTTAATAGCGGCCTTCGGCACACTAAAGGTAAGTTTCATAATTTATGTAAATTCACATTTCAAGTTGACAAATAATACATCTTTGCAAAATAATCTAATATAAAAATGGCCGACCTGGAGCGGCAGTCAATGATTTTGAAATCTATTTTATACTTTTTCAAGTTTTATATGGCCATTATATTTTTTTTTTTTATATTTTATACATCACATTCACTCGATAGTAAGGCGCAATGAACACTAGATCAGTTTTTAATAGCTACCAACGACAGAAGTCATTTAGAAGTGTCGCTAAGAATCATGCTATTCCTTTCAGTACCCTTCAAGAGAGACTGAAAAAATCTATGACGTGTTTTTCCACGTCTAGGAAGAAACGGTGTCTTTTCCTCTACCCAATTAGTATGAACCGAATAAACGTCTTCAACAAGACACAGGAAAACCACGAAAACGTGATAGAGAAATTTAAGTTTATACCTAACAATATTTATAACGTGGACGAAACGGGTATTACAATCGTTCAAGACACAAACAAAATTTCGGCAGCAAAAAGCAAAAGTCAATTGAGAGAGGGTAAATTACCACCATTATTTGTTCATTCAATGCCGCTGCGCCCGTTTTCATTCACGCCAGACAACGAATGTCATCTATTCTAGAAGGGAATGGATCACCTGGATCTCTTTAAAAATGTTCCAAAAACGGTTGGACTAACAAGTCTTACTCATTTTCTCAGAAGAGATTTCGATCTGGAATCATCAATTTAAGATGTTTCCCCACTGCCTGATTTTTCTGATGCAGAACCGAGTAATTTCAGAAAGATGCACTCCCAAAGTTTAACATCGGTGCCATTAAAAGATGAACTAGAAAAGAAATAAAAACGTGAAGAGCACTTAAGAATGCAAGAGCGTAAAGCAAACATTAAAATACGTGCTGGTAAAGTTGAGAAATCGGTCAAAGAAAAATATTTCCTCGTTTGACTCCTATGAGGACTATTCAAATGAGAGCGACTTATGTTACGAATCCGGAGACGGCGACTAGATGCCCCTTGATGACAGCGAACCTGAAGATACCACCCTAAGGGTTTACCCTGGAAGAACAAGAAATTAACATAGGTGACTTTGTTCTACTTACAGTTTCAAATGAAAACAGAATTTTCCGTTTGAAGTGGTGGAAATGAAAAATAAGTTTATTTCAGTGAAATTTATACGTGCTTATAAAGGTCATCAGCATATATTTGTTTTCCTAGAAATAGATGACATGATAATAAATATTGTTTATTTAGTTAACCCTTAAACGGGCACGTGGGGTGTACAAAACACCCCACTCATGTAACTATGGCAATATCTTGCAATATGGGTTGCATATCGCACTAAGCCGTTCAGTACCTTCAAGTTACATTATGTTTTAGTATCTCGCCAAGTTTCAAGGTGATCGCATGCTGGTGTTTCGAATTGTATGGTGCCGTTTTTGTTGAGGTGTTGAGAACTCCCCACGTGCCAAATTGTTTTGAGGTTAGTCCAAATTGTAAAATTTATATTTTTTTATAAAATTAGGATAACTGGTTTCCTTTATTTCACGAACTGTAAAAATTAATTAATGTTATCATTTGTTCGTCATGATTTTAAAAAACTTGATTTATAAAATAAACAATCTTATTTTTCTGAAGAAGGGAATTTGTCAATTGGCAAAAAAATGTTCCCGAAACGTACGTCAAATATAGATTAAATCTCTATAAATTACTACTTGTTGGTTATTTTAACCTATTAAAACGTAACAAGGGAACTGTTTCAACCAGGAATATAGGTTTTACATCAAATACAATAAAATTTATATTTATTGATTTATTTACTTTATTTTCTTTGATAGCCGTAATAAGAGGATTCCAAAATGAATAGTAAGTGTGCCAGAACTTACGAACAGGAACAAGCGCATTTGGAATCTTTGCTAAGGGACGTTCCTTTAGATGATGCTGTCGATGAAGACTCTGAACATGAAGAGGACCATGTTGAAGAACAAAGTGGTAGTGAAACGGAGCAAGAAGGTGTTTTGGACGAACCAGAGCCAGACATTTGGAATACTCCTGTCGGTAAGCCAGGCCCATAATATAATAGGCCAAAAAATGTTCGAACACCTACACAAAATATAATTCGCCTCTCTCCAGGGCCTAAAGACACAGCTGAAAATGTGCAGAGCCCTGTTGAATGTTTCAAGTTATTTATTAGAGATATTTTCAAAAAAATTGTCTATTAACAAATATTTATATTAACACCATTGCTGGAAAATATCAAAGCTCTCGAGACGCTGAGCATACAACTGAAATAGAAATAAGCACCTTCGTGGGTCTTCTCATTCTAGCTGGTGCTCAAAGGTCTAATCACCAAAATTTAGAGGACTTGTGGAATCAGGATGGTTTGGGAACCGAGGTGTTTTTTACCACAATGCGATTAAAGCATTTTTATTTTTTGTTGCGTTGTATTCGTTTCGATAATGTGCATGACCGTAAAGACAGGCAAAAATTGGATAAGATGGCACACTTTAGAGAGATATTTCAGATATTCGAGGACAATTGCACAAAATATTATTCAGTGGGGGAATATACTACTATAGACGAGCAGTTAGTAGCATTCAGAGGGAAGTGTCCTTTTAGGCAATATATTCCCAGCAAACCCGCTAAGTACGGCATCAAGATTCATACACTATGTGATGCTAAGAAGTGGTATACTTTGCGCATGGAAATATACTGTGGTGCTCAGCCAGAAGGCCAATACCAGATATCGAATAGTGCAAAAGATGTTGTACTGCGACTAGTCGAAACTATATCTGGAAGTAATAGAAACATTACCGCAGACAACTGGTACTGTAGTATTCCCCTAATTGAAGCTTTATGCAAAATCAGGCTGACATTGGTAGGTACCTTACGCAAAAATAAAAGAGAGTTGCCAAATGAACTAGTAAATATAACAGATAGATGCATAAAAAGTAGTATGTTTCCTTTCAAGGAAAAATATACAGTTGTCTCTTATATGCCAAAACGAAAAAAAAAATGTACTAGCTATATCCTCCATGCATTTTGACGATTATATCGACAAAGAGGGAGAATCTAATAAACCAGAAATTATCACCATGAACAATGCAACTAAAGCAGGCGTAGATGTAGTTGACGAAATGTGCGGAACCTATTCCACCTCCAGGAGGACAAAACGTTGGCCTCTTGCATTATTTTATAGATTACTGGACATAGCAGGTATCAACTCACAAGTTATATTGTTAGTAACAATCCAAGTGTTAAATGTAAGGTGGTAGGCATGTATACTCCATGCCAGCCGGGGAGGTACCACCACCCTTACCATGGGCTCCTTAATATTGGGTCTCCGATTTTCTGAGCTCGGTAAGGGCTGCCGGTTACCTTTTCCATCATCCTTAATCTATTCTCATCCTTATTCTTCCTTCTCGCCCTCACTGTCTTCCTATCGGATTAAAAGTCCCAAATTAAAAAATAAGATGGCTGTGGTTTCTAGGGTTATAAATTCCGGACGTAAAATCCTGCCCCATTCGGATGTCCGGGAGGGCAGGACCCAAGCGACCTCGGTCATCGAAAGTATCAACTTTCTGATTCACTACTGCAACATCCGCGGTATCAGGTCTAATCTTAATGCTATTCACCAACATCTTGAACAATTACAACCTGATATACTGTTTCTATCTGAAACACAAGTCTCCTCTGAAAGCTCCGAGTCACCCGACTTGCAATTTCCTCAATACCATCTTCACTCTAACTTTCGATATAAAGGAGGCGTATGTGCGTACATCAAGGACAGAATTGCTTGCAAGAGGGTTTCTTCCTTAGAAAATAAAAATTTTGACGTGATTTGGTTTAAACATTCTGGTCCTAATTTTGTGAAATTCTACTGTTGCATTTATAGGTCTCCTAATGACAGCAACTTTCAAGACTTTCAAGATTACCTTAGTATGAAAGTTGACTATCTCCTGTCTCAGTTTCCAACTTGCGATATCTCATTTGTAGGCGATTTCAATGTTCATAACTCTAATTGGCTTCAATTTTCATCTACTACAAATCCCGCTGGTCATAGTGCAGAAACATTTGCTATTTCATGTGATCTCACACAAATGATTTCTGAACCCACAAGAATCCCTGATAACCCTAACCATACTCCACATCTTCTAGATCTCTTTCTTACATCAAACCCTCTTGTTTATAAAACTTCCGCTCTTTCGCCTTTAGGTCTTTCCGACCATTGTCTAATAAAAATCATTTCTACTGTACCTAATTCCACTGTTGTTCGCAAAACCGATAAAACCTTGTGGTGTTTTAAGTCAGCTCAATGGAGTGATTTACGGGATTTCTTTGCAACCTTTCCATGGCGTGAATATTGTTTTAAGTCGTCCTCTTCTTCGGACATCGCTCTTTCAGTATCTGAAGTCATCCTCATGGGAATGGAGTTATACATTCCGAAAAAACAGTACCGTGTAGGTCATTCACGTTCCCAACCCTGGTTCAATAAGGCTTGTTCTGATGCAATATCTTTAAAAAATAAATGTTACATTAAATGGAAATCTAATAAATCGGTGGACAGTCATGTAGAATACGTTGGTGCTAGAAATATCTGCAAAAGTGTCATCACTAAAACTAAAAAGTTGTTAGAACAACGAAAATGCAATGAACTAGCTACATCTCCTTTAGGCAGTCGTAAATTTTGGTCTTTAGCAAAAGCCATTAGTAAAAACTTTCGAACATCTTCATTTCCCCTGACATCTATTGACGGATCGGTGGTTGCTGATTCTGTAGACAAAACCAACGTTTTTGTGGATTTGTTTGCATCAAACTCGTGTCTCAATGATTCTGGAAAAGATGTGCTCCTAGTCAACTCTTCTTCATACGTTATGAAACCAATTCATTTTCGGTACAAGCTCTTGGAATCGATCATCAGTAGGCTTGATCTCAATAAGGCGACTGGCACAGACGGTATCCCAGCTATTGTCTTAAAGAAATGTTCCCCCGAACTAGTACCAGTCCTATCTAAGCTCTATACGATCTCTATATCTTCTGGGGAATTCCCTTCATCATGGAAGTTAGCAAATGTTCAACCTATTCCCAAAAAAGGTGATAAGACCGATCCCTCAATTTACAGACCAATTGCCATCACTTCCATTTTGTCTAAAATCATGGAAAAAGCCATCAATCAGCAACTGCTCACGTTCCTTGAAACTAACAAACTCCTCAACAGGTGATATTCTTTCATATGTGACCCAAGTTTGAGACAATACAGTAGAGCAGTCCGGTAAAACAGTTGTAGTCGCTTTAGATATCTCAAAGGCATTTGACCAAGTTTGGCATAAGTGTTTACTTGCCAAACTCACCTCGTTTGGGTTAAATGATACGCTCATCAACTGGGTTTCTAGTTTCCTTAATAAAAGGCGAATACGTGTCGTAGTTGATGCCTTTTTTTCAAAAGAAGTTAGCATTAACGCGGGCGTACCACAGGGATCCGTTAGAGCGCCTACACTTCTTCTGCTATACATAAATGACCTTATTTCTTCAACAACTAACCCCATCCATTGCTTTGCTGAGGATAGCACTCTTCACTGTGGTTCACCTCAGTCTACTCGTAGTGATAATCCACCTTCTATGTCAAATCAAGAAATTAAAGCTGAAATGGCAAATTCAATCAACAAAGACATTCAACGTATTCTCGAATGGGGAAGCAATAATCTAGTTAAATTTAATGCTAACAAAACTCAGTGTTGCCTTATGTCCGCCAAAAAAGATCGATCATTTCCTGTTGTAAGTATGAATGGCTCAGTTCTTAAGTTTTCAGACTCTATTACTCTGTTGGGTATGACTGTATCGTCAAATCTCTCATGGGTTGACCATCTTCTGTCAGCTACCAAAACAGCTGCTCGTAAAATAGGATTTTTGTACAGATCTAAGCAGTACTTTATCTCTCGACAACTCCTTCTGCTGTATAAGGTCCAAATTCGGCCTCATCTGGAATATAATTCTCACCTTTGGGTTAGTGCTCCCCAATACGCTCTCGATATCGTTGATCGTATTCAAAAGAGAGCGATTAGGCTTATAAATGACCCGTCCTTAACTTCTCACATACAGTTCCTTGAGCATAGAAGGATGGTTTCAGTTCTTTCTTTGTGTTATTGTTATTACAACGGCTATTGTGCTGGTGAATTACATTCTTTGATACCATCTCCGGCTATCTTTGCGAGAAACACTCGGTTCGCTCATTCACATCATCAGTATGCAGTACAAATCTCCACTTGCCGTACCAAACGGGCGCAATCCACATTTTTCTACACGGCTTCTAAACTCTGGAATGATCTCCCTAGTTCCTGTTTTCCTCTCACTTATGATATGAGAAAATTTAAGGTAGCTGTTCATAGGCATCTATTGGCAATTCATTATCCCTCTATCCATCCTCCTAAGTGTTCCTGAGTGCTTTAGTACGATAGGCCTTATTTAGCCTGTTCAGGTCCACAATCATAAAAAAAAAAATTAATCCGCAGAGACTTTTTGCGTCAAATTGGAATAAAATTAGTCAATCCTTTGATCTCCAAAAAAGCTAGTAACCAGAGACTTCCAAGATATTTACGAGAAAAGCAGCAAGATTTTCAGGAATTGATCCAGAACCGAGTACATCAGGAACCAAACAGAATCGTGCAAATAAACCTGGTAAATGTGTCATATGCCCACGAAAAAAAGACGTTAAAATAAAACTTACTGTTCTAAATGTAATAGATACATGTACCTAAAACATCTAAAGGGTATTTGTGAGGCATGTATAAATGATTATTCAGAAGACACGAAATCTGACTAAATGTGTAAAGAAATCACGTGGTTTTTATTGTTTGTCAGAACAATCTGTTTTTTATAAGGTGTATTTTTAATATGTTCATGTAATATTTCCAATTTGCAACAATCCTTTTGTATTTTTTAATAAACAAAATAAATGTATGGCAGTAAAATAAATTTTCACGTTTTTTATAATTATGGATTTCACTCCGGTGCCACCTATGCGAATAAGTAACCTCAAATTCATTTTATAAAAAAATACTAGTGTTTTTACCTGGGGTGTTTCTAACAACCCACGTGCCTGGTTACGTTACAAATGTCCACGTGCCCGTTTAAGGGTTAATGAATTAAATTAATGGAATAATGTTTTCCGATGTTTCTATATTCTTGTCTAGATTAGATAAAACAAAGTTCAAATGACTTTATATGTTTGTACATTCTTTTTATGTAATAATAAGTTAAATTTAGCGTATCATTATTTTTACTCAGCTATTCTGATCGAAGACCGCCATTGCCTGACCTCATAGAGTAATATCAGCCAATCGGCCAGCTTGATTTTGTTTCATGAAAACAGAAATCTTTTGCTTCTTACGAACCCATTTAGAATATAACATAGCTAAATAACAAACATAAACACATTTCACTAGAAAACTGAATAAAATACGGTTCATCACATCACTCTCAGTTCTTTTCCCTTAAGTGACGGTCATTCCCCCATTCTCCCCTAACGTATTTCTTTCGATGTTCGTTAAAACATCTTGTGCCCTGACTTCCAATACTTGGCGATTTTTTTAGGCGAAGAATATTCATACACCTCATTGTTTGTGTATCCCCATAAAAAAAATTGAGAGGTGTAAGGTTAGGTTACCTCACAGGTCAAGCAATGGGACTATTATTGGAGATAATCTCTAATAGGATTAATTTGTTCCTACAATCGTCGCAAATATCTATTTCCCATTATATTTATTCAACGAGAATAAACGGCCCAACCAATTTGTTGTTTAAAATACAAAAGTATAGGTTTTATTTGTAAGACATAATTAAGGCTATTTTAAACCTACTTAAAACGCCACACCACACATTACACCTAAACCTTGTTTGTAGACGCCTTTCGTTTAAATTATTTGGATTTTCTATTTCCCAGCAATGATGATTATGCTTATTAAATACTCCACAATTTGTAAATGGTGTTTTGTCTGTCAAAACAACTTTAGATTGAATGTTCGGTATTTATGGCCATTTTCTTATAAACCATTCACTAAAAATAATTTTTCTATTAAAATCAACTACGTGGAGTTTGTAAGGATGAACACGAAGTTGTTTTAGAACTCGATGCACAGTTGAATTGGGAATTGCAGTATTTCCGTAAAATTTTTGTTACCGAAGTACTAGGGTCATCCCTGACCTGTTCCACTATGGTCGTATTTTTTGCTTCATTATTTTTGGTATAAGTTTTGATTTCAAAAAAGATCCATCTGTGTTTCTGTTAGGTTTCAAATAAAGTTCAACCATACGTAAATTTTCTTCATTAGAATAATTAACAGCTATACTAAGCACTTGAAAAATCCTTTCACTAATAAATAAATTGGGCAACTTAATGACAACTCAGCAATTTCTTTTGTTTTATGATGGCGGCAACGCGTAATCAAAGCCTACTATGAAAAAAAAACAATTTCGAATTATGAAGCTTACGTAAATTATTAACTTGTAATACATCATTGAAAAGCTCTTGAAGAGCTTTTTCCCAAAATCCAATATGGCATCGGTAAGAAAATAGAAAGTTCATGTAAATATCTCGAAAACAAATGAAGCTGGACAATTATTTTTGTCTTTATTAAATTCTTCTTATAACTGTACCCTAATAATCTATTAATCAAAAAACCATACCACTCACGAGCTGCCGGCAAAAGTTAAAATTGCACCATTTTGGTTTTTCGCCATTATATCAAAAACCACAAATGATTAATCAAATCTTAAGGCGAATTTAAAATTGCAATAAAGTTTTCTAAATCTTTTCTAATTTAACGAACCCTGTAGCTAAAACAGTTTCTGAGAAATCAATATATGTAAGCCAAATTTGAAACAATGTATGTATAATGTGTCAGGTATGGTGGTATTCATTTCCTCTATATTTAAAAAACTATTGTAATCTGTTTACATTCATTTTTGGTTTAGTGAATATAAGCCTGAAACAATGCCCTGAATTTTTGTTTAAGAGAGTTGTCAATTTGTGACATTAAATTGCGTCAATATTTAACAATAGTAAATAACGCCAAGTTGTAATAACAAAACGTGGTGATGTAACTACTCAACTGTTATGATGTAATTTGAATAGTCTAATAAAGTAATAATGAAATTAGGCAAAATTCTCCCTAAACACAAATCATATAACTAATTGAGATACTTACCTTTCATCACTAATTTGTGCCTTTGACTCTTATCGGTAGATTAAGGTAGGATGGGTTCTAATAAACTGATCTGCTCATATACCTAAATTGCTGCCCGATTCCAGTTTGCTTAATTATTTTCTCTTCACTAATTAATAAAAAAAAGTAATATAAGAAATTATAAAAATATAATTAAATAAAATCTCGAGCGCCATGTTGTCTTTATTTAAAGGAACAACAAAACCTAGTTAGTAACAATAATAGCTTTTATGAAAGTAAAATAAAAAAGTAACAACGTGCAATTATGTTTATTACCAGAATTATGATTAGATAAAGTTGGTCTTAAAACTATGTTTATAGTAAAGAAAAAGAAACAATCATTATATAAATACCTCGTTCGCATGAATTGGAAACGGTCAACTCAGTGATGTCATTGTTGTATCAACATGCGTAAATTATTGTAACCATTTAACCGCGACACCCAATAACTCGAAGTATTATTATAATTTCTTCTTAAAATATTTCATTATTTCGAAATTTTGTATGCACTAATTGAAGTTACTTTCGAACTTAAAAATGTAATTAAAGTATACATTATAAAAGTGTGCACAAAGTGTGCATTCTAAAAAAATGCATTAAAAAAAATGAGTAAAATATAAGTAAAATATAAGTTAAGTATAAGTGCCTAAAAAAAGCAAAGGTTTTAATTTCTAAATACACTGAGTTAGAAAATAACTTACCATCAAAATCTGATGGCACTAAATAAAAAATTAGGTAAAAACCATGCTTTCTGCTGTAACATTCAGCATTAAGTAACAAATATAGCGGCTTTCAGAATAACTGAAGTGAGTATTCCCCCTAAAAGTTGTCACTCGTTGCGCGGATACAATAATCAGAATCCAATTTTTTTAAGAAAGGGAACTATAACTTTATGAAATATTACACCCAAAAAGATATGTTCTAGGAAATGCAAATTAAATTGCCTTTCTCAATTCTACATTTTAATAATTAAAAACTTTTCTAATATTACGCCAAATAAATGAATGATCCCAAACCAATGTATTTTTTAATACAACCACAAAAAAAGGTTGTTACAATCTTAGTTATGTAACATTTCAACAAACAAATTCATTCTATAACATTAGCCACATATACACACAAGAATAAGGAAAAACTAAATATTTTTCCATTTTGGTAATTCTGTAACGATAAGTATAGTATTTCAAAAATCGGATACAGAGACTGTTCAAATGATTGTAACATCAAATGTGCTCTTAAAAAGAAAGACATTGCATTTAACCATAACAATGTTTTTAAGAGGAAATTTCTTGTGATTATTAGAAATTTGAAATCTAAAACTTAAGCAACATTAAAAACAAAATTAATTTACGAATATCCAAATGCATGGATTAAACACATTTTCTCCATAACTCACATTACATTAAATTTATCTATCAAAATAAGCTCAAGTTTTCTATAAACAGCAGAATTTCACACCAACTAGGCATTATGAACAATATTATAAATTAAACGCAAACACTATACCAACGAAACTAAAATGTAAACTTTCACCATTATTATGCATAATTAAAATACTTAGCTTTTGGGTCTTTAAGTGGTATATTTTTATATTTATATTATATTACATCATATGCTAAGTAACCACAGCACTATAATAATGTAATATACATGTAACAAAAATTAAAAATTATATTAAACATACTACATTGTTTTCCCTGCACAATAATAATTATTAACAAAAAAATATTTCTTTGTTAGGCTTGACTAGGTCTTTAATTGGTATGTCAAGTTTCTATTTGTGAATGCTTTTAATTTCAAATTAAAATTTTTCACAACTTTACACTTACATGATGTTTTTTCAATTTGCTCTTTGATTACGGCATTTTTCATTGTTAGCTTTCAACTGTTCGAAGTTGTCTGATTTGTCATCTGCAAGGCAGTTTAATAACATTTAATTTATTAAGGATCTAGTTATCTTTTACTAAAATGAGATTCTATAGTTGGCTTAATACGTTTATCAAACTGTTATATTAACACGTTAATCGCCACCGTATAGCATAAAAAAAATTTCCCCGATGCCCCATTTTTTTTTTTCATAACATTGGTTATAATACACGTTAAAATAAACTTAATAACGCTAAAAAAATATTCGAGCTAGATTTGTGCAATAAAAAGCATTAAGAAAATAAGAACTGACATTTTGGTCACAGAGCCCTGGCATAACACTGGGTGTGAGACTCGCACGTTGATTCCTGCCTTTCTGACAAGTTGAAGCTGGTCTGGACACGCTTTTCTCCGTTTGTGCTGTTACGCGCTAATTGTGAGCGTTCAGTGCGTTATTGTATATCGTAGTAAGCGGTAGCAAACAAAATGGGTGGAAATTACGAAAAGGAACAACGTGAATTACAACAAATTCGGAACGAAATTTTCTCTGACTCTGAGGAAGAGCCTTTGGAGGCAGGTTCATCTGATGAATACAACCCATCAGAATCTGACGGTGAGGATATTTTGGATGAAGAAGTTATTCAACCCAAGAGAATAAAACGGTAGGTAATTATTCTTATTTGTTTCTTCTTTATCATTGCCCTTACGATTATAATAATACAAAATTTTGTCATGCAAAGGTTTCTTTCCCTAAAAAACAATTTAATTTTGTTATAAAATTATGTCATTTAATCAAGCAGTTTGTGAGTTGGGTATCTAAGGAATTTAGTGACAACACCAACAATTGTTATATGTCAATTTATTTTGTTTAAAATGAGCGTACAAATTCCAAATGCACTTTATGCCTGCTTAGCATATTTATTTTTTTAGATTAGTCGGTTGGTACTCTACGTACTATAATATTGTGACTCAGTTTTTTGTCAGTATGTATGTATATAAGTACTCATTTTTTTCGGTCAACCAATATTCCAAAAGAAGCTGTAAGCAGCCAAGATAATTTTTCAATTGCTGGTCCGTCAGCGTCCAAACAGTCACCCGAGCATTTACGTCAGCTGGAAAGTGTACAAAAATTGGCCGCCAGATCGGTAGACAGCCCTATAGATGAAATAATTGCCAAATGTTGCACGGAAGATGTAGATTCGAGTGATAATGATGATAGAGAAGAAATAACTTGGTTGTCAGTTACAGGAACTTCGCTAAAAAAAATTGATTTTACGGTTGATCCTGTGGGTCCAATATATGCGATCAAAGAAATCTATTGGACCAAAAATCCGTTAGATTTCTTGACGAAGGTTTTAGAAACTAATAGATATGCCCAACAAAAAATCCGAGGAGGGAGACTAATACTGAAGAAATAAATAAGTTTTTTGCTAGAGTCGAGTGGGGTAAATGTAAACAGTGGTAATTGTAAACGTCTAGAATAAATTAAAAAATCCCGCTTTATTTAAAATGGCTACCAGAATCTGAAACCATTATGCTTTCTATGCAACAGCCAGGAATCTGTAGGTTTTAAGTTCAATAATCAGTGTTCAGTGAGTCATTGTGCAATCAACTGCTGTACACAGTAAAGATAAACTAAAGCTGAATGTGTGTTTTAGCACATACAACATTATTTTTAAAGTAAGTTTTCTTGCATTCAGTTTAAAACAGATAAAAGACTATATGATTTAATACTATTATACAAATTAATCTAGAGTAAGATTTTTGTTAAAAATCAGGTGTTTACATTTACCCCTATAAAATGACACCAGTGGGGTAATTGTAAACATCAGAATGGGTAAAATGTAAACATAATTTTATAAAGTGTAGGTACGTTGCTCCAATTTTTGAGAGTAATTGTAAACAACACATGTAATACATCAATCATCTTAAAACTTAGTTCATTTTTATGTACGTTTACAATTACCCCAGTAGAATGGGGGAATTGTAAACACATATATGTAAAAGTGCAAATAATCTATGGGGTAATTGTAAACAAAGTTATTATATTATTATACGTTTTTGTTATGAACGAATAAGTTCAAAGGTAAATATGTAATTAAAAATTATTATTAATTTTATTAAATACATAAATAAAAAGTTTACCTCGAGTAGGATTTGAACCTACGACCTGTAGTTTGCTAGAGTACCGCGCTAACCAACTGCGCCACCAAGGTTCAAGCCCCAATCGATGTAAATTTTGTCTTTATGTATGTAGAACTGATGTATGTGTGAATCCTTGTGATATTGCAGGCTCACATTCCATTAATATAAGTAATTTGATTGTATTTCTCATTATATTTAGAATTTACATCAGTTCTACATACATAAAGACAAAATTTACATCGATTGGGGCTTGAACCTTGGTGGCGCAGTTGGTTAGCGCGGTACTCTAGCAAAGTACAGGTCGTAGGTTCAAATCCTACTCGAAGTAAACTTTTTATTTATGTATTTAATAAAATTAATAATAATTTTTAAAGTTCTTATAGTATTACTAAAGAGTATACAGAATTCTGTATACTCTTTGGTATTACATAGTATTTTAGATGCCTAGAAATTATGTAAGAAAAACCGTTGGTCCACATTACACTCAACAGGATCTTATAAATGCTGTACAAGACGTAAAAAACCGCAACAAAGCTTTTAGAGAAGCTCAAGCTTTTTATAATGTTCCTGTGGCTGTAATGAGCCAGAGAATTAATGGCAGGAAAACAGCTTTGGATGCAACAGGTAAGAATTATTGTCATGTAACTTACGCATAAACAATATCTACCTGCTTCAATAAAGAATGCCTAAAGTAAAAAAAAGAGTTTTCGGGTACCTATACTTACCTATCTCTTCTTGCAGGTTCTTTATAATGAGGAAGAGGAAAAAATTTGTAAATGTTTGATTGCACGTGCGCCCATGCGATAAAGATGAACTCCTAAATCTTGTCGGAGAGTATGTAAGAAGTATTAATATTAAAACTCCGTTTACAAACGGCACCCCAAGCAATGATTGGTATTAAGCTTTTCTGAAACGTCATAACAATTTGTCTATAAAAAAGCCAAAACACTTACAAAAATGCTGAAAAGACGCTAGAAAATCTGATATGTATGATTTTTATGACAAATTGGAACAAACTTTGGTCATCATTAAATTCAATAACTCAGTTGAATTGGCTTGCTTTATATACAATGCGGATGAGTCAGGTTTTCGTACAGATCCGAGTAGAATAAGGACAATTGAAGAAAAAGGAAAGCCATTAAATAGAGTCTCAGGTGGATCTGGACGCGAATCTATAACCGTTTTGGCATGCGTTTGGGCCGATGGCTCATCACTACCGCCAATGATTGTATTTAAGGGAGCAGGAGTTCAAGCACGGTGGACCTCTCCTCATGCTTATCCTGGGACCCTTTACACCGTGTCCAAAAATAGTTGGATGGAGGAACCCCAATTTTTCAATTGGTTTCTGAAATCTTTTATACCTGACGTTGAACGCAATAGATAAATTAAAAGTTTACCTAATCAAGCAGCTCTTCTTTTATTTGATGGGCATGCCAGCCACATTAGTATTCGTATTCTTTAAGAAGCTGTAAAAAACAATGTGACACTGATTAAGTTACCAAGTCGTCTTACTGATGAACTCCAACCCTTAGGTAAGTGTGTGTTCGGTCCCGTCAAAATATACTGGTAAAAAAAACTAATTGCTCACGGTAAGAAAAACATGGGCCAAAGCAGTGGAAGGCTAGCAAAATCGGAATTTGTAGAGTTACTGGGAGAAGTATGGAAAGAAGCTATTAAAACTAAGAACGTCATATCTGGTTTTAAAAATACGGGTGTGTACCCCGTTGATATATCCAAGTTCGCACAAAATGAATTTTCTGAAGAAGACCTTAATACATACTCTAAAAAGCAAAGAATGACATTAAATAATGCAGAACCTCAAGTACTGCTGCCAACAGAAACTAACCAGACAGGAATTGACACTGGTGCTGATAAGAGTTACTAATGGAATGATTGAAGCAGATGTAATGATGTACTCCGAACCACAACCTCTTATAGATCCTCAACCAGGAACATCTCAGCTGCAAATAAAAGATATAACATATTTGTTTTTTAAAAACAATAATTCGAGCGACTTACAAAAAACTGCAGAAAAAAGTTACCTATTCCCAGACTTAAGCACCATGCCTATGGAGAAATTTTAACTACTGACGAAGTAATTTTGAGATTAAAAGAAGCAGAGGATAAAAAAAGGGTAAGAGAAAAGTTAAACCAAAGGAAAGGAAATAGATCTAAACGACTGTGTTTAAGCAAGCAAAGTAAAAATGTTGAATGAAACTAAATTAAGTAGGATGAGTGTAAATAAAAGAAGACCAACGAAGACAAAGAAGCTATCAAAAGAAATTGTAAGTGAAACATCTTCTAGTAGTGACGATGAAGAGGAAGTGGAATATGAGAGTGAAGATTTTAGTCCTATTGAGATGGATGATAAAGTGATTGAGATAACATCAAATACTACTGACTTAACTGTTGGAAATTTTGTATTGGTGGAAAACCATGTGCTACCACTTACTGATACGTTTGCATAGTAAAAAGTAAAGATTCTTCCGAAATCGAAGTGATGGGACTAAAAGCAATTGACAGTTCAAAAATATTTTCTCGGTGTGCGATCAGGATATCAGTTTTATTCGATTAGAACAAATAATTGGAATATTACCGTTGCCGTCCATTAAACTCAAAGGTGAAAGAATGTTTTACCATTTCAACAGGAAGGTTCCTGTTGCAGAACAGTAACTACCTAATTAAAAATATCTACCTGCATTAAGAATATTGTTTTATTTTATTTAGACATATATATTCTGAACTCATTCTGTTACAGTGTTATTTATTTAGCATAGGTATGTACTAATTATTATTAAATTACTACTAAGCAAAACACGTTTTTTTCTGTTCAGTTCAATAATGATTGGTAGGTACCTGCTACAGAAAAGAAATAATTTTACTTACTTAGAATGAACATGTAGGGGTAAATGTAAACATAGCTTAAAATTCACTGTTTATGACATCTAAGGATTGATACATTAACATATTTACATTTCCCCCAATTGAATTTATGTATCTCTTACTTATTATAAAGCTCCATGTGTACATTTACCCCAAAATTGAAGGGGTAAAAGTAAACATGCACTGCATTGGATATGAATTTTTTCTGAAAAAAACATAAGGTTTTTTTGACTTTTGGATTCTGGGACTAGCAGATTAAAGGTTTTATTAATTCGAGTGTCAATATGTTTGGTTAAAAAAGATGTTAACAGTTTTGCTGGAAGCGGTCAAAGTATAACCAGTCAAAACTGTTTACAGTTACCCCACTTGACCCTATTTGTTTATGGATGAGGTTAGTAAGGTTGCCTAAAATTGTAGATTACTGGAGCCGCAAGAATATATATTCTAACAATATATGCAACAAAATATCAAGAAATAGATTTGAGTTACTAACACGAATGCTCCACTTTGCTCTACTTTGTTGACGTTACTGACTGATAAGTTCAAGAAAGCATATATTCCAGAAAGAGAAGTCTGCATCGATGAAACAACAGTACTCTTTAAGCAATATATAAAAAATAAACGACACTAGTTAGGAATCAAGCCATACAAACTTTATTGTAAAGGTTAAACGTACGACCTAAAAGTGTATTGTGGAAGTGACAAAGACTCGAACGTTAGTGCGTCTTCAAAAATTGTCCTACAACTAATGGATTCCCTATTACGTGAAGAGAGAATTTGATTTACTGTCAATTTTTACACAAGTGTTGAACTTGCTAGGGACCTTCTTAGTCGAGAGACCCATGTAGTAGGAACTCTCCGAAAAAATCGTAAACTGAATCCTAGTGATGTAACAAAGAAAAAAATTTAAAAAAAGGACAAATAACAGCGCGGTAACACGATGGAATAGTTGTTCTGAAATGGCAAGATAAAAGAGAAGTCCTTTGTCTTAGTACATGCCACACCGCAGCAACAACGAAAATAACAAGACGGGGTGTAGAAATTGATAAACCAAATTTGATTTGTGACTATAATAATAGTAAATCTTTCATAGATTTATCTGATCAACTGAAAGCCTATTCAAGATCCCTAAGAAAAGGTGTAAAATGGTGTCGGAATCTTGCGACGGAATTACTTTTGGGAACTTCCCTAGACGACCAAAGATAATATATCTATAACTGTCTTTAGGGAAAGCATTATTGAAAACATGATGACTGATATAGAACCAGCCAGAAATGTAGAGGAGCAACATGTGTTACAAGAAGTAGCAACTTCTAAAGATCGACGTTTATGTGTTCTTTGCTACGATAGAATTAGCAGCAACGAAAGAACACAGGCACAGTTGCAAGCTCCTAAATCCATGTTTTTACTCTTTGAACTGTTTTTTCCATGTTCATAAATATGAAAAATATTAATATAAAAAATATTAAGCATTTTTTATATAAGGAAATAGCATGTTTTTCCCTAGCCTACATTATTCTTGTGCCAGTAAAAAAATCCCGGGGCTCAAACGCTAATTCGCACCATCAGGCCCAACTTTACAATGTTAGCAATGCTTAGCGTGATGAATACGACGGTTCATAATGCGTAAAGGGAAACCAAGCGCTGAAGCCCATACATCGGTTCACGGAGCCTGAATGGACGTTCCAGTTGTGAAACTAACGCCGATTCACGTGGCGATTAACGTGTTTAATAGCAGGCTTATGTTCGCGTTTTCATCTTTTTCATACATTAGATCTAACATCTTAAGCAATTTTTAAGATATTACCATTTATTGAAGACAATAACGGTAATTGTTATCGAAACGTATAGAGTGTACGTATTTAACCACTCCAACGAAGTTACACCTATAAATTAATCACTAACCTATTATACGTATACTTAAGACATGAACAATATTATCATAAATTAAACGTAAACACTATACCAACCAAGTTACATTTATAAATTAAACATTATCTTATAAATAAATATACAAATGATAAGATATCTAATGTTCACAAATAATTTATGAAAAATAATAAATAGGTACCGTAAACTCCTTGTGGTGTTACTTTACTCCATCAAAAACGGTCATTACATATAACACGTGCTGAATATGCAAGTGAATGTGGTTAAAACATATTTAACAGTGAAAGTTGACAACACTGGTATTTATGAGATTGGTGGTTTCCCGCCATTTCGGTTAGGAGATGTTTTATTTGACTTAGTTCACAAGGTTGATGAAACACGTGAAAAGTGTAGTCTGTAAAAAGTTACCTGTATCTTATTACAAAAAAGTTTTTTGCAAGAGGTGAGATAATAATTTTGATATATATATATATATATATATATAACAGGGTGTCCAGTTTAAGATGAAATGCATGGGGATATTGGAAACCGTTAGAGATACGAAGATGGTTAAATGGAGAAAAGTTGCGTCATTATATGCCCAAGAAGTAACCATGGTTACATGTCAAAAATCCTTCCATTTACTAGACACAGGGTGATAACTGAAAATATGCGTTTTCTAAAATCGCTATATATTGTTTCTTGCAAGAGATACATCCACGATTTTTGCAGGATGGGGTAACAGGTAGCGAGGATTTCAAAATGATTTTGAAAAAATCTAGGCCTACTAGATTTTGAGATAATGCACGCAACTTTCGATTTTCTTATGGACGCCATATTGGATTTTTGCATTTTGAATTCTTCATAAAAATGCTTTTCAACCATATATCATATGTTTATAATCTGCCAATGAGAAAGTGTCAAATTACACAATTAAATTTATATCAAAGCAACCTTGACATATTATGTATTTTAATTAAATGAAAATTAATCTACAAATTAAACTAACTATTGAGAACAATATTATTGATTATTAACATAAATCATAATAATAAAAGTGACAAAAACAACAAAAATAAAATTTAATATTATACTGAATTTTACTATTAATTAATCAAATGCTCGAATAAACCTCCATTCTCTTGCAATAATTGAATAGATGGTTGATTGGCAAAGGCCTAGTTTGATATAAATTTAATTGTGTAATTTGACACTTTCTCATTGGCAGATTATAAACATCTGATATATGGTTGAAAAGCATTTTTATGAAGAATTCAAAATGCGAGATGATAAGGAACTCTTGTGATGCAGTGCTAACTCGATGCAGATGGTGTTTGCAGGAGAATGAAGGTTTATTCGAGCATTTGATTAATTAATAGTAAAATTCAGTATAATATTAAATTTTATTTTTGTTGTTTTTGTCACTTTTATTATTATGATTTATGTTAATAATCAATAATATTGTTCTCAATAGTTAGTTTAATTTGTAGATTAATTTTCATTTAATTAAAATACATAATATGTCAAAGTTGCTTTGATATAAATTTAATTGTGTAATTTGACACTTTCTCATTGGCAGATTATAAACATCTGATATATGGTTGAAAAGCATTTTTTATGAAGAATTCAAAAATGCAAAAATCCAATATGGCGTCCATAAGAAAATCGAAAGTTGCGTGCATTATCTCAAAATCTAGTAGGCCTAGATTTTTTTCAAAATCATTTTTGAAATCCTCGCTACCTGTTACTCCCATCCTGCAAAAATCGTGGATGTATCTCTTGCAAGAAACAAGATATAGCGATTGTTAGAAAACGCATATTTTCAGTTATCACCCTGTGTCTAGTAAATGGAAGGGATTTTTTGACATGTAACCATGGTTACTTCTTGGGCATATAATGACGCAACTTTTTCTCCATTTAACCATCTTCGTACCTCGAACGGTTTCCAATATCCCCATGCATTTCATCTTAAACTGGACACCCTGTATATATATATATATATATATATATATATATATATATATATATATATATATATATATATATACAGGGTGTTTCTAAATTCATGCGACAAAATTCAGGAGGTGATTGCTCGCATGAAAGTAAGATGGGTCTTTCCTATAACAACATTTACTCAGCCCACCCCTTTCCGAGATGTCACCCTTAAAACGTGGTGACTAAAATTGAGTTTTTATTTTGTTTCTAAAATTTCAGTGAAACTAGAAACTTGAAATTCTGTAATTTTCGTGCAGTCGCAAAGGACCAACCACGGGTATTTTTTCAATATTTCTGTTACATTATACGGGGGTGAAATATGCAACCCTTACTTTATTTCATATCAAAACTTTTTTCTAAATGAAGTTTTATTAAATAAAATTATAACTTAAAATCCTTGTTATTTAAAAAATAATTTATTCTTAAATTTTTTCCCAAAACCAATAGCTGCAGAGACAAAAATAAACAACATAATTTATAATGTTTTTATTAAATTGAGTGGAAAACAGTAAAGATGTAAAATGTAATACGATTCATAAATAAATGCTTGAAATGACCACCTCTAGCCAAAATACGTGAATGTAGCCTACGTGTCATGGATTGCCGTACACGTTCAAAGATTTGAGGTGTATTTCTTATGGTGTCACACGCTATTTGAATACGATTCTTCAAATCGTTGATATCAACTATGGGTGTCGTGTAGACTAATGATTTAAAGTAACCCCATAAACAGAAATCACAAGGATTTAACTCTGGAGATCGAGGAGGCCAATGTTGGGGCCCTCCTCGACCAATCCAACAGTTGGGATATGTTGCATCTAAATGTTGCCTAGCAGTCCGACTGAAGTGCACTGGAGCATCATCATGCATCAACCACATATTTTGTCTGATATTGAGTGCGATGTCTTCAAGTAGTTCAGGGAGATCATTTTCGAGAAAACTGGTGTAAGAAATTCCATTTAATAGCTGAGGCAGAAATGTGGCCCAATTAAGTTATCCCCTACAATACCAATCCATACGTTCACTGAAAAAACATTTTGAAAATGGTGCTCTATAATCTGATGGGGATTCTCGTCTGTCCATACGTGATCATTATGAAAATTTATGATAGATACTTTTGAAAAATGTGCCTCGTCCGTAAACAATACATTATTTAAAAATTGAGGATTTTGTCGCATTTCGTGTGTTAACCATTCACAAAATCTAACTCGTTGAGGAACATCTGTAGGTAAAAGATCTTGAACCCGTTGGATGTGGTAAGGATATAACTGCTGCTCTTTTAAAACTCGCCACACAGTTGAATGGCTGATATTTAGGGCGTTGGCAATTTTTCTAGTACTTGTTTCCGGGTGTACATCAATTTCATCTAAAATTGCTTGTTCTACCATTACATTTCTAACTGTCCGGATACGACCAGTGTTGGTTGAATTTCTTTTTAACATTCCAGTTTCGGATAAGCGGTTGTGAATACGTGCAAATACGGAATGATGAGGCGTAATTCGTTGCGGATATTTTTCAGCATAAAGACGTCTAGCTTGTCGAGAATTACCATTTGCCATACCATACACAAAATGCATGTCGGCCATTTCAACGTTTGTATACAAGTTATAAAATAAACAATACACAGATAACGCAAAAATAACAACCTACAAACTTATAATTAAACTTCGATTACTAACTATCAACAACAGTGTTTGACATCAGCCTACTACAATTTGAATAAACATTAAATAAACAAGATAAATGAATTGTCAAAGTGACAGCAGCCTACTATTCTAAAACTTTGTAATTAAAAACAATGTACAGCTGGTCAGTTCCAGCATTTATTAAGAATCGTATTACATTTTACATCTTTACTGTTTTCCTCCCAATTTAATAAAAAAATTATAAATTATGGTGTTTATTTTTATCTCTGCAGCTATTGGTTTTGGGAAAATAATTTAAGAATAAAAAATTTTTTAAATAACAAAGATTTTAAGTTATAATTTTATTTCATAAAACTTCATCTCGAAAAAAAGTTTTGATATGAAATAAAGTAAGGGTTGCTAATTTCACCCCCGTATAATGTAACAGGAATATTGAAAAAATACCTGCGCTTAGTCCTTTGCGACTGCACGAAAATTACACAATTTCAAGTTTCTAGCTTTACTGAAATTTTAGAAACAAAATAAAAACTAAATTTTAGTCACCACCTTTTAAGGGGGATATCTCGGAAAGGGGTGGGCTGAGTAAATTTTGTTATCGGAAAGACCCATCTTACTTTCATGCGAGCAATCACCTCCTGAATTTTGTCGCATGAATTTAAGAACACCTGTATGTATATATATATATATATATATATATATATATATATATATATATATATATATATATATATATATAGTATATTATGTATATGTATATATATATATATATATATATATATATATATATATATATATATACAGTAGTTTGGAAATGTGTGGCCTGTATTCCCTCACAGCAGATCCACTGCTTGCACGGCTTAACAGAAATTCCCTTAATTAGGATGATGTTAATCAATCCTTCTTACATTGAATTCAAGAGAAAAGAGTTGAGTGGGTGGGAATCCCCTCATCTAACAGGAGGAAGAAACTTAATGTTCCTCCAGGTAAAAGTGTCAGTGCAGACGATTTTATTGACCAATTATCAACACCTGGCACTTCTCGACAAAAAAAGATAACAAAAAGGCACCCAAAAAGTAAACCACATAAACACAGAGACTCTCTTGAATCTGAGAAGAAAAATGTTCTATGTGAAGATACTGACGACGAAGACATAGTATCTAGAAGAATTCGTGGCTAGGATGACAGAAAATCAAAAAGCAGAAGAAGTTTTTAATGCTGTCATAGAGGGCGAACCTCTGCCTAAAAAGGCTAAATGGAATTATGTTGCCAAAAAAAATTGTGGAATACGTTGTATTCAAGTACGAGGGCGAATTATTCCCTGGTGTCATAACAGAACTTGATGAGAGGTACATTTATTTCAGCAATGCAAAAATCTCTCGAGTCGTGGTAATGGCCGAACCCTAAAGATGAAATGCTTTATGAGTGGGATGAAGTATCAGGACCAATACAATCCCCCATTAAAATTAATAAGAGAGGATGCTTTAGAGTTCCTGAGCTCGAAAATATTTTGGACATGTAATTAAACAAGTTAAGTTAAAATTACTTAGTTCAGCTAATCGGTTCTGGTCTATTTGTTTAGCTCCTAAATTTTTTATAGCCTTAAAAGTTTGTTTATTTTTTAAATCAAGTTTGCATTTATTTTCCTTTTTGATTTAGGTGTTAAGTACAGAAATGTAATACCAAATGATATTTTTTTAGTTTAATATTCTTTTGTGCACTTATCTACATCATTTCTTTTACGTTCGAGTAAATATAAATGTTATACAAATATGAGTAGCCATTCTATTTATCCTGTTGTTTTGAACCAAGTAAAAATTTTTTCCCCGAAATAATCTTAAATATGTTGTAGGATGGCGTAATTTAGGAATTAGTAGTAATTTAATTTACGCCAGACAGATCAAATAATGCAAAATAAATTACTTTTCCCTATGGAGTAAAATACCCTACCTTTAAAGCCTACTTTACGCCAGCAGAAATAAAAAAATAACTTACTAAAAACCAGAAAACTCAAATTATCATCACATCACATTAATGTAAAGTTGTTTTGGTATACCAGATTTTCCACGGTAGGCGTTCGTTAGAAGTTTATGTGGTTAGAAACAATTTAGAAATCTGAATTTTTGGACGAAAGGGTTATTTAAGATTCTCTTTCATTCTAAAATATTTTCAAGGTCATGTTACTTCCGGTTATAACGGAAGTCGCCACTAACTTCCTTATTTTAAATGGAACACCCTGTATATTATTTTATTTTTGGATTCTTGACAAAATTTTAGGATGTCTTATAAGGGTTTCCTATACCTTTTTTCAACTGTTTCTTAGATATCTTGATTTTTTCAAAAATTTTGAAAGATGTAACCCTATTTTCAACACTGCTTGTCTTACTTATTTTTGACTGATGGAAAGTGCTTCTGGTCTCTGGAGTAGACAGAAGCATAAGAACTATAATTTTGAAATACTCATTGACAATTGATTTATTGCATACATGGTGTTCAAAATTTGATGAACTATTGAACAATTTTCAAAGTTGAAAAACTGTTAATACAAATGTGACACCCTGTATATTATTGGATGAATAGATGCATCATTTAGTTATGCATCGTTTGGCTATAACATTACCTATACCTATTATCGACAATTTTCTTGTTAATTTATATTTTCTACTTTAATGTGATTTTTGACAGAAACTGAAATGTTTTTCAAAAATAAAATGAGCTTAATTCAAACTACACAAATTCTATTTTATTAAAACAATGAAATAAAACAAGAAGATAACAAAATTGAGAGCATAATAACAAATGAAAAACATAAAACAATTATATGAACATAACTAGAAGAAAAGTGAAAAAAATTAAATGAATCATTACAATGGAAAACCCTGTATATAGTAGCACAAACATAATTTAAACTGCACCGGTTCCCACTTTGAGCCCATGTTAAAGTTGAACATTCAAAAATGTGGATTAAAGTAGACCCGATTTACGGTATCACCAATAAATAAATGATTGCTTACTACTATGTGTAATTTAGCCATTACAATTGTATAGTGGTGTTCTTAAATTTGAGTTCTATAACAAATTTGAAAGAGAACGTCAATGACAGTTATGACAACAGATGATAAAAAATTAAAATGGTGCTATTCACAAATTATACAGTAAAGTATAGGGTATTTGTTACCAAATTTATTCTAGATGTGTGAACTCAATTTTACAACAAAGCCAAAGTTCTTTCAGACAAAGTTTTTAAGATGAATTTTTAAAAGTATCTTTGCAAAGTGTTGTATAATCCCATTGGCCGCATTTAAATTCATAACTTCAAGAGTGTTTTCTAAGATGAATATTAAAATTTAACTTTGTGATATGTTGCATACTCACACTGGTCACATTTGAATTCATAAACTGAAGAGTGCTTTTTAAGGTGAACATTAAAATTATCTTTGCGATGTGTTGCATATTCACATTGGTCGCACTTGAATTCATAACGTGAAGAGTGAGTTTTAAGATGAATTGTTAAATAACGTTTGTGATTTGTTGCATATTCACATTGGCCACAATTAAATTTATAACTTTAAGAATGTTTTTTAAGATGAACTGTTAAACTACTTTTGTGGTTTGTTGCAAAATCACATTGGCCACATTTGAATACATGAATTGAAGAGTGCTTTTTAAGGTGAATATTAAAACTATCTTTGCGATTTGTTGCATAATCACATTGGTCACAATTGAAATCTTTATTTAAAGAGTGATTCTTAAGATGAATTTTAAAATTACGTTTATGATTTGTTCCATAGTCACATTGGCCGCATATGAATTCATAGCTTGAAGAGTGATTTTTAAGATGAACTGTAAAATTCCATTTGTGATTTGTTGCATAATCACATTGGCCGCATTTGAATTCATAACTTGAAGAGTGACTTTTGAGATGAACCGTTAAATTACTTTTGTAATTTGTTGCATAATCACACTGGTTGCACATAAATTCATAACTTGAAGAGTGATTGTTAAGATGAATTGTTAAATGACGTTTGCGATTTGTTGCATATTCACATTGGCCGCATTTGAATTCATAACTTGAAGAGTGCTTTTTAAGATGAACTGTTAAACTACTTTTGTGATTTGTTGTATAATCACATTGGCCGCATTTGAAATCAAAAACTGAAGAATGATTTTTAAAATGAATTGTGAAGTTACTTTTGTGATTTGTTGCATAATCACATTGGTTGCATATAAATTCATAACATGCAGAGTGATTTTTAAGATGAAATGTTAAATTACGTTTGTGATTCGTTGCATAATCACATTGGTTGCATTTGAATTCATAAATTGAAGAGTGATTTTTAAGGTGAATATTAAAATTATCTTTGCGATTTGTTGCATAACCACACTGGTCACATTTGAATTCTTTACTTAAAGAGTGTCTTTTAAGATGAATTTTTAAATTAACTTTACGATCTGTTGCATAATAACATTGGTCACATTTGTACTCATAACTTGAACTTGAAGAGTGCTTTTTAAGATGAACTGTTAAACTACCTTTGTAATTTGTTGTATAATGACATTGGCTGCATTTGTATTCACAACTCGAAGTGTGTTTTAAAAGATGTCTTTTCAAAACCGATTTCTTTTTTGCTATATAATTGCATTGGTCACACTTATGTTTAAAATTTGAACTGTATTTTAAAACGTCTTGTTTTATATTTTCATGCATTGTTGTTGAACTATTAAATTGATTACATCCACACTGTATGTTTGTGATGTGTTTGACACTGATTTCCTTTATATGACTTGATTCCCTTAAGCTCACATCTTCTATTACGGAAGAGGTGTCTTCTTTCTTGATATTTACATCATCTGTAAAAATAGTGTTAAACTTTGTACTATTTAAACTGTAATCAATTTCACCTTTTATTAGATCACTATTGACCACAAAATGTTGCGTTTGAAGTAAATCTATTTCTTTTTCCTCTTTAGGTTCGAGTTTAATAAGTTTCATATCAACCTCGTAAGACATTTCAAAGAATTCGTGTTACTTAAGGCCTGATAGTTCCAATGACGTCCACAGAAGGATCAAGGTGATCATCGGTTTTATCTTGAAAACACGTTGTACCAAAACAGTTCAGGATTGACCGTCGGTTAACTTCTTGGTTCAGACTGTTCTACAATAAATCGTGTTGTTTGTAGCTTGTAATATAACAAAGATAAAGTTAAGTCCACAACAAAGTCGCATTGTATGTAATATACCGATGTGAAGATACCGACGGATTTTTAACGACGGTGACGTCACATTCAAACAGTATGCGTATAACCAAAACTTTCACAAATTATAAGGCGCTATAATGCGGTAGTAACATCAACACACTTTTTGTTAATTAATTAATAAACCCTCCATATTTCAGATTCTATTCATTAATAATAACTGCGATGATGTATGTCGTGTTTACTTATATATTTAAAGGTGTTACAATACTTTCAAAGCCATCGACGAGTGGTTCACTTGCGTTCTAATCCAAGCATGAAGCATGTATGTATAATTTACATAAAAACTAGTGCTGGCTTAAACATTTCTTATCAACGATGTCAAGCATGTATAATTTACATAAAAACTAGTGGTGGCTCAAACATTTCATATATTGTACAATTTACATTGATGGCTCAAGCATTTTTTATCAACGATGTGAAGCATGCATTTATTTACATAAAAAGTAGTGGTGGCTCAAACGTTTCTTATCAACGATGTGATGTGTGATAAGGTAGAACGTCTGGGTGTAAAGTATTATTAATTTGGATTGTTAATTAAGAAAGTTATACGCATATTATAACTAATTTAATTTTATAAGTGTTATCAAAAAAGATTTTTTCAAATTTTTGTCGAAACTAGTGGTGGCTCAATAATGCATGTGTGCATGTGTGTGTACAATTTCATTAAATTTTATTGATAATTAAGAAAGCTATACGTATTTTAATAATTGGCAACGATTTTATAAATGATATCAAAACGAGATTTTCCAAATTTTCGTGGTAACTAGTGATAGCTCAAAAATGTAATATCAAGGATGAGATATGTGATAAGGGAGAGCATCATCATTAAATTGGATTGATAATTGAAAAAGTTATACGCATTTTTATAGTTGCGACGATTTTATAAGTGATATCAAAGCGAGACTTTCTTAAATTTTCGTGGAAACTAGTGGTAGCTTAAAATTTTTTTATCGGCGATGTGATGTGTGTACAATTTTATTAAAATTGATTCATAATTAAAGGGTTATACGGATTTTCATTATTGGCGACGATTTTATAAACGTTATCAAAACCAGATTTTTTTAAATTTTCGTGAAAATTAGTGGCTCAAAAACATATTATCAATGATGTGATGTATGATTAGGTACAGCATCTGTGTGTACAATTTCATTAAATTAAAATACTTGTTTTCTGCGATAGAGGTTGGGTGTGGTTACACCTAGCGGTGTATTTTTAAAACTAGATGTAGGCCCCTGTAATTGTTATGACGGGAAAGCTTGAAATTTGAAATGGTGTTCTAATAAGGGGGACTGCATACTATCTTATAACAGCCATAAGACTCCTGAACTTTCTCTCGGGTTATCGCCCCTTGTCGGGCCCGTTGTTTATTATGGCGGGAAAACTTCGAATTTGAAATACTATTCTAACAACGAGGCCTACATACTATCTTATAAATAAGATAACTATAGACCTCCAGAATTAGTTCTCAGGTCTTTGCCCCTTGTCGGTTCCCTTGATTGTTTTTAACGCCATCTAGTGGTGTATTTTTAAAACTAATGAATCTTTTCTGTAATAGTGGTTGATCGTGTCTCCACCTAGTAGTATATTTTTAAAAGTAGATTTAACTGTTATAGCGAGGAATTTAAAACGGTATTCTAATAATGTGCTCCTCATACTATCCCATAACACATCGCTAAGACTCTTAAACTTGTCATAGTATAAGGCCCTTTCTTACAAATGATTGAATTTGTTGATTTCGCGGTGGTATTTTATGTAACCGCCCTTCTTTGGTGGTAACCCAGCGCGGTTTTATTTTGCCTCGGCTTTGCTCAGTCGTGTTTATAAATTCTTATTAAACGCGGTGTGGTTCGTATTATTTAGTGGGCTTACACTGTCACCTTAAATAATTATACTTAAGCGGTTTAAAACGTATATTATCTAGTAATTTAACAAACAAAAAGATTTTAATAACAAAGTAAAATTAAGTATCCTGTGTCCTTAGGGCTCCTTACGCCCGCTCTCCTGGGGAAGTCTTACTGGGTGCGTAGTCGTTTCTGTGAACAAGTATATTTAGTGTCTTAATCTGCTCCTTACCTAGTATTTAAAATTTATATTACGGTCCTGTTTTACAGAAGCGGGTGTGGTAGCCTCTATACAGTTTTGGTCGGAAGCGCCAGCGCAACGAACTCGAGTCGTTTCGGGGACGGGGAAAAATCAATACCGTTCTCTGCTTATGCGCATGGCATATTTATTATTCTTCAGTAACTCTGGAGCGCTTAAGCTGGTATATCGTACTCCAATGAAGCAATACACGCGAGCGATTCGCGTATCCAAATGCGAGATCTCTAGACCATATTTATTTGATTAGAACCGGTTTGAGAACGCGCTTAGATTATTTAAATTATAAAGTAAACGAAATACTCGCTATACTAAAATGTTACAATAAAACGAATTTACTTTTATTAAGGTAAATCGTAATATACACGCGGTCGGGTTTCTATTATTACTACAGGTTAATATTAGATTAGATTATCTAATGTGTTAATTTCCGGTCGTATTCTAATTTATTTAAGAACGGTCGCACTAGGTATTTCGCGACGTTTATTCTTAATACAAATTTATGTAACAGGTTTTTTGCGTATTCTTCTGCGATTAAAGACACCGTGTGTGGTTATTATGTTTGTTTGTATGTATTGTATGTAGGTGTATTAATCGGGGGTCTTAGTGTCCACAGTAGACGGAAGACAGCAGCCTGTCTAACCTGTTTAACTAAGAAAAAGGTCGTAGATCTTTACAGCCCTATATCAAACCTTCACACTCAAGTGTTTGCGAGTGACGTCGGGATCTACCCTGCGTGGCACACTTTGTGTATGTGTACTGAGTCAGGCGCCGCGGGGTTCCCCCTTCGTTACGCCCTTTATGTAGGTGTTTGTGTAATGTTAACGTTATAACTCCTGGAGACTAAGCCCGGCGTTATTTACGTTCTGTAGTGTCTGATTGTAAATTGTTAGATTTTATAACTCTACAACTTACGTGTCTTTCAATGCGAGGTGGTGCGCGTTAACACACGGTCGCGATGGACTTCTCGGCAGCGCTGATTACAAGAAGCAATCGGTGTGGGCGGCTACTGGATATCGGGAACGGCGTGGCGGTCTCGGTCACACTCGGGCAGGTGGTGATTACTTCTCTTCTCTCGACTCCACTATATTCGACTCTAGGTCCACTCTATTCGACTCTAGGTCCACTCTATTCGTCTCTAGGTCCCGGGGAGCAGCGCCTCGCGGGTTTATAAAGGTGCATCTGTGGGCGGCTACCGTGCGGGGGATGCCGTTATGGGATTGGTTTAAATTGTTCTGACGTGCAAAAACTTACTGGTTTTTAGAAATACACGTCAGCGGTGATTAATGAATTATTTGTGGTGTAATATCGCGTAAACTTTTGAAATTTGAGATATAGGGTGGTCCGCGAATAATTCATTCTAAAAAACATACGTAAAGGACGCTGGATCTTTACATACCACCCTTTCCTCTTCTTTCAGGAGATCCGTCAGCTTTACCTTCACCCTCACGCCATCGGGAATGATGATACTGTCGCGGCGGCGATTGCGTCGCTGGCGGCGGTTGAGATGTACTGTGGTGGGTGGCGGCATAAGGAGGGCCGGTTCGGGGACCTCCTGGATCCGCAGGTCCTTGATTTTTCCGGTGACCTCGGCCGTCCGGCGCAAATGCTCCGTGGTGTCCGGGGTCTTGGGTCGACCGTCGGCGTGTAGTCGGGGCGGCGACCAATAATATTCCCTACCCATACCGGATGGTCCTAGGGACGGTGTACGGGACGCAGGCGGCGGATATTGTTCCCAGACCGGAAAACTTCGTCGCGTCAAGAAGGCCGCGTCTAAACCCTCGGTCTCGGGTAGGCGGTAGTTGTGGGGCTGTCATGGCGAAATTCTTAGCGGGTCCTTCTTCGGATACATTGTTTAACTGGTTTAAACGGGGCCATGTTGTGGGAGATAGCATTTCTGGTTTTATCCTTTGCTTTTATATGATTTCGAATACGCGGGTTTTTGATAGCCGTTAGATTCTCGACGTTACCATTGGTAGTTGGTCTTGTCTGATCGGTGACGTCAGCCGTATTCCTCAAATCTTTTACATGCGCTTCTCCCGCGCTTTTCCTACTACCGGGTTCTCGGAGCTCGACAATTACGGGTGATTTGATTTTATACACGAGGTAAGGCCCGGCATACTTTTTTGCTAATTTCGCGGAAAATTCTTTCGCTTTGCTGGATAGGTAATGTGTTTTACGATATACTAGATCTCCTTTTCGGGGGCGGTAGGCTCGGTGACGCAGATTGTAATAATACCGTTGTACTTCAAAGGTCTTTGCTAACGAATCTCTAGCAAGTTCTTGCAGATCTTTTAAATACTTCATGTGCTGATCTTGATCAACTGCGGTTACGGCGGTTTCTGTTGTCGGCGGTTGCTTCTGGGTTGACCATGCCCTCGGGGGTTGTAATTCTCTACCGAGATTAAGTAAGGCCGGGGAGAATCCAGTTGATCCATATTGTACGGTATTGATAGCGAATGCTATTTCAGGCAGGTGAGCATCCCATTCTCTCTCGTTATTTCGCGTAAATTGTGCGATCATCGTCCCGATCACCTTATTAGTCCTTTCCACCGGGTTTGCATGCGGGGAGTAAGATGGAGTTGAACGGTGGTGTATTCCATGATCCTTCAAAAACGTGCGGAATAATTTGCTCGTATACTGGGGGCCGTTATCGAAGATCAGGTGTCGTGGGTTTCCAAAGCGATATATTACTTGTTCCTTTAACGCTTGGATAATCGGCGGACTGGTAACGTTGCAGAGTGGTTTAAGTTCGACCCGCTTAGTTAACCGGTCTTGAAAAACCAATAGGAATTTGTATCCTTTCTTGGAACGCGGCAGCGGCCCGATAAGGTCCGTACTTACATTGTTCCACGGATGTCCAGGACGCGAAAAGTACATTTCTCCTTGCGGCTGCTTTTGAGTACTACTTTTATAAGTCTGGAAACTTCTACACGCTTTTACGTATTTTATGACGTCCGATTTTATGGTGGGCTAGTAGTAATTGCGCTATATGCGGCACAGAATTTTCGCAATTCCCAGGTGTCCTGCGGTGGGGGCATCGTGACATTCTTCAAGGATATCTCGGCGCCTTTCTAGTGGTACCCAAATATTCCAACTAGGATAGCTTCCCATTTCTTTTTCGGCTGTCGGATCAGGGAACGATTTAAATAGTTGTCCTCCATCTATTTTGTATCTTGGGTGTTGATCAGGGTGTTCTCGGACTTGCTGTATCAGATATTGATACCACGGACAGGTTATTTCTTCGGTCTCTTCCACCTCTAATGGGGACAGGTCGGCTTGAGTCTCATAGTCCTCGTGTAGGCGGGATAGCGCATCGGCCACGTTGTTCAGCGCTCCTTTACGATACTCCACCTAGAAGTCGAACTGTTGTAGCTCCATTATCCAGCGGGCTAGACGGGATGTCGGTTTCTCCAGCGCGTCTAATCCAATCACAATGTCGGTGGACAGTTGGGGTATGTCATAGCCTGGTAACTGGAGAGTTTTTGTGCCTATCTTTGCGGGGAAAATGTATAAGCCGCGGGTTTCAGTCATGGAACTGTCGGCCAGGCGTACAGTTGCGACTTTTAGCGTGCTCGGGTATACTCTGTTGTTAATTAGTAAGCTACAACCCCACCATTAGTTAGTAGTTAGTAAAGTCCTAGAAAGATGCGCTCCTGAAAATTTAAAATTTGCACCTAATTCTCAGAAAAAAATTTTTTCCAACGCAGTTGTGTTTTATAAGTGGCAATTTATCAATTTCATGTATAAATTTATCAAAATATGAAAAAATGACACTTAAATTAGCCAATTCCATTTTGAAACAACAAAAAGCACTTAAAACACACCTTTTTGTACTTACGTAAGCTCAGAAGAAACATATGCATGCAATTTATCCATTTAATATATCGAAATGCTCTTTAAATTACTCAATTCAATTTTGAAACAACAAACAGCACTTAAAACACACCTTTTTGTACTTACGTAAGCTCAGAAGAAACATATGCATGCAATTTATCCATTTAATGTATCGAAATGCTCTTTAAATTACCCAATTCAATTTTGAAACAACAAACAGCACTTAAAACATGACTTGTTTTTTAATTTTCGATGGAGCGTGGGTATTACTACATTAATAATAATTGTAGGATAATGAACGCAGTTATTTTGCTTTGAAAGCATTTTAAGCATTTAGCGAACATTCTATTTTTATCGGTCATCAATTTACATTACAACTTTGAAACGGGATTTGTAAATGTATGAATGCAATTGTGTCATTTGTAGATTTTAAAATTCCGAATTTATTTAACTGCTATCCTTTGCGCTGTTATTTGTTTAGTCTATATACAAAAATTCGGAATTTTTGACCTAACGATTAAACTGCTATGATAAAAAGAGTATATTTATTTTAAAACATATAATTTATTGTTTATTACATTTCATAACGTTATTCACCTTTTCTTTGTAATAGTTTTACTTATGTGATAATTATAAGGTTACATAGCAGTTTAATGGTTAAGTCAAAAATTCTGAATTTTTGTATATAGACTAAACAAATAACAGCGCAAAAGATAGCAGTTCCAAATTTTCTAAAAACTAAAAAAATGTGGAAAAACTTTAAGGCATTCTTTTACTGTGAAATATTACTATCACGATATAAAACGTACATTTTTAATATTTACCATATTAATTGAGCATCAAAATAGTATAACAAAACTTTAACATATTTGTAAATTGAAACGGGATTTGCAAATGTATGAATGCAATTGTGTCATTTGTATTGCATAAATACATGGTGTAAAGTTTTCAGATTTACATGCTTTTGGGAACTGTTTTGACTTTTATTTAACGCAAGCTTTTTCTCACTTTTAACTGTACTATATTTTCATACTTTATTTATATGCATGATATTTTACAATAAATAAATTTGTAACGCAACATGCACCTAAAATTTGCAAAAAGGACTGCTTTACTTTGATGTAGAAATTTATACATGAGTAAGTCAGACTTCCAGATGTTTTCAATTTTTTCCTTAACGTAGATCATTTCACTTTTCTAGCGCAACTTGGACTATCACTCACATTTTTTAGCTGTAGTAAAATTTTTTTGGATAATGAGAATAATTCACAAAAAAAAACATATTAAACACATCACACATCCATCCCTTCCAACATAAGCAATATATTTTCAGTCGTTAGTATATTTTGCCGCACACACTCTAAATATTGATTAGCCTCCTTCAGTTCTTTATTCAGTCTTTCCACTCGCCCTATCCCCACCACCTCACTATTCAAATAGTCATTGTGAAGCTTTCGTAACCACCGAATACTTGTTTCCCTAAAGGCCTGAAGGGTTGGTGGATCCTGCTCGTCATCCTGCTGTGTGAGGTGCCCTTCTATAAGAGCCAAATTTTTTCCTCCATATTGCAGGTTTCGCAACGGTGGTGGTTGTGGGGTGTTGCTATAACCGTGGTTGCTGGCGTTATGCTGAAAAAATGAATAATTTTATTTGTACTAAAACTTCTCTATGAATTAATGAAAGGGAACTATAATATTAATTAAAATTGTACATACCTCTCGAAATACTTCGAAAATTCATCCTCTACATCACTATCCCTGATGGAGATGTTGGGGATGGTCTCTTCGAAGGGTGCTGGTTGTGCGGTGTTATTTGATGTGCGCACCAAAACATCATGTAAAATACAAGGTTTTGCCTGTCTTTTTAGCGAAAGTAAAGTTGGTAAAAGTACACCGTATATTACGTTTTAAACAGTCCCCATGGTTAAAAAAACATATCGATTTAAATACCACCATGTGCCAGCAATCTCAAATACAAAAATTCAGAATTTTTGACCTAACGATTAAACTGCTATGATAAAAAGATTATATAGGGTGTCCGGTGAGGAACTGTACAAACTGAAATGGTATGTTCCTTGGGTCAATTTAAGTAAAAAAAGTCCCATAAACATAGGTCTGATTCGCAATAGTTACCCAGATAAAGTTTAAAGTTTATAAATGATCACATTTTTCAAAAGAATTATTAGTCAACTGGAAAAACAAAACCGAAACAATCTGTCATTTATTCGTTTGTGTTCTAATAATGACAAAGTGGATTGTAGTAAATTAAGTGTAATTAAAATTTAAAATGCCTTTTCAATTTTCTAACGAAGAGTATGCTGACATCATTTACATTTATGGATTTTGTGATGGAAATGCGAGAGCTGCCCATAATGTAATGTTTGCCATACTGACATACGGGGGACTTCCGTTCGAGAAGAAATTCTTCTAACACTCAACCCTGGACTCCGATCAACCATCTGTAGAATGTTTTCTTGCTCATTCACATTTAACTCCACAGGACGATCAGATCTTATTGTAACTGATGGAAATGAACCATGAGTTCGAACGTGTTGAAACACAGAAGAAAAGGTTTGGTGATTTGGAATCCTCCTGTTGGGAAATCTTCGTTCATATTCCCTGACAGCTCTCGCATTTCCATCACAAAATCCATAAATGTAAATGATGTCAGCATACTCCGTTAGAAAATTGAAAAGGCATTTTAAATTTAAATTACACTTAATTTACTACAATCCACTTTGTCATTATTAGAACACAAACGAATAAATGACAGATTGTTTCGGTTTTGTTTTTCCAGTTGACTAATAATAATTACTTTTGAAAAAAAATGTGATCATTTATAAACTTTAAACGCTTGTATCTGGGTAACTATTGCGAATCAGACCTATGTTTATGGGACTTTTTTACTTAAATTGACCCAAGGAACATACCATTTCAGTTTGTATAGTTCCTCACCGGACACCCTGTATTTATTTCAAAACATTTTTGTTTACTACATTTCATACACTAGATAATGTTATTCACCTTTTCTTTGTAATAGTTTTAAGTGATAATTATAAGGTTACATAGCAGTTTAATCGTTAAGTCAAAAATTCTGAATTTTTGTATATAGACTAAACAAATAACAGCGCAAAAGATAGCAGTTCCAAATTTTCTAAACACTAAAAACTAACGATTTTTTTATGAAATAAAGTAATAGTAACTCTCACACCTGAAACGTAAAATTGACAGTTGGTTATGTTTAGTGATATCAGCAGTTGTTGAATTTACAAGAAAATAATTTGATATGGTTTTATTTGATACTATTAAACGGAACATTGTTAAGGACACTTAATTTTTTGTGACATAATTACAAGTGTTTTTTTCTGTTTTATATACAGTACCTATACGAATAAAAAGTTTCGATTTATGTGGTTTAATAGAAATATCCTTATTTTATTAATTAAGGTAAATTCAATTTTAGTATAGCGAAAATTTGCAACGTTTATGCAGTGAGTTGGCTGAAGCCAACAACAATTTGCAAATTGTTCGGCAGAATATTGTAAACACCGAAAATGTGAATAGAATAAACTTTGATGCAGTCAGCTCAAAAACATATACCTGTTTTTCCAGCAACAGGCAGAAACAGCTCAAAACAGCTTCCCGGTTTCCGAAAACAGCTCAAAAACAGACCTCAAACCGGTACCCGTTTCTCAAAAACAGGTAGCTGTTTCTCAGAAGCGGTATCTGTTTCCGGCAGACTGAAAGCAGTTTAGGTTCTCATTATCCAAAAATTTTACACAAATGATAAGATGTCTAAAGATGCATTGTGAGAGTTATTATTACTTTATTTCATGAAAAATCGTTAGACTCTATTTTAGAAAAAAACCGTATTACAAATAGTTTACAAATTTGTTAAACTATTGTTTTACTATATCAAATTTCATATTGATGCTCACTTTATTTGGGAAATATTAAAAATGTACGTTTTATATCCTAATAGTAAAAGAAGACCTTAAAGCTTTTCCACATTTTTTTTTTAGTTTTTGGAACTGCTATATTTTGCGCTGTTATTTGTTTAGTCTATATACAAAAATTCAGAATTTTTGGGTAAAGGACTATCGAGTGGTGATTTATTAAGCAATTAACAACGTTTACTTACATATAATTGTCATTGACAAAATATATTTTTTTTAACTTTTTTTTTAGTTTTGAGAAAATTTTGGAACTGCTATCTTTTGCGCTGTTATTTGTTTAATCTATATACAAAAATTCAGAATTTTTGACTTAACGATTAAACTGCTATGATAAAAGAGTATATTTATTTTGAAACATACACACGTTTTATGATATCATTATAAGGTTACAATGTCATTTCTTCCTGCATAATTTGTATAATTTAATAAATCATAAGAAACTCGTTTTATATGAAAATTCAATTACACCGTACGGGAACTTCTTTTTAAGGATTTTTCGTTTCTAATCCACTTTTTCTTGTTAGATGCCTACACATACTGTATTTTATTATTCAAATGAATACTGTTAAAGTGCCTTTCCTTTATGCAATATAACATACACTACTGTAATTATTATAACAATCATTACTGTATATGCGCTAATGGTATCGTGCAGTACTTCTACATGCTACATTTAAACAAATAGAACTGATTTTCTGGTTAGGTTTACACACACTATTACAAGAGTAAATACGTACGCGATTTTAATGTGCAAAAACAGTGCTTTAACATATATACTTCTTAGAAAAACATGATTTTGAAGCGAATGATATGTGATTATAAAATTTAAACTTATATAGAAGGGTAGACTCCACGAGGATACCCGAGCAATACAGAGCGTGCACAAAGTCTGACAATACTAACAAAGCCAATTATATGAGTCATTGGTTAAGAATGCTTATTTTGCTATTCCTAAGAACCTTGAAGAGTCTAACATAAGAACTGTAATATGATACCTTCTCAATACCTTGTCAATAAAATTTAACCTTGAAGATTGGTTTGTATGAATTGTAATATGATACCAATAAATTTTAACCTTGGAGCTTAGCCAATATACCTGCAGACAGCATATTATACGCTACATTTTTTTAGTCTCATCAATAGCAGCTCTCTTTATTATGATGTACCTACTCTTCATTTAATCAAAACATAGAAGACTTTTTTTTTGCAACAAAAAATATGGTTATAATTTATTTCCAAACAGTTATACATAGATATACGTTATTATTATTATTTTTTTACAGAAATGTTAAATTAGTCGTCTTTCCTACAGTTCCGGCGCTGATAATGTATACGTCATTCTCAACCAGATATTGCTTAAACTTTTCAATGCGATCTTCTTTTTTGAAGTATTCATAAAATCGTAAGGGAAGTATGCACTTAAAGTTCTGGGTTTCAATGATAATATGTTTACCATACTTTGTGTCGATAGTATTCATATCAATCACTTTATATTTTGCACCCACCTCCAAGTCTTTTAGGTTCGTGAAGAATTTACAGAAAGTGCTACTGTTCAATGCAGATAGATCCATCTTTACTGATTCGAGAACGCTTTTGAATTTTGAGTTGACACCGGAACTGTCCTTCTATATATTACTGCATCACGATTCTTTATGGTAGAGGGGAGAGTGTGCTTTGAGAATTGCATCAGTAAGTTAATCTGCATCTGATGATCAATAACTGCTACCATCAGGAGATGCTGTCCATTCCTGTATATCGTTCCAGGAATGATATTGCTGCTTGCATTATAACGACTTTACTTGCTCGCAATTGTACTAGGACAAGACACTGTTGAGGAAATGACTCATCTGTAATTTACACATGGTGGGGTTGTAGTATGACCTTGGTCTACTTTTAGCATAGACAACAACCTTTCATTCTTTTTGTTGCTCACAATTGTGCTAGGACAAAACACCGTTGAGGAAATGACTCATCTGTAATTTACACATGGTGGGGTTGTAGTATGACCTTGGTCTACTTCTAGCATAGACAACAACCTTTCATTCTTTTTGTTTCCATAAACTGATTCTATTTTTATATTCCTAAGAAATGTAATATGATACACCTGCAGGTCATTAATTACTCTTTGACCTTGAAAACCCTATATTTAGATTTCTAAGAATTGTAGTATGATGGCCTAGCAATTTCTATTTTTAGCTTTAAATTTTGATCTAAATGTGTCCTTGATTTGAGTACCTCTTACATGTTTAAACTTGTTAAATACCCACCTTTCTTTTAATTTAGAAACACTAAGAAGTGTCATACGATACCCCTACAGGTCAATAACCTTTGACCTTGACCACTCTATTTTTAGACTTCTAAGAATTGTAATATGATGACATTGCAATTTCTATTCACACCTCGCTATGGTTTATATCACAAAAATGTATCCTTGACTTAAGTACCTATGACAACAGGTTTAAACTTGTTAAATACACACCTACTTTTAGTTTAGTAAATTATTTCACCTTGACCCAATTTAATAAGCACCATTTGACTTTTTAGCATAGACAACGCATTCTTCTTGTTTCCATGAATTGATTCTATTTTTATACTTCTAAGAAATGTCATACGATACCCCTACAGGTCAATAACCTTTGACCACACTATTATTAGACTTCTAAGAATTGTAATATGATGACATTGCAATTTCTATTTTTAGCTTCTGCTTCGACTTCTAAGAATTGTAATATGATGATGACATTGCAATTTCTATTTTTAGCTTTGACCTTGACCAGCGCCAAAAATTTATATTTCCCACCAAAAAGTTTGACCCTGAAAATTCTATTCTTAGATTTTCTATTTTATAGCTCTTCACCTTTTTATATTTCTAAGAAATATGACACCACCGTAGGTCAATAACCTTTGACCGCACTATTTTTAGACTTCTAAGAATTGTAACATGATGACATTGCAATTTCTTTTAGCTTCTGACCTTGACAAATTTACCGCCACAAATGAGGATGGTGACATTGCAATTTTTAGCGAGCTCCTAAAATATAAATTTCCCGCCAAAAGTTTGACCTTGAAGAAATCCAAAAGCTTACATTTCTCACCACCAGAGGGCGAGTGACCTTGAACTGGTCCAGAACCGGCCCTTAATCACTACTGAATTGGTGTGGAGTGGGAAAGATTGAACAATAGATTGGGTATTTAAACAATACTTCATTTAGTTGCGGAAGGAAATAAGAAATAAGTTATGATAGGAATTTATTTACTAGGATAGGAAAATTAATGGTAAGGATTTTTAAGATCATTACAAGATTAAACTCTTGATATATTACGATTAAAACCGGTACTTCAGATGGACAAATATAAATTATAAAATTTTACTGCGACCTAAGTAAGCATTTGTTTGATTGTAACATGTGAGCTGTTAAGATTAAGTTAACGTAAATTATCCAAATACCACTTTTCTGTTTTAAAAATAAATAAAAATTTTGGGACAGTTGTTCAAGACATGAATCAAATATTTAATAAAAATCTTGAAAAGATTTCAGTCAAAGGTCACACGTCCTTCAGCTTAGAAATTTGAAAATCTCAGTTGAATAGACGTTGCCGATATATCAAATAAATAATTTGGTAGGTACATAACATCGTTGCCGTTTTGTATTACAACTATTTTTATGGTACAAGGTATGGTTATTTTATTGTGTTTAGTATTAAGCACACTTTACGTGTTCAAAGAGCAATCTACTGTATTTGGAATCTATATATTAATCTGAAACGTGAAACTGAATTGGCGCGAAAATTTAAGTAACCATCGAATTCGAAGGGTTGCAGCTAGTTTGATTTAAAAGGTAAAAAATTGCTAAATTCACATCTTACAGAAGTTTGAATAGCCAATAATTCACAACATTTACCGTTTTTAAAGTCGTTAAATACAGGGTGTCTCTAAAAGGTCTGTACAAATTACTAGGATAAATTCCTAAGACGAAAATATGAGGATCTAGCCCAATTTACCTTAATCGAAAACTTGATAGTTTCCGAAATACAGGGTGTCAATGTTATTATTTTTTTAACTGTTTTTTAAATATCTATCTTAATAATAAAATCATTTTCATGAAATTTGGCACCTACAGGTTTGCTATGAAATCCAAATTTGATCATAGTTTTGATGTATCATCTAGAGGGCGCCACCAGAAGCACTTTGTCTACATTTAAAGCCCCATAACTTGTTTCTGCCTCGGCATGTCAAATTTCTGGTCATAAAAAATTCTTATTCCCTGATGTGATTTCTTCAAAAAAGGTATAACCTTGTAGATGTAGATTCGAGCAGCCGTTTCTGTAATAATCGAATTTAAACGTTTCATTGCGTACTAAAATTCATCATAGCAACGATCAAACATTATTAAGTATTGTCATTAGTTACAAAAGAGTATTGTCAAACAATTCAGTCTGACAAATCTTTATTGTAATCTTAATTTCCTTTTTCAATTTTTCGCAATCTCCATATTCTACACTACGTTATGTATATATATATATATATATATATATATATATGTATTTGTGATAGCTATAAATTAATTTATTGATAATAAATAAATAATGGCTTAAATTCTATTATAATAGTATATACTTGGGGATAGAGTTCTATACTTTTGTAATTAGCTTAAAAATGCTCCGGACTAACTCAGTATCTCCTTGTGGATAGGGTTCTAAATTTGAAATTAAATTGGCAAATAAAATAAATAACTTTTAAATTTTATTATTATAAAAATTTAAATCTTATTCGTGAAATCAAAAAAAAATTCATTTCACACATGGAAATATTCATGTTAATAATTAAATTGTAATTTGTAATTAATAGTTTCAATATGAAACAGACTTCGTTGGAATTTGCACAAATTACGCATGCGTTGCGTCCTTGCTAACTTCAATAAATGCAGCCTGTCAAAAATTTCACCAAAGAATCTAAAATAAGTGGGTACAATTTTGATTTTCTTCAAAGTAAAATTATTATTTTTATAATTACACCTGTTCATTGACTTTTCAGATATTGATACACGTTGTCGTGTATAAATATACATAATCAAACAAAAATCACAAATACAGGACATCAAAAGAATAATCAATGCAATAGTTGGATTATGAAAGAAAGATGTAACTCGCATGTGTTGTTGCATTTTCAAATAATGGTCACTTTAGGCTTGTACCATTTTAACATTGGAAGTAGACTTCTTTCCATGTATCGACGATCCTGCCTTGCTGTTCAAAATGGTGCTGCTTAATTGCCATGACTTCATCCAAATCCATTAACTGGGGATAAATCTTTCTCGTGGTAAATACGATGTAATGTAATATGCTCATATACTTTCAGACAAGCACTTTTATTTTATTTGTATATTTAAATGTTGATTTAAATATTTAATAATCTCTCGGGTTAAACTTGTATTTTATTCTTATATAAAATTTTATATTTACTTGCACTTTTATTTTAGATGTCGATATGAAGTTAAATTTATTTTATAACTTCAATCGCTTAAAAAAAATAAACATCAAATCCAAAATAACTGCAGAATTTTATTGACATAAAAGAAATGCACATCCCCGATGTTTAAACACGATTTCGAAATGAAACAATTACAATATTATCGACAATTATAATCCGTAACCTAAGTTTTAAATTTTGTTATAGGTTAAAACAATTGTTTTTGAAATCTCAACTCTACGTTGATCGCGTTTCAAATCCGATAATGTTAACGAAAATTTTAACTTATATGTTAACAAAAACACTACTACCACTATGACTTGCTAGTCACTAAAAATTAGAAAGGCAAGAAAGTGAGAAATTAGGAGCAATTACTTTTATACTTTTCTTATGGATACCAAATTTTCAATTCTTTTTCTACATTACACACAAAAGATCCTAGCATCTGATTGGTTTAAACAAAAATGTTAAATTAACTAAAACATAAATTATGCCACAACTTTTTCAAATCAAATCGGATTTGCTTTTTAAATACATGTTTTGAATCAGGGCAACTTTCTGCATAAAAAGACACTTCACATGCTGTACTTCTATTCAAGAATTTACATCTTGACAAACTAATATCTAAATTTACTAATATCTAACAAATTTTATATTTTACAACTAAACTAATTACATATTCCAATTATACATAAAAAAACATTACCAGAATACACCTATTTCAACTCATTTTACCTAGTTTTAACAAAATTTCCACTTTCATGCCTTAATTTTAGGTTGTTAACCCAACTTTTCTAATTTTATGTTTAGATTACATATTTACTGTTAATTTCTTTGTCAAAATGAGGGAAACCTACTATTTTATGCTTTATAATTTATTCTGAACTTATCTTATCTTATAAAAACTATAAATTTGTAAAATTCTTAAATATAGTACTTAACCTAACTTTATATAATTTACTTTTAACTTGCGTTTTAAACATCTATATCACTTGAATTGTTTATCTAATATATTCTTATATATGTCTCTAACACAATTACTGTTTATTTGTGCTACATAGTTCATAATTTTGTCTTTTCACATTTCCATATTGTTAACACATTTTGTAAATTTTTGTATACAAATTGTAATTACATATTAAATATTACACTGCACAAATGTTGTTCATGTTCTTAGCTATGTTTCTAAGACACTACCACTTCTTATGCACTTTTTAAACACTGTCTGTGTACCAATATACTGTGTTCGTACCATAACTCCTTTTTATAGTTCGTAGAGTTTATGCATTGTACCTATTAGTATACATGTTCTACACATTAGAATTATCGTAGTTCATGTAATCAATATCTGTCACGTGTTTAAATTGTCTAAATAAATTCATTTAAATGTGAAATTACATATATATTTTAAACGAAACTAAATGTACACACTAATATGAATCGTATTGACCTTTCTCACCTGCTACTAGTATAGCTCATTGCTTTTATGAATATAACAACCTTGTACATACCCCACAAAGCCTGTTTTGTTGCATCAAAACCATATTTTTACACTGGTAAACTATTTTTTTCTCATAACGAACTGTATACTTCTTCAATTTTATTTAAACTTGCATACTATATAGAATTTAAGCTGGATATATATATATATATATATATATATATATACAGTGCGATCATCATTGTTTGACCTTACCGCTCCTAGAACAGTACTACCGTTCCGCATCCTTAAAATGAAAATTGTGCTATACCCAGTGACGTAAATGCAGATATTAAAATAAATACTACCATAAATGACAAAAACTTTGGTGAATGACGAATTGCGTATTATGTAGACGTACAAAAACTTCAATAATTGTAATTTAGTCTTTCTTAAGACTAAAGGGAAATTGTTATAAGGTATGTAAAAATTTGGTTAAAAATTATCATTTATTATTTTTAATTGAATTACAGATTTTCTGGATTTCCAAGGCGTGTTTCTGGTGTATTAAACCAATACATGGTATTTACTCGCCAAATTCAAGTTTTGTAAGTGCTTTTATATACTAAAAGTAATGTTTAAAACACATTTTGCTTTTTAACCTCAATTTGGTTACGAGAGTTTAGAGAGTAAAAACTGTGTAGATGAGCGTTTAATGATCTTTCTGTTTATATTGACATGAGTGGTTTGAAATAGGCAATAATGTATGAATTTTGTTGTCAGGTTGAAAATGAATAATCGAAAGGTAATTCATAGCCAAGGGCGGCAAATTATCTACAAGGTGTACCAATTTATGAAAAAAAAAAGAAGGAACGATGACAATGCCATTATCCCAATTACCAGACTGTGTTGCTGAAGAAACCGTTCTCGACAAGCTACTAGTTGAAAATTGTCATGCTGTCCTTCGTCTCCCTTTGTACCACTCTGAATTAAATCCCATTGAAAAATCGGATAGCAGTGAGGAATGTGACATTTCAAATGGAAGGGGTTAAGCAATTGGCAATGAAGAATTGAAAAAAATTACAGCTGAGAACTCGAAGAAAGTGTGTGAATATGTGGAGAGTGAATATTTAAAAAAAGGAGTGATATTGGATGATGTTACCTTTACAATGACATTAAAACATTTAAATGAATTTTTAAAATGAATTTGTCATTAATCAGAAATCAATGTATGATATATTTGTTAAATAATATTAATGAAAACAAATTACATGTATGACTGGTTAGTTTATTATAAATGTATACATTCAACATATTCAGCACAAGTCAGGTACACCATTTTTGCTGACCACCTTTGAATGTACACTGGTGAACATCACAAATACATTATAATGGAAAAAAGGGACTTATTTAACTTAATGCTAGATATCACTTTTGCATTGCATTCTAATTTCTGAACAAAAACTTATTTCAGATTATATACCACTGATTTAGTCCTTCTCATATGGAACTAGTCACCATCTCTACTTTATGATGTACCTATTGTTTTTTAAGATAACTCAAATCTGTACATATTGATCTAAAGCACAGCAAATAATAATTAATAATGCATTGTTTTTTTAGATCTCCAACGTGCATGTAAATGAGATCAATTCAGCTAAAGTATAGTAAATAATGAGTAAAGATTTTCAATTAGTGCACATATTATTTACATACAAATACAACGATATCCCGACGCACACCTCATTACCCGTTGGAATGAATGGTTTTTTATATGTTTATATTACAGTTAAAAATAGAAAAATAAAATTGAACTTGGCAATTATCTATAAAACAATTTCAAAGTGACCACCATTGTTTGCATTACAGGCATCTACTCTTCGTTTCATATTTTTAAATACATTTATTAATTGAGCTTCTGTAATATTTTGAATTGCGTCAGTTATTACATTTTTTAATTCATCAACTGTATGAAGGCGTGTCTTGTAGATTTTATTTTTTAAATGTCCAAATAGAAAATAATCCAGTGGAGTAAGGTCAGGTGATCTTGGGGGCCAAACTGCCGCACTTATAACTCTTTCATTAAAATGTTCACGTAAAAAAGTCAGTGTTTGATTAGCTGTATGAGCTGTTGCGTTATCATGCTGAAAATATCCATGTTGGAGCTCGTCATCGTGCAGTTGATCAATGAAAGGTTCCAAAATAGTTTTGTATCGAGCCGCAGTTACTGTATCTTCAAAGAAAATGGGACCTACAATTCTTCTTCGTGACATAGCAGCCCAAACACCTATTTTCACAGGATGTAAAGTAGTTTCTTCAAAAACGTGTGAATTTTCTGCTGACCACATACGGCAATTCTGCGAATTCTGCCGTTTCGGAAATAAGCTTCCAAAATAAACTTGCCTTGTTCCACAGTAAAAGGCATTATAACCTAAGAAAATTTATTTACGAAAAAGGCATAAAATACACGAATAAATTTACCTTAAAAGTCCTGGTTAATTTATTAATGAGTTTTGAAAAAAACTATTTTATTGTAATACAAATGTAGATAAAGGAATAATTGAAAAAGGAAAAATCTATCTACGTTTATGAAATGTCAATCGAAGATGAAATAAATATTTGTGCCTAATTTCACTAGTAACTTGGAATAAACTTTTGATAAAAATTCTGTAAAAAGCAGTTTTTTTTCGGTCATTCATTGTTGATATCCCGGTATATATATATATATATATATATATATATATATATATATATATATATATATATATAGTCTATGTAAAATCTTTTTTTTCAATTGCACGTTTGTAACACCCTATCATAGGGTTGTACAATGATTTAGTTATTTAAGACATATGCTGTGGGTCCGGCATAGTTTTCAAGTTGGTATATTGTGGGGAGGCTCTGATTTTATCGACAACAGCAAGATCCACACAAAACAAACGATTTATTTTCTATTTTCTTAACAATGCTAAAATATGTAACTTAAGCTAAAATATATAACACTTAATCCTAAAAAAAATATAAAACAAAAACTATTACAATAGTTGAACATAAAATTCCCTTCCTAAAGTAGCAATAGGCGGCTCGCTTTCATACAGGGTGACTCACTGTAAATAAACAAAACATACAGACCTGGGTTGCAGGTGTAACTCCTGTGTGCGATGGTTAGTTTTATAGTAATTTCTTTCAATATAAAAGAAATCCAAACGCTCGTAAATGTGAAGGGTATTTTATTGCATTCTTTACCTGGAATTTTGTACACAATGGCCTGATAACAATATGCGGTAAAAGCGGCAATAAATTTGAAACTAGGTCATTGTGCCATGCATGAATGTCGTTGGTCTCTAGCTTTAAAGCGTTTAATTATCAAATACGATATAAATTTATTTCCTAGTAGGTAGTTTGTTTATACAACAGAAGTAACTGGGCAGGTAAACTTTAAAGGTGTTTATGAAGTCGGTTTAAAAGTATTTAAGAAATATGACAATTTCTTAAATTAAAATTTAAACACGAGAGCTTACGTGTTCTATTAAATCGGATTTGAATAAGTATTCTTTACTAAAAGAATTAAGTTGGAATTTTCTATTTACACTTTTACTATAATTGAAAGCGTTTAATCTTTCTTTAGGGAAGTAGATTTTATTTAAAGAAAATTTAATTCCTTTCTGGAAGCGGCGGTTGGACAATATTAATTTCGGGATATGGACAATTGAATGTCAATATTTTAGGATGGGATTTTTAGTGGTTGTTTTAAGGAAGGACATCGAACCCAACGGGCCGTACGCACCATGGGCTGAGTGGAAAAAAGGCTAGATCGAACAGGTCATACGTTTTTTGAACAAGCCTAGGGGCAAGAACCACCTCTACAGGCCTACGTCTTAGGGGGTAATTTTCGCAGGAAACCTCTGCACTTTTCAGGAATACTCCTAAAAGCAAAGAGGAGGATTTGTGTAAGGGATATTTGTTTTCTGCGGGCTTACGCTCCGAAGAAGTGTAAGAGTTGTGTATGTGTTTACAGGCAATATTGATTTATAATCCACCAAAGGCAGAAAGGAAATCTTTCAAACTGGTCGGATTATTAGGATAAAACAAATTATAGCTTACTCAGGTGTACTGGCAGGTGGCAGTAAAATAAATTCCGCCGTTCAGTAGGTCGCAGGGGACCTCAGGACGGAAGCGGTTAGATAAGTAGCTGGTTACTTCGGGACGGCAGCGGAAGGATAAATATGATTTCTTTAGGACGGCAGCGGAAAGATAATTAATCTCGGTCATCGGTCATGGTTATTTATTTGCCGCTATTTCGGGTCTCCATGACGCCGTCTTCTTGGTGTTTTTCGGGTGGGCGTGCCTTCCGCCGTAGTTCGCTGTATGCACTCCTGTGCAGTTACAGCACTTCGGTCTTCCATTTCCCGTGTCTTCATACAGTTGTGTGGTGCACTCCTGCACACTTCACGCATCGTGGAGGGGCGTTTCAGTCGCTGGTGGTGTGTCCGTATCGTTGACATTGTCGACAATGTCCCATGCCGTTTTTCCTGTGCGGTATCTCCACTCGCACCATGAGGTATCACACGTTGGTTAACCTGAAGATCTCTTTAGCTTGTTCACTTCGTGGGAGGTGGACAAGGACCATGGACGTTTGCGGTGCTCGCGTCCTGCGTACATCCGACTGACCTTCTGGACGTCGTATCCCGTTGCTTTGAAATCCTCTTTGACAATCTTTATCATTTCCTCTCCTTGAGGAATTCCTTTAATTACCACTTTCAGTGGTTTTGCTTCGTCTAGCAGGTAGACGTTGAAGTGGATCCCGTTGCTGTCCAGGATGGTGGTCGCTTTTCTTTAGTTTTCAGCGCTACTTAGTATCACGTTGACTCCATTTTTTGTGGACCTTGTTGACTTAGGAGCTACCCCCTCTGTTGCTAGGAACTGGATCCTCTTCCTGTAATCCTCCTGTCGGTGGAGAATTATCGGTGGAATCCTTTCCTTTCTGAATGTGGGCGTGTCGTTGCCTTTCGCTTTGACGTCTACACGTCGTTTGTTGTTTCTCCTGGTGACTTGGGTGAAACCTTCCTCGTCGGTGAGGGTGTAATCGTTTCTTGGATTGGTCTCGGCTCTTTCCATGTTTGTGTCGTTTGAATTTCTTGGCTGTGCTTTGTTTCCCTCGGTGGGTGTAGCGGTGGGCGTGGCCTTAGTCTTTTTGACTTTTTTCTTCGTTTGCGGAGGATCATCGTTGTTGTCTTCGGATTGATTATTGGTGTTATACGTACTCGCAGTGGTAGTTCTAGATATAACGTTCTTGTCGGTAAAGCTTACGTTGTTGTTTGTGGTATGTAGCTGCCTTTCAATCGTTCACCGGAGTCCGGCAAGCTCGATGATTAAGCGAGTGACTTGGTCCATCAGTCCTTGGATGACGCGGTCCTGCTTATTTAACTCTACCTCTTTCTTCCTGTTTTCTCCCCTTAGGAGTCTTTCCATCTTCGTCGACATATATATATCGAAGAGTACATCAACTACATGCTCTCTTTTGCAAAATGCTCTTTGAGCAGAATTTTCAAGCACTAAAAGGAGATCTATAGTAGATCTACCTTTACGGAAGCCAGCCTGATGCTGCACCAGAATGTTGTTATTTTCCAGCCACCATAGGAGTCTATTGTTAACTAGTCGTTCCATGAGTTTTCCCATACAGCAAGTAAGGCTGATGGGACGATAGCTTCCAGGAGATAAAGGATCTTTTCCTGGTTTTAGTATTGGTATAAGAACAGCCTCTTTCCAGTCATCCGGATATATGCTTTGCTCCCAGAAAGAATTAAATAATTGTAATAGAGCGTGTTTCATATCAGCTGATAGGTGCTTAAGCATGTCGTTGGTGATCGTATCTGGTCCCGGGCAGATGCTTTTAAGTTTTTTAGAGCTTCTTCTAGCTCCCGTAGTGTGATAAGCGTGTTGTAGTCAGAGTTATCTGCAAGGTTAAACTCTATTTCATCTAGGTGATTAACTACATCCAGGAAGTTTGGCTGGTAGTTTTCAGAACTACTGTTTTTCCCAAACTGGATTGCTAGAGTTTCAGCTATCTCAATGGGATCTCCAGTGATCACTGTATCTACTCGGATAGATGTAACATGTTGAGCTTGCATCTTCCCGGATATAGTTTTGATCTTGCTCCATACTTCGGTTGTAGCGGTCAAGGATGTCAATGAATATGTGTATCTGTTCCAGCTAGTTCTCTTGCTGTCCAGTATTACACGCCTACACCTAGCTCGAGCCCTTTTAAATAATATAAAATTTTCAATGGTGGAGTTGTTTTTGAAATTACACAGTGCCGATTTCTTGTCCCTAATAGCGTTTTTAACTTCGGGGTTCCACCATGGAACTACCCGCTTAAGAGGCGTCTCTCTAGATCTGGGGATGCTGGTTTCAGCCGCTTTTAATATAGCGTGTGTGACATTTTGGACATTTGGTTGTTGTGGTGTAGCAAGTGATTGTGTAAAATTTGGCCAATCAGCTTTAGTGGTAATCCATCTCTTTAAAGCGCACGGCACATGTGCTTTCGTGTTCGTTTCGATAACAATTGGGTAGTGGTCACTATTGTGAAGATCATTATCGACACTCCATTTAAGGGACGGTACTAGTTGGCTTGATACGAGTGTCAAATTGATGGCCCTAAAAGTATTTGACTTGGCGTTGTAGTGAGTGGGATCGCCATTGTTGAGAAGGACAACGTCGTCTCTCTCAAGCCACCTACCAATCGTACGCCCCCTGGCGTCAATTTTTGAGGACCCCCATTCTGGATTATGGGCATTAATATCCCCAACCACCAGGAATGGGGTTTGTAACTGACCAACAATATTTTCAATATCTGTTATTCGCCAATTGCTATCGGGAAGATAAATATTGCACACTGTAACCTTTAAAGGATGGATTATCCGCACTACAATAACTTGTAGCTGGGATCGAATATCTACTTGTTCATAACTGATGTCCTTCCGGACAAGTGTTGCTACACCACCATTTGCCCGTTGTTGCTGGCAAGAGTCCTTCCGGACAACCTTATAGTATTTTAAGGCGTGTGGTTATTCCGGTTTGAGGTGACTTTCGTGTAAGCACATTCACATTGGGTTGTGCTCCTGTATTATTAATTTGACGTCACAATAACGCTGGACAAGTCCTCTACAATTCCATTGAAGAATCTTGTTCATTGAAATAGATTAATAACTAACAACTAAGATTATTGGACGAGCACATAATAAATAAATAAATTAACGGATAAGTATATAGACAAAGGACAAGTACGAATATATAGACAAACAATACACCAATATAAAGATATCACAGATATATATCACAAAATATTATCACAGACCTCAGGCCTTCTGTGACCCTCCCACAGCTGATTGCTGGGAGGGCACATCAAGAATCTTGGGAGGCAATCTGGGTTTCCCCTTTGGCCACCCTTTCTTCTTCTTCTTCTGCTGCTGATTTGCAGGTGTTTCAGAATAGTCAGCAGCAGACGTCTCACTGGTAGTGGACACGCTTCTGCCTCGTTTTTCTGTCTCGATTGGCATCGCCTCGGATCTTACACTAGACGAAGTATCCTAGTGTTTGGTGATTCATTCTGATCACCGGGCTTGGGCAGCTGCATCACCACCTTAGGGATTAATGCTCCTTTCAGTGCTTTTAACAATTCCGGAACCAGCTCCTGGACAAGCGAGCTAACTTCCGGTTGCCTAGAAGCAACTTGAGCGTATGAGGTTGCTGGAGCAGGCGTTCGAACTGTTAATAGTTTACGAGCTTCGAAGTAGCTAATATTTTCTTTAGTTTTAACTTCTTGAATCGCCATTTCTTGTTTAAAAACTGGGCAGAGCTTCGAACGAGCCGAATGGTTACCTTCACAGTTAATGCATTTGATGGGTTCTTCACAAGGAGTTCCCTCATGGAGAGGTTTGCCACATACACATACTTGATTTGCAGTACATCTAATAGATGTGTGCCATATTTCTGGCATTTAAAGCATCTAACTGTAGAGTGAACATATAATCGGACTTCTAAGGAATAAAATGCTACTTTTATCTTTTTGCTCGGTGAGCTCGTTCTTAATGTCCTCCTCTGTACAATTTAACAGGTCAGGACAGTATATGACACCTCGGGATTTATTCAGTGTACCGTGAGGTACAATGTCAACTTGAAAACCCAGCAAGATAGATGTCTGTTGCATGCAACGTGATTGTCTTTCTGTCCGAGTTTCTACTACTATACCATCCTTTACCTTTTTCACCATCTTTAGTTCTCCAAATAAACCATATAAACCCTTACTAATCAAGAATGGACTCACCTTATCAAAGTTGAGCCCATCTTTCCTTTTCAGGTATGAACCGTCACCTGGCTCTCTGACCTGCTAACGACTGCAGGGTTTCTTGGGTTTTCAGACGGACCTACAACCGCTCCCATTTCAGAGGATGGGCCCTCTTGTAAATTAGAACTATTCATATTGTTCCCACGAGTATGGGACGAAATAAAAGTCGCTACTGCTAGTGCGCCTTTAACAGCAGAAGGCTACATTACAACTGGAGGTCGCCAGGTATCCAGAGGGCACCGTTCAAAACCATGTCTCGTATAGCCATTCATTCCTCGGCACGGTTCGCATTACACCTTAACTTCGCCTTTGTTAAAGGAGCCAGGTCCCCAAAACATTGAACAAAAGACAGAGACAGAAGTACAATCAATATGACAGAGACTAACGAGGATCAGGACACTTATCTTCACCACTGCTGGCAACAGTGGCTACTAAGCCCCCCCCCACCACGACAAGGTGTATCCTTTGGAGGGGATTATTATTATTATTATTATTATTATTATTATTATTACTATTATTATTATTATTATTATTATAATTATTATTATTACTATTATGACTGTCTAATGATAATGATAAGCGTTGTGTAAAGTAAAACACAGAGTCCTATAGATTTCCTTACGAAACAAAATCGGTATTTGACCCCTTTGTCCATTTTCAAATGTGTGCATTCAAACTTGTTTATAAAAAAGATTAAATAAATTTCATTAATTCTGTATTACAAGTGTTTAGTAACTATGGTTTCCTATTAGTGGAGTTGATCGGCCTATTTCCAGTGTTCGCTTTTTGAGCGCGACGTTTCGGAAGCGGACTCTGCTTCCGTCATCAGGATTAGTCCTGAGAAGGACTGTTTTCGCACTTGAGTCGAATTCATGTGTTATATATAATTTTTTCCCAAACACTTAACTACTCTTAGATTCGAACTTGGTACCTTTCACTTACTAGTCTCACACCTTCACCGCTGAGCAACTGAGTAATCCAATATATATTTTTTAGAACTTATTGAGCATGTTGAGCCGTAACTTTTTGCGAAGGTGTATTGCGCTTAAGCTCTTTGCGCGTTATTGGAATCCATATGGGTACGCTAGCTTGGTTTATTGGATTTTCTGCTAGTGCGATGTATGTGGCTTCTTTGAGTTTGCGACGAGTTGTGTTCTCGTCCTTTGGCACTATCTGTATGTTGTCCCATTGGATGCGCTGGTCTTCGTTCTACTTTGAGTGATCTACTGCTCTCTCCTATGTATGCTCTGCCGCATTCGGATGGTAGGTTGTATACACAATTCTTGGAATTCTGATCTTCATTGTATGGTTTGGTTTTGGTTGGTATTCCCCTGAGCGTTCTGGTCGATTTGAAGACAGTGCGTATCTTGTATTTGCTGCCTATCCTTCGTATTTTGTCTGAGGTACCTTGTATATACGATATTATCGCTGTATATTTAGGTTCTTCTTTTTCGGTTACCCTTTCGCTGTTTAGGTTAGGTGTGAGATCTGGGTAGCCATTTTCTTTGAGTGTTCCAGCGATATTTTCTTTTTCTTTGTTCAGGTCCTCTTGTTTTGATCATATTGTTTTTGATCTATCTTACAAGCATTTTTCCACGCCTAACTACACGTTTTTGTGGTGATTGGAGTTGTAGTGTACCCGTGTGGGTAGGTTTCCTGTATACACTTGTCGTGAAAGTGTTGTAATTCCTGTGTACATCCAGGATTGGCAGTTTTTGTTCCAACTCTAATTCCATTGTGAATTTTATGGAGGGTGCGCGGCTATTTAGATGATCTAGGAATTCATCTAGCTTATACTTGCCGTGTTGCCAAACTACAAAAGTATCGTCCACGTATCTAAGCCACATCCTTGGTTTCTCTGCGAATTCGGATATCGCTTTGTCTTCCATATATATATATATATATATATATATATATATATATATATATATATATATATATATATATATACAGGGTTTCCACGGTAGGCGTTCGTTAGAAGTTTATGTGGTTAGAAACAATTTAGAAATCTGAATTTTTGGACTTAAAGATTATTTAAGATTCTCTTTCATTCTAAAATATTTTCAAGGTCATGTTACTTCCGGTTATACCGGAAGTCGCCACTAACTTCCTTATTTTAAATGGAACACCCTGTATATTATTTTATTTTTGGATTCTTGACAAAATCTTAGGATAAGTTTCTTAGATATCTAAATCTAAATTTTGAAAGATGTAACTTTATTTTCAACACTGCTTGTCTTACTTATTTTTGACTGCTGGAAACTGCTTCTGGAGTAGACAAAGCATAAGAACTATACTTTTGAAATACTCATTGACAATTGATTTATTGCATACATGGTGTTCAAAATTTGATGAACTATTAAACAATTTTCAAAGTTGAAAAACTTTGTTAATTCAAATGTGACACCCTGTATATTATTGGATGAATAGATGCAGCATTTAGTTATGCATCGTTTGGCTATAACATTACCTATACCTATTATCGACAATTTTCTTGATAATTAATATTTTCTACTTTAATGTGATTTTTGACAGAAACAGAAATGTTTTTCAAAAATAAAATGAACTCAATTCAAACTACACAAATTCTATTTTATTAAAACAATGAAATAAAACAAGAAGATAACAAAATTGAGAGCATAATAACAAATGAAAAACATAAAACAATTATTTGAACATAACTAGAAGAAAAGTGATAAAAAGATAAAATGAATCATTACAAATGTTCCACATGACCGCCAATTTGATTTAAGCATTTTATAACTGTATCATATACTCCTTGCGAAATAGATCGCCGAATTTCGTGTGGACACATACTATTGAATGCATTGTGAACACGATTTAGCAATTCCTCTCTAGTTTGAACTGGTCTAGAGTACACTAATTCTTTTATACGACCCCAGAGGTAAAAGTCCAGGGACGTCAAATCGGGTGATCTCGGTGGCCTGTTCCAAGGTCCTTGTGGGCCAATCCACCGATCTTCAAACATCAATGTCAACTGTTGGTGTACAGCTATAGTGGAATGTGCGGGAGCACCATCCAGCTGATATCAACTCTTTGACCTGTCACATGCAGGTAGAATATTTAGAAAATCCATAACAAATCCACGGAGAATTTAAAGATATCTCGCCCCATTCAAATTTTCATCGTACACTTGATATGCCACTCTATTATCCATAACTAAACAAAAAACGTTAAAACTAAATTTGAACTGGTGATTACGTTCTCTTGTTACATGAGGATTATCTTGTGCCCAGTAGTGATTATTTCGGCGATTGAAAATTCCTTCTCTACTGAATTTTGATTCATCGGTCCAAATAATGTTGTGAAGAAATCTCGGATATTCGGTCATTTGTACAAGAATAAATTCACAAAAGTTAACTCGTCGTGCCTGATCACCAAGATGTAATCCTTGCACAGTTATTACCGAAAAAGGGTGCATTTTATACTTCTTTAATATTCTGTGGATTGATGTTTGTGAAATATCCAAATCCAATGCAGCTGCTGTAATTGAAGTTCGTGGATAAGTGTGAAAATAAGCTAACATGTTTACCTCGTTAACTTCATTATCTATTACTGGCTTTAAATGCGTTCGAGTTGCCCTTATACTTCCAGTTGCAATAAATCGAGCTTCAATTCTTGCAAATTTTCCAGGTGTCATTAATGGTAGGTGTGGATACCGTTCGTTAAACAACCTGCATGTTCACCTAACAATTCGTCCACATTCAACATGCGTGTAAAACAAATTTAATAAATCATTGTTAGAATATTCTTGAATACATTCCATTATAAACAGTACTTAAAAAAAATACTTAAAAAATTACAAAATCACTTAAATTGTACTGATTTGACATTATATCAACAACAATGTTTTAATGCGTGTCAAAATCAAGGCTCACTAGATTGCAGTTTTGGAATTTTATCGGCTTTTATAAAAAATACGGAGTTATACGAGTTATAAAATGCTTAAATCAAATTGGCGGTCATGTGGAACATTTGTAATGATTCATTTATCTTTTTTATCACTTGTCTTCTAGTTATGTTCAAATAATTGTTTTATGTTTTTCATTTGTTATTATGCTATCAATTTTGTTATCTTCTTGTTTTATTTCATTGTTTTAATAAAATAGAATTTGTGTAGTTTGAATTAAGTTCATTTTATTTTTGAAAAACATTTCTGTTTCTGTCAAAAATCACATTAAAGTAGAAAATATTAATTAACAAGAAAATTGTCGATAATAGGTATAGGTAATGTTATAGCCAAACGATGCATAACTAAATGCTGCATCTATTCATCCAATACTATACAGAGTGTCACATTTGAATTAACAAAGTTTTTCAACTTTGAAAATTGTTTAATAGTTCATCAAATTTTGAACACCATGTATACAATAAATCAATTGTCAATGAGTATTTCAAAAGTATAGTTCTTATGCTTCTGTCTACTCCAGAAGCACTTTCCATCAGTCAAAAATAAGTAAGACAAGCAATGTTGAAAATAGGGTTACATCTTTCAAAATTTTTGAAAAAATCAAGATATCTAAGAAACAGTTGAAAAAAGGTATAGGAAACCCTTATAAGACATCCTAAAATTTTGTCAAGAATCCAAAAATAAAATAATATACAGGGTGTTCCATTTAAAATAAGGAAGGTAGTGACCTTGAAAATATTTTAGAATGAAAGAGAATCTTAAATAACCCTTAAGTCCAATAATTCAGTTTTCTAAATTGTTTCTAACCACATAAACTTCTAACGAACGCCTACCGTGGAAAACCCTGTATATATATATATATATATATATATATATATATATATATATATAGTTCATGCCTTTGTCCAGAACCTACATTTCGTTTTCGTTGAACTGTCGTTTATAGATGTTTATGACAGTGTTTTTTCGATTGATGTTGCTTCTTCTCCTTCATTACCTTTTCGAGTTTCTTCTGCTGAATTTCCTTGTGCATTGCCTTGGTCTTCGAATATTTACTTCTGGTAGTCGTATTTATCCTATCAAAGTCTTGTTCGTTCACTCTATTTCGAATGGGTTTTGTAACCTCGTTGGATTGGTGTTCGAGCAGGTTCTTTCTGAAAAGGAGATCTCTGATTCGTTCTTTGACTAACGCTTTGCTAGCTCTCTTTGCGATTAGTGATATTTTCCGGCTGTGTATCAGCCTACCTGTCTTACAAGTTAGCGTTAGAACCACCTTATTAGAATACAGATTCAGATTTCCCGCCATAAGCTTTAGGGTTCCTGTATGTACTTTTCAAAATATAGTACTAGATAGCGCCACAAATAAATTCAAATATTTGGACAAGTGGGCGAAACCTCGAGAGCAAGTTCCGAGGACCTTCATTTGTATTACAAGTTAGAAACAGAAGAGAGCCACGATAAGTGGCGAAGTCCCGAGAGCAGGTTTAGAAGCTCTATGCCTGTATTATAAGTTAGCATTAGGCCCCCAAATTCAAATCCCCCGCCATAACCAAGCAGAAATTCAGAGACTTAAATACAATTTAAAATTTTCCGCCAAGGGTCACAAGGGGGCGAAGCCCCAGAGCAAGTTGCGAACACCTATACGAGCACTCGTAAAACCAATCACGTAAGAGAATGGGTGTGGCCTAGCCAGAAAAGAATCCGACCCCCAGCCAAAAGGTCTATAAAAACGCCCCAGAAAAGAAGCCATAGGGGTGGGAAATGAGCATGGCCACATGGCCGTGCCGATGCCTCTCGGTGATTGCACGAATCTCGGGTGTCGCGACGGCGGGCGTCATTGGCCCTCAGGTGGGCTCATTCTGCTTTCGATTGAGCGTTTATAATTATGTCTTACAAGCGGTTTGGTAGTAGAGGAAAAGAAATTATTGCATCTTCAATTTCGTTTTTTGAAGCGGAATGTGATAATGATGGTCCTTTTTTACTTTTAACTGTTGTTATAGAAGTACATAGATTAATGTTTTAATTAAGCTGTACTAAAGTCTTTTTTCAGCGTGTGGCAGCCGCATTAAATATTAGCATCTGTACGGTGAGTTCAATTTTTTGTATAAAATAGAACAATTATCGAGAGACAGAAACCGAACTTTCGCCTACGATCAATGCATATTCGGATGGTTGGTTTTCATAAGTCTGGGGCATTTATTAGAATCGTGGTACAAAATTATTAGTGTCTTTTAGTTTTGATTGTAAAATTTATCAACATAAGTTTGGAAAAAACCTAAAAAACTTTAATAACTTAACCTTTCTATTGAATGTTGAAATGTAAACGAACATTTGACAACACTGTTTAAATTTGACGTCATGAAGTTTGATCACGTGCAATTGAAAAGATTTTACATAGACTATATATATATATATATATATATATATATATATATATATATATATATATATATATATATATATATATATATATATATCTATCGCGATTTTGTTGACGTACGCTGCCTACGGTTTTGTTTGATTCTTCTAATCGTATAATAAAATTGAAAAACGTTCGATGGCATTTTTCTCTAATTTTTTTTTATAAAACCCTATAAGAATGTTATACGTATTCGTGCAATCACCGAGGGGGGCGGTACGGTCAAGTGGCCTTGCCCATTTCCCAACCCCTAGTCGGAATTTTTAACCCCTTGATGGTATTTTTAACCCCTTGAAGACATTTTTACCCCTAATTAGAGACCTTTTGGCTGGGGGTCGGCTTCTTTCCTAGCTAGGCCACACCCATCCTTTTACCTGATTTATTGTACTAGCGCTCGCCCCTCTGGCTTCTGATTGGTTATATGCCCCACTACCTATTCTCCGTGCTCTGATTGGAGGATTAAGTCTCTGTATTGCGTATGGCGGGAAATTTAAATCTGTATTCTAATAAGGGAGCCCTAATGCTATCCTGTAAGCTGGCCCTTGGATCTTGTTTTGGGGGGCTGCGCCTGCTGCTTCTTGGCTGGAAGTATGTTCGAGTCCTCGTACATTGTCGTGAACCTTTGGCGGAAAATTTGAATTTGTAACTTGTAAGACAGGTATAGGTGTTCGCAACTTGCTCTCGGGGCTTCGCCGCCTTGTGACCCTTGGCGGAAAATTTTAAATTGTGTTTAAGTCTCTGAATTTCTGCTTGGTTATGACGGGGGATTTGAATTTGGAGGACTAATGCTAACTTATAATACAGGTATAGTTTCGCGGCCCTCTTCTGTTTCTAACCTGTAAGACAAACGTAGGCCCTCGGAACGTCTAGTACTATATTTTAAGAATACAGGAACCTGTAATGGTTATGGCGGGAAATTTGAATCTGTATTCTAATAAGGTGACCCTAACGCTAACATGTAAGACAGCTATGGGGCTTGGCAACTTGCACTCGGGCCTTCGCCCCCTTGTCGTTACTCCATTGGCGGAAAATTTGTATTTAAGTCTCTGCATTCTGCTTGGTTATGGCGGTGAATTTGAATTTGTATTCTAATAAGGGGCCCTAATACTAACTTGTAAGGCAAGTATACGTCTTTGGAACCTACTTTCGGGTCTTCGTACCCTTGTTGTGGTCCCCTTGGGCTGGAAATTTAATTTGTTTGTGGTGCCATCTCGCTGTGTATAGACTAATGAATGTTTTCTGTAATAGAGATAACTCCTAGCGGTATATTTTAAAAATACATACCGGTCGCTGGTTATGGTGGGAAATTTGAAATAAGGGTCTAACATTAACTTTTCGGGTAGGATGTGTGCATCTGGGGTTCAACCCGACCTCGAAATTGACCTCTCGGAATGTGCCGGTTCTTGCAATCTTTCTTGAAATGTCTTTTTTGACCACATAAATAACAATTTCCTTCTTTGTTTGTTGCAACAAATGCTGCTGGTTTAACATTTTCTCTGCCTTTATTTCCATCATCACTACTTGTAGCTCTTCTTCTGTCGATTTCACTCCATAATCTATTTTTTGCCATTTCAACATACCGGTCGCTGGTTATGGTGGGAAATTTGAAATAAGGGTCTAACATTAACTTTTCGGGTAGGATGTGTGCATCTGGGGTTCAACCCACTGTTACACACTTTGGTTTCAATTATGACTCACAATGTATCGCAATCCTTTTGCTTTAATTGAGTCATAATTAAATTTCGCTATCATTCAAAATCTCTTGTACAACCAAACAAGAATTTTATTAAACCAATAACGAATAACAAAGTAATGTTTTAATACCGTTTTCTACTTGAATATTAAAATTCTTGATTTCCCTGCTGATCCTAAAGAACTTAATGAAACCAAGCTAGTGTAGAAATGAGGCCCATATGGATTCCAATAACACGTGAAGAGCTTAAGCGCAATACACCTGCCCAAGAAGTTACGGCGCAACATGCGCAATAAACTTCTGCGCAACCACGAAAGTTTTATATATATATATATATATATATATATATATATATATAAGTTCTAAAAAATATATATAGGATTACTCAGTGGCTCAGCGGTAAAGGTGTCAGGCTAGTAAGTAAAAGGTACCAAGTTTGAATCTGAGAGTAGTCATGTGCTTGGGAAAAAATTATATATAACATGAATTCGACTCAAGTGCGAAAGCAGTCCTTCTCGGGACTAAGTCTGAGGACGGCAGCAGCGTCCGCTTCCGAAACGTCGCGCACAAAAAGCAAAAACTGTGGAAATAGGTCGATCAACTCTACTAATAGGAAACCAGTTACAAAACACTTATAATACAGAACTAATGAAACTTCTTTAATCTTCTACAGAAACACTTATCATTATCATTAGTCCATTATAATAATAATATCACTCAATTTCGTAAATCCCTCTGGCAAAGAGGCCTTAGATTTATAAACAAGTTTGAATGCGCACATTTGAAAATGGACAAACGCCCCGGGGTCAAATACCGATTTCGTTTCGTAAGGAAACTATAGGACTCTGTGTTTTACTTTACGCAACGCTTATCATTATACAGTCATAATAATAATAATGATAATAATAATAATGATAATAGTAATATCACGCAAATTCGGAAACAGCTCTGGTAAAAAAAGGTCCGTAGATGTATAAACAATCGTGAACGCACTATTTTACACACAGACGTTCTACCTTATTATACCTCACATCGTTGATAAGAATTGTTTGAGCCACCACTAGTTATTATGTAAATTATCTAGTTATTATAGCAGGTTTCTTGTATTGTTATTGACTAAAATATGCAACATGAACTTGTGACTTAATTTATTCATCCACTAGTTGATATAATACATAATTTACCATTATTCCCTATAATAAAAATAAAACAACAAACTGACATCTTATTCTACTCATCTTAGATCTTTCACTCTTACCAACCTACCTTAGTTATCTTTACATACAAGGGAAAGCATTATTTCTACAACACCCTCTCTTAATGATTTACCTAAGACAACTAATTCAATATACCTACAAATATGTAAAACAAACAAAAGTAACTTATAATCTACTTTATATTTCTCAGCCCTTTCTTATTCTAAACCTATTCCTAGTCTATTTGAATATAACTGATTTTTGCATTGCCCTTTTGTAAACATGTCGGCCAACTGAAACTTGGAGTCTATAAGTTCCAATACCATGATCTTGTTCGTAACAGCATCGCAAACAAATTTAAACTTCAAATCAATGTGTTTCACCCTCTTATTACTTTCTGGATTTCTTATTAATGCAATACAGCCTTGATTGTCTTCGAAAACCCTAAATCTTGAGACATCAATATGCATATCATTTAATAGTTTCTTAATGAATAAACATTCACAAGTAGCTGAACATAACGCAATTAACTCTGCTTCCGTACTTGAAAGCGCTATACAGTTTTGTCGTTTTGTTACCCAAGCTACACTGTTTCCAAAAATTTGCACTATATATCCTGTTGTGGATTTGCTGTCATACAAATCTCCAGCCCAATCTGAATCTACATAACATGTAATTGGTTGCATATTCTTACTTCTTTTAAATTTTAAACCCATATGTGACGTACCTTTAATGTAACGTAATAACCTTTTTAATTCATTCCATACCTCATTTGAATTTATTTCTTGAAATCTACTGTAATAATTTACTGAAAAACTTATATCTGGTTGTGATCCCAGCATCAAATACATTAGACAGCCGATTAACTGTTTTGTTGGTTTTTTCTCTATTTTGCTTTTTTCGTTTGCGGTTATTTTTAATCTTAGATGAATGGGAGTTATACAGTGTTGCAATTTTCAAGATTAAAACGTTTAAGTATTGCTGCAATGTACCTTTCCTGGCCTATCTTCATAATTGCATTTTCTCTATCGTATTTTATTTGCAATACTAAGAAGTTTGTTAATTCTCCCCATTGAGGTAGGAATAGAGGGGAGACGACATGTTATCTCGAAAAGCGTCCAAGGGTCGGCCATATTGTTACCTGATTTACGTCATTTTCTGGTGTAAAGTTTATAAGTGACATTATTTGTATTTTATAAATAATAGTGATGGCTTGTTGTGCTCTGCGTAGTTGCTCTAGCAATAATAAAGTGGACAAGAAAAATACAACGGGTATAACGTTTCATAGGTGACCATCCTCCATATTGATAGCAGATTTAGTCTCACCTACCACGGACGTTTTTGTATCGGATGAAGTGGTATCATGTCCTCTCCCCTCTATTCCTACCTCAATGATTCTCCCTTATCCTTAACCTCAAATTCTTTCATCAGTTCTCTTTTACCACAGATTAAATTAATGCTTTTACATTCGTTTATGATTGTTAAATCTGATCCTGATAGTATTATGTCGTCAACATACAATAATAAATAGAGGATATTTTCATTTTTCATATCTTTTACATATAAACAATAATCTGTTTCGGATCTATTAAAGCCCAATTTCATCAATGATTCGTTGATTTTGTTGTTCCAGCATTTACTAGACTGTTTCAAGCCGTAGAGTGATTTTTTTAATTTTAAAACATAGCCATCCCCGCATTCTACTCCTTCTGGTCGATAAATGTAAACGGTTTCTTCGAGATCTCCATTTAGAAATGCAGTTCTTACATCTAACTGCTCAAAATGATACATATTTTGAGTTCCTACTGATAACAACCTTCTGATGGTCGACATTCTTGCTACTGGAGAATATATTTGGTCATATTGAAATGATTCCTTTTGCGCAAAACTCCTCATTACAAGTCTGGCTTTATATTTGTCTTGTACTTTCTTTTCATATGGCTTCATAGCAAATACCCATCTTGTACTTAAGACTTCTGCCTTTTCTGGCATCTTCACCTCCTATGTATTATTCCTCTCTATGGAATCTATTTCCTTCTCCATTGCTTCAATCCACATTATCTTATCGTCTCTTTTATCTATTTCCTCTATTACTTCTTTCACTTTCAACATACGATATTGCGTTGAACGCCATATATAATTCATAATCTGCATATCTCTCTGGTATTTTAACATCCCTTTTTGGTTTTGTATTATATCGTTGATTTCCATTTGTTTCATGACCTTCATCGTCTTTTATTGTGTCAAACTTTACTTTTCCTTGTTCTATATCTTCTATGTTTGATACATTTTCTTTAGTTATTTCTTCATCCAAGTCTATCTTCACCATTTTTCTTTTGTAATAAAATTCATCTTCATTAAATACTACATCTCTTGCGACGATGATCTTCTGTTTTTCTGTATCCCAAAGTCTATACCCAGTCGTTGTATATCCTATCATTATACTTCTTCCCGTTTTTTGATCAAATTTATCACGAAATTGTTGTGGTATATGTACGTATGCACTACATCCAAATATTCTCATGTGCTTTAAATTCGGTTTTTCTCCATTCCAGATTTCAGCAGGTGTCTTATCTTCCATACAGTTATGTGGAGACCTATTTATAATATACGCTGCTGCTCTTACTGCTTCGTTCCAAAATTGTTTTGGCATAGCTGCTTCTTGTATCATCGCTCTCGCCTTTTCTAATATTGTCCTATTATACCGTTCTGACTTTCCATTTTGTTCTGGTGTATAGGGTGATGTAAAATCAATCACAGAACCGTTATTCTTACAAAAATCTTTAAATCTTCCTGATATGTATTCCCCACCATTATCACACCTTAAGACAGCAACTCTGCAGTTACATTTAGTTTGTACTGCATTGACATATTCTTTAAAACGTTCAAAAACATCACTTTTATTTTTAATAGGATAAACATAAACAAAACTGGAATAATCGTCTATAAAGGTTACGAAAAATCTTTCATCATCATGACTTGCAGGGTTTATGGGACCTACTACATCACTATGAATTATACTCAAAATTTTCTTTGACTTAGTTCTCATACCAAAATTCAATCGTGTCATTTTCCCTTCAACACAGGATTTGCAAAAATCAATTTTATTCAATTTCAAATCTCCTATTCCATTTACCATATTCTTACTTATCATTTTATTCAAATTTGTATTACACATATGTCCTAACCCTGTAATGCGCAATGTTGCATATCTGATACGACCATTTAAAATAGACATGGTATCGCCTTACTTAAAAATAAACGGCAAGCTGTTCGTTTATCAGATTTAAGACACCCTAAAGTATATGACATTTAGGATCGAAATCGCGCGCAGCTTTTGTACGGTTAGGAATTCGTTTCAGTGTGTTGGTGTAACTCTGGCGCGTAAGCACGTGGTTTGTTCTGCTACTGAAATTTATCTACTTTTGCTATCTTTTATTGGATTATAACTTTGTAAAGGTGTCAGCTCAAAAATAAAGGTAAGGTATATCAATGCATAAACTTATTACATGCACAAATATTTTTCTTTTCCGACGATTACGCGATAAATTTTGTTGTATCAAATCTGATACATAGCGTTTTCTAGGTTGTAAAAAATGAATAACAAGAAAGCATTGACTGAACAACAGGTAGAAGAGATTGCAGCTAATTTTTATAATAGTGATGATGATTTGGACCTGAGCAAGTCTGAAGAGGACAATAATGAAATAATGTTAGACGATAGCTTAGCTGACGACCCATGCGACCTAGACATAGATACCCTACCTGTTGAATTCGAGGATGGAGTTGTTGTCACAACGGAAGATGTTGTTGTCACAGCGGAAGATGGAAATGTTGCTATCAATCAGCAACCTGGAACATCCACAAATAAAAATGATGTCATTCCTCAACCTGGACTTTTAGGTAAGTCTCGATTTACTACGGAGGCAGCAAAGAATGTTACATGGAAGAAAAAAAATCTAAAAATCGACGACGCTGCTAAAACTTTCTGGAAATAGTATGCTGCCAACTGATATTTTAGAGTTGTCAACGCCCTATGCATTTTTCAAATACTTCTTTGGTGATGACCTTATAGACAGAATTTCTTCTGAATGTAATACTTATGCGATACAGAAAAATCCAAATAAACCTGCCGGGCTAACCAGTATAGATGTAAATCAATATCTTGGAATCTGTGTTTATATGTCTATAGTACACATGCCTAACTGTCGCAGCTATTGGAGTAATTCGTTGTCATTTCCTCAAATAAAAAATGTCATGAGTGAAAAAAGATTTGAATTTATGAGCAAATCCATACATTTTAATGGCAACACAAATCTAAGATACAAATGATGCTATCTATGATCGCCTACATAAATTACGACCTGTAATTGATCATCTAAATTTAAAATTCCGAAGTATTCCATTGGAGGAAAAACTTTCTGTCGATGAGCAAATGTGTGCTTCGAAGGCTAAACATCATATGAAACAGTACATGCCAGCTAAGCCTCATAAATGGGGCTACAAACTTTTTATTTTATGTGGTGTTAGTGGATTCTCATACAAATTTGAGATTTATACTGGTAGAGAAAATGATGAAATAAATCGTCTTCCAGATGAACCGAATCTTGGAGCTAGTGCCAATGTGGTTGTTAGGATGTCACGAATTGTTCCGAATGGAAAAAATTATGTCATTTATTTTGACAATTATTATACGTCCTTGTCTTTGTTGGATTACCTGGCAAACAGAGGTATTTATTCCTTAGGCACCGTGAGACGTAATCGTTTACCAAACTGTAAGCTGCCATCGGAAGAAAAGATAAAGAAATTGGATCAAGGTTTTTCCGTTTAATTTGTCGGTGACTTTGAGGGCGTAGATATATCATCAGTTGCCTGGAAGGATAATAAGACTGTCTGTTTATTATCAACATTTAGTGGAGAACTTCCAAAAGGAAAAATTGAGAGGTACGATAGAAAAGTCAAGCAGAGGATAACTATTGATTGTCCAAATTTGGTGCTAGAGTACAACAAGCATATGGGAGGCGTTGACCTCATGGATAGCCTTATAGGACGCTACCATATCAAAATAAAATCAAAAAAGTGGTATATGCGATTATTCAATCATCTTCTTGATATGACACTTGTCAATGCCTGGCTGCTTTATAGGCGTTCTCTTACGCAGAAAGGGGAACAAAAATATATGAAACTGGCTGACTTCAGAGCTGAAGTTGCCTATTGTTTATGCAACCTAGGAAGTCAGCGTTTAACAAAAAGAGGTAGACCATCGGATCTTGAAAAAGAAATTGTGGAGAAAAAGAAAAGATCAGCAACAACTGCTTATATTCCTCCAAAAGATGTAAGGCTAGATGGCCAGTCACATTGGCCTATGTACACCCAAGAACGGCAAAGATGTAAATTCCCCAAATGTTCCTCATTTTCTTACATAAAGTGTTCTAAGTGTGGACTTCACTTCTGCTTAAATAAGAATAATAACTGTTTTCACAAATTTCATACATGTTAATTTTTCTGATTACTTTTCCGCTTTGTAGCATATTTGATACAACTAGTTTTTAATTAAAAATTAACAAAAAAATCTTTGTTAAAATTTTTTTATTATTTTTCCGTGTTTATTTGGACCCTTACATATCCATTAATATTTTTTTTAAGGTTGCGCATTATAGGGCTAATCTTTTGTGCCACAATTTAAAATTTTTATCTTCAATTTCTACATTAATAATATAATATTTCATACAAAACATTCCTCTTACCTACTTCTATTAGATGTTTATCTTTGTACAATAATACCTTACCCTGCTCAAATACTACTTTTATGTCTGCTTTTTCTAAACACTTTACAGATAACAAATTTTTTCGCAAATTTGGAACAAAAAATACGTTTCTGATTGTACATTCAACTGACTTTTCATAAACATAACTTACTACTTTTATATTTCCAACACCAACTGCTACCATGAAGTTATTATTCGCTAATATTGTGCTAAAATTGTGATGTCCATCGTTGTCATATCTTTTGTAACTACCATGACCTCTAAATCTTCCAGTGAAACCTCTTGTGTAACTGTTCTGATTGAAACTCCCATTTCCACGTATTCCACTTGTACGCCCTCGAAATTGACCTCTCGGAATGTGCCGGTTCTTGCAATCTTTCTTGAAATGTCCTTTTTGACCACATAAATAACAATTTCCTTCTTTGTTTGTTGCAACAAATGCTGCTGGTTTAACATTTTCTCTGCCTTTATTTCCATCATCACTACTTGTAGCTCTTCTTCTGTCGATTTCACTCCTTAATCTATTTTTTGCCATTTCAAAGGTTAAATTCTCCACACCTTCTAATATTGTAATAACCGTTTCTAAAGTTGGAGGCATCGCTAGCAATAACGTACACACAATGTCTTCTTCCTTTAATTCTGCACCTGTCACTTTCAATTGTCGAACTGTTTCCTCAAATTCAGATAAGAAGCCTTCTAATTCATTCACATTTTGTAATTTTATCGTCATTAATTTCTTTCTTAAAACCATTTGTGTCGGAATTCCTTTTTTTTCATAACGTTCTTCCAAACTTTTCCACATGCTGTAAGCTGTGCTTTTATCTCTAACCAAATCAATTGGACTATCATGTAAACATTGAACTATGTATGATTTACACCCGTTATCCACATTTCTTGCTTGCTTCTTTTTTTCTTCATCATTGTGATCGGTTTCAACAAATTCATTTCTTATACTTTCTAATACATCCTTTTCTTGAAATAAAACGTTCATTCTAAATTTCCATGTGTGGTAATTATGTGCGTTAAGTAGTTCAATATTAAAATTATTTTTCTTTAAATTTTCAGAAGCCATTTTTTCTTTTTTTTTATTATTTTAAAAATGCCGCGTTTTCTGGGCCCATAACCTCTAGTTATTATAGCAGGTTTCTTGTATTGTTATTGACTAAAATATGCAACATGAACTTGTGACTTAATTTATTCATTCACTAGTTGATATAATACATAATTTACCATTATTCCCTATAATAAAAATAAAACAACAGACATCTTATTCTACTCATCTAGATCTTTCACTCTTACCAACCTACCTTAGTGATCTTTATATACAAGGGAAAGCATTATTTCTACAACAAATTATACATGCTTGATTAGAACGCAAGTGAAGCACTCGTCGATGGCTTTGAAAGTATTGCAATATCTTTAAATATGTAAGTAAACACGACATACATTATCACTGTTATTATTAATGAATAGAACTGAAATATGGAGGGTTTATTAATTAATTCATAAAAGTGTGTTGATGTTACTACCGCATTATAGCGCTTTATGTTTTGTTAAAGTTTTGGTTACACGCCTACTGTTTGAATGTGACGTCATGTCGTTCAAAATTCGTCGCTATCTTCACATCGGTATATTAATTTAGTAAACAATACGACTTTGTTATGGAATTATTTTATCTTTGTTATATTACCAAAGAATATTCTTTGATATTACGACAAGCGACATCCAATATACGACTTATTGTAGAACAGCCTGAACGGAGAAGTTAACCGACGGTCAATCCTGAACTGTTTTGTTACAACGTGTTTTCAAGACAAAACCCCAGAATAGAGAATCTCTATTCTGGGATAAAACCGACGATCACCTTGATCCTACTGTGGACGTCATTGGCACTATCAGGCCTTAGGTAACACGAATTCTTTGAAATGTCTTACGAGGTTGATAGGAAACTTATTAAAGTCGAACCTAAACAGGAAGAAGGAATAGATTCCCTTGTAACGCAACATTTTGTGGTAAATAGTGATCTAATAAAAGGTGAAATTGATTACAGTTTAAGTAGTGCAAAGTCTAACCCCATTTTTACAGATGTAAATATCAAAAAAGAAGATACCTCTTCTATAATAAAAGATGTGAGCTCGAGGGAATCAGATCATATAAAGGGAATTAGTGTCAACTACATCACAAACATACACTGTGAACGTAATCAATTTAATAGTTCAACAACAATAAATGAAAATTTAAAACAGGACATTTTAAAATGCAGTTCAAATTTTAAACATAAGTGTGACCAATGCAATTATACAGAAATCGGTTTTGAAAAGACATCGTTTAAAACACACTTCCAGTTATGAATAGAAATGCAGCCAACGTGATTATACAAGCAATCACAAAAGTAATTTAACAATTCATCTTAAAAACTACTTTTCAATTTATGAATTAAAATGCGGCCAATGTTATTATAGAACAAATTATAAAGGTAGTTTTAAAATTCATCTTAAAAGACACTCTTTAAGTATAGAATTCAAATGTGACCAGTGTGATTATGCAACAAATCGCAAAGCTAATTTTAATATTCACCTTAAAAAACACTCTTCAATTTATGATTTCAAATGTGGCCAATGTGATTATAGAACAAATCATAACGGTAGTTTTAAAACTCATCTTAAAAAACACTCTTTAAGTAAAGAATTCAAATGTGGCCATTGTGATTATGCAACAAATCGCAAAGATAATCTTAATATTCACCTTAAAAAGCACTCTTCAATTTATGAATTAAGATGCGGCCAATGTGAGTATGTAACAAATCACAAACGTAAGTTAACAAATCATCTTAAAATTCACTCTTCAAGTTGTGAATTTATATGCAACCAATGTGAGTATGCAACAAATTACAAAAGTAATTTAACAATTCATCTTAAAAATCACTCTTCATTTTATGAATTCAAATGTAGCCAATGTGATTTTGCAACAAACCACAAAAGTAATTTAACAGTTCATCTTAAAAAACACTCTTCAAGTTATGAGTTCAAATGTGGCCAATGTGAGTATGCAACAAATCACAAAAGTCATTTAACAGTTCATCTTAAAAATCACTCTTCAAGTTGTGAATTCAAATGTGGCAAATGTGATTATGCAACAAACCACAAAAGGAATTTAACAGTTCATCTTAAAAATCATTTTTCAAGTTATGAATTCAAATGTGGCCAATGTGACTATGGAACAAATCGTAAATGTAATTTTAAAATTCATCTTAAAAAACACTCTTTAAATAAAGAATTCAATTGTAACCAGTGTGATTATGCAACAAATCGCAAAGATAATTTTAATATTCACCTTAAAAAGCACTCTTCAATTTATGAATTCAAATGTGGCCAGTGTGATTTTGCAACAAACCACAAAAGTAGTTTAACAGTTCATGTTAAAAAACATTTCAAGTTATGAATTCAATTGCAGCCAATGTGATTATGCAACAAATCACAAACGTATTTAACAATTCATTTTAAAACTCACTTTTCAAATTATTGAATTATGTGCGGCCAATGTGAATATGCAACACATGGTAAAGATAATTTCAATATTCATCTCAAAAAACCTTGTGATTATACAACACATCACAAATATACTTTTAAAAATTCATCTTAAAAACGATATCTGAAAGATCTTTGGCTTTGTTGTAATTGAGTTCACACATCTAGAATAAATTTGATCACCAATACCCTATACTTTACTATATAATATGTGAACAGCACCATTTTAATTTTTGATCATCCGTTTATAACTCATTGATGTCGTCTTCCAAATTTATTATAGAACTCAATTTTAAGAACACCACTATTCAGTTGTAAAGGCTAAATTACATATAGCAGTAAGCAATAATTTATTTATTGGTGATACCTTTTTAGTATTTTTTCATAAATTTAGGGTGACCACAAATTTTAAAATGAAAAAGAGTACCCTGCTCAAAAGTCAAATAATAATATTTAATATTAATATTAACTTTAATTTTATTGTAATAATTACAATTTGTCATATTTTGAGATGTCTTTTGCTTTCTTAGCAAACTAATATCATCTTTGATAGCATGGATAAAATTCTGTACAAGTCATTTTTATATTAAATTTAACCTTCATACTTGTTCTTCCATATATGCTAAAAAGTCTTTCACACTGCACATTTGAACCAGGTAACGTAAAGATAAAACTGATTAAAGATTTTGTTAATTTTACATCACATTCACTCTTCACTAGATCACTGTAAATGGAACTCCATCTTGCTATTAGGCTTTCCTTTTTACCTCCCATTCTTTAACGTGTTCCTCAATACATTTTGCAATTGCATGGTAAATATCAAAAATATGATTGTCATTTGTTATGTATTCTAAATCTAAAATGTGATTTTTGGCCCAAGCGTAAAAGTAAGAAAAAGATATTTCAAATTCTTCGTATGTCATAGTCTGCTTGAGAAAAAAATACATCTTACTGGATTCTTCAAAAAATCGTGTTGACTATGACTGCAAGTAACAAACGACCTCGTAGTAAAATCTTTTTGACACCGAATAAGCATATTCTTCTTTTATCACACCTTCTTCGACAAGTTTGCTTAGTAAGTTTTTTGCAGTAAAAGGAAAAAAGTTGTGTTCCTGTCTATCGATATATTTCTCTAATAAGCAAAAATAGTGCGAAGATACTTCAACTCCTGTAATTTCTTCACTTTCAATTTTTGTAATTACTTCGTTGAAGATTTGCAATTGCGCTTGCAGAAAAAATAACCACATTTCACTTGTTTTATCGTCAAAAAAATTAACAATTTGTATCAGCATGTTCTTCACTCAGACAAAAAGACTTGAGCGCTTCGCACATTTTAAGAATTTTCTCTATGCATGGCAGAAGCGATAAGAAGCGTGTTTTAGAATGATATAAGAGACCTTCGTTTGGCACCCTATAAATTCACAGAAATTTTTCAGATTTTCTGTTCTCACTGTAAATATACTAAAATGATTGTAAATTTTAAATACCAAATTTTAATGATATTTTCGCGGAGGACGCAGCATCCATGGGTTATACAGACTTAGTTACGCACACTATTGACACAGGTGATGCGAAGTGATCTCACCCCAAGACCAGTTAAACAAGCAACACCATACTGGATGAGAACTGAAAAAAAATAAAATAAAACTAATAATAATGACATATGTATATAATAATAATAATCACATGAAATATATATATATATATATATATATATATATATATATATATATATATATATATATATATATATATATACATAAGGACTGACAAAGACAAAGTAGGGATACAATACACATGACCAAGACGAGAACACGAATTAATGACGTGTATATTTACGAATTTTTTTTTTGTGTAGATACGATAAACCTACGCACATAGTAGATTTACAAGGGTTTAGAGGATTAAGGAAAGAACTGATAGTAAAAGAACTATCCATACTAAACCTGAACACCAACAACCTTAAAACCTTCCACTTTAGAGCCCCATATGACTGGGAGAAACTAGCGGAAGACGAGATGGTAACGAATGCGTCGCTAACGACCCATTTTCATGGATTACAGTGGGAAGAAGGTCACATAGCGTATTCCTTATTACCAGCCCTAGTGTGGTCCTCTATAGGGGGAGGAAGAGTACTCTATGCAGGAAAAGAAAAACAAAAATTTCTAGAAAACATAATCCCAAGTCTACGAACCACGCTAAGCGATATAGTGCTACCTAAGAACAATTACTGGGCATGCGATTTGCATGACCTACCCGTTAGAAGATGCGCCCACAACAACGCACTACAAGTACAAAGGGCCATAGTGGACCTTGAAAGATGCAAAGAATTGGGACTGTTACCCGCCGATGAAGAGAATGACTCTGACAGCGACTGGTAACAGCCGGAAAAAAATAAAATAAATGAATAGTCTAAAACATTATTTTTTTTAATTCACCTTTTTGTAAAAATTGTCTAACTAATATTAAATACATGAAAGTTTGTTTATGTCTATATTTCCTTTCTTTATATAACATTTAAAACATCACCAACTTAGAACAATGAAACCATATTTTACAATTAATCACAATCTAAAGCAATTATCACAAAAGGCTGGGTTGCCCAAAAGAGTATTCATATTTCTTTATATAACATGTCAACATCACCTCTTTTCTTTTAGGTTTTTAATGGGAGGAATGACAGCGATAGCTATTTCTGTGCATATAAACACAGGAGCACACTGGAAAAAATTACCAGGGGTAGTGGCCTACAGTGCTACTATTCCCCTCACGTACCAGACGGCATGGTCTTCAGAGAAGTATACGCCTGGTAACAATTCAGAAATACACAAATGTACTTCCAACAACTATTTATGTCAGTTAGGAGGTCATATAGGAAATCTTCACAAACTAATTCATGGAGAATTAAATAATTTACACTCCGTAACAAACCCTGAATTATGGAGAAATTTTATAAATAATACCGACAAATTGGAAGAATCGCGCTTTGGACTTTATAGGCGATTTTTCATTTTGTTGCGGTATCGCTACTGAACGCAAAATAGATAAATTGACATCAGAACATAATCAGATACAAAACTTCTTAAAACATATTCATGCAGGATTACAACATAACTTACGCGAAATTACGAATAATTCCCAAAATTTTATAAGATATCACGATCAAGTAACGGCTAATCTTAAAGAAGTACGGACGAAATTGGCTCATTTAGTAATAAATTACGCCAGACATTCACAAGGCAGAGTAATGAAGTAGATCAACAATTTCATAAAACTTTAAATCATCTGTATAGCATTACAGTATATGTTCTTAATTTGGAAAGGACGGTGAGTACAATCGAAGTATTAAATGCTTGCAAGGAACACCGAATTCCGACAGCTATCGTTCATCCTAACGTACTATTGAGCGATTTAAAGAAATTAGAAGACGAATTGAATAAAGACGGTTATACTTTAGCCATTCAAGTATCAGAATTAACTAGGTATTATAAATTAGAAATAAGTGATTGCACCCTTACCGACGGGAATATTGTTATTCACGTCAAGGTACCAATTATTAGTCAGACTACTAGTTGGGACCTTTACGAATTGATAATCACACCATTTGCTTGGAAGGACAGTACGTGCCTTCTAATGCACGAAACATTATATCTAGCAGTTGCGGTAATGAGAGGACGAAACCCATTGTCAAGACCTATTTCAGGGTCAGGATTACATCACTGTCGACCTTATAACGAGAAATTGTGTTTCTTACCCCGTCACAATACGGATACAGTGTATGGTCCCCAATGTGCATTTAAAATGTTCATAAGAGCAACCATACAGGAATTAGAAGAACATTGTTTCTTCAGATGTCATTCATGGGCGTAGCCAGCGAGGGGCAGGGAGGGGTTGAACTGCCCCCCTGGAAGAGCGAAAATAAATTAAATAATTTTTAAATTTTAATAAACAAAAAATTAAACCTAAAATATACATATTTTTCTGTTCTGCATATTTTTTTTATCTGTTTTATATATTTTGTTTGTTGTGGTCGTTTGGTTGCTTTTATGAATATTTTAAAATTAATTAATAAGCTCTAATAAATAAAATTATTCGCGTGTCCTTTGTCACTAAAATATATTTCATCAGCAAAAAACAAAGCTGTTTGAAAAACTGACATAGTGCTAAATATATATTAATAATAATTTTTAATTGCATATTTAACTTTGAACTTATTCGTTCATAACAAAAACTTTTAATAACTTAATATTAGTCAAGTTGCTTTGGTATGTGTGAATCCTTGCGACATTGCAGGCTCACATTCCATTAATATAAGTAATTTGATTGTAATCTCATTATATTTAGAATTTACATCAGTTCTACATACATAAAGACAAAATTTGCATCGATTGGGGCTTGAACCTTGGTGGCGCAGTTGGTTAGCGCGGTACTCTAGCAAAGTACAGGTCGTAGGTTCAAATCCTACTCGAGGTAAACTTTTTATTTATGTATTTAATAAAATTAATAATAATTTTTAATTACATATTTAACTTTGAACTTATTCGTTCATAACAAAAACTTTTAATAACAATATATTAATAGCGTTTTCGATCTATGCATTTAATGCATTGGTGCACAGCAGAATTGTCCCACACCAGAATTGGATAAAAACGAGTGTTCGATTTACTCTCAGGATACGTCAATTTTTAGTGTTCGATTCAACCACTTAACAGTCGGACATTTTTGAGAAAAATTGTCACTTTTTTTTGTTTTCATTTAACTACATTTTTTAATCCTATTAATTAATTAAAATAAATTTACTCAATAAGCAGTTTTAGTGTGAAATATTTTGAAACATTCAATACACAATCCTGCATCAGAATCCGAAATAAATACTCCTATAACGTACGTAAGACCTGCACCAACAAGTTAAAACAAAAGTTGCCTGAACGAGACTCGGGATCGTCACTGTACGGAAAAATGTCACGCCCGAGTGCAGTTCGTGCAAAACTATCAAGTGGTTAAAACACAACTTGCTCCAAATCCTAACATAGGACAATATTTTTTGCAACAACTATTGAGTTGATGTGTAAGTGCTCTTGTCTATTTCATAGTGTAACGAAACGCCACTGGTTTTCTTCGAGAAAAATCGAGATACAAGTGAGGAATATACGGGAACCGGCGATGCGAATGTTCTGCCAATTTCTAGGCTCAAAAAGGGTATATAAAATTGCCTATCCGGCGCGAAGACAGACAGTACAGTACAGTACATAGTGCAGGATACGAAGTTGCATACGGCGAATAGAAAGCGAGGCGCGAGATTTAAAAGCCGAATAGTTAAAAAGTGTTGTGAAAGTGAATATTTGTGTTGTTTTGTTAACTTCATTGGTTTTAAATAAAGTTGGTGTGAATAGTTATCAGTGTTAAATTATTGCCTGAGAAACGAGGGAAAATCCGTAACAATAGTTTTACCACAGAATAAAGAGACAGAAATCACAGAAAAGACAATATCGATATAAGAAATTGGTTACAAAAAGGTAAGTTAAATAATTTCAGTAGAAAATTAAATTTTTAATTAAAACTTTAGAGTCATTCCATTAGAAATGGTCTAAAAATTGAAAATTGGTTGCTCGACCAGCACCAAATAAAACAAAACCACCATGTAATGATAGCTTATAATGTAGATATGTTATATCCGATGTTAATTTTTGTTCAAAATTATTTTTATCGCAACGTTTGGAAAAAAATTCAATTGCAGCCCTTTACAAAATTGCCAATTGCTCTTTACTCTTTGCTTGTATCTTTGTGAAACAATTTTTATTAGCTTTGGCAAAAGATTCTGTGCATTATTAATATAATTTTATATATTTTTCATTATTATGATGCCGACTTTTTTGCCTTCTAATTATAACAAAAATAAATATAAATACTTGAAATTTTCACATATTAAAGATCAAATAGCACTTTATGAGTGCTATGAATTTCATTTTGTGTTTTTAATCTAGAGAAAAAATATTAACATCGGATATAGTATATCCACATTATAAGCTATCATTACATGGTAGTTTTGTTTTATACTAGGGATTAAGAACAAGAATGATATTAGGTTATTATTTTTAGGTCAAAAATCTCTAAAACGGAAAAAAGTTCATGATGACAGTAGTGGAAGTGGAAGCAATGATTGTGATGGAGATGAAAATAAAATGGTCGGAACATCAAAATCGGAATCTATTTTTGAAGGAGGCTCAAGTAGTTCTTCAAACCTACATGAAGCTGTCTCTGGAACTGGGACCTCTAAACAAACTGAAGAACGCCGTGGCTACCATGAAAATGACATTGGTCGTTATGTTAGTTGTGACAATAACTTGCCTTCTGAAAAAAAGAAGGAATTGTTGACAAATCCTTGGGTTCCATCATCCAATTACGATTTGCTTCTGATGCCATTCACTTGAAAAGAAAATTTAACCATCGTTGGTTAAATCAATATACTAAATGGCTGGTGTACTCAAGTCGTTTGAAAGGTGCTCTATGTTTGTATTGTGTTTTATTTCCGCAAAGAATTGCTACAGTTAAAGGAGTTTTGGGGTCATTTATGGTAAGGCCTTACATGAAGTTTAAGGATATACATGAAGATTGCAGAAAGCACGTTGGCAGCCATTACCACAAATCTTCAACAGCTGCTGCAAAAGCATTTCTTGAAAATGCTCCTGTTGAAGTCCAGTTGCAAATAGGGCAACAATTCAAAATGAAATCATACAATTATGCGGTGAAGTGATCAAAGAAAGAATAATCGAAGACTGTAAACGGGCAAAAGCTTATGCTGTAATGGCTGATGAAATAGCAGATATGGCCGGAAAAGAGCAGCTTTCTATTGGATTAAGGTTCTATGATGAAAGCCAAAAAATAATCAGGGAGGAATTTGTAGGCTACATTGAGTTAAAATGTCAAGATGCTTCTACAATCGCTAGCGCAATTCAAAGTTTTTTAGAAGATAATAATTTTTCCGCCGATAATTGTGTGGGATTCGGATTTGACGGGTGTTCCACGATGGCCGGCAAAGAAGGTGGTGTACAGGCCATTCTTAAAAAAAAGTACGCTAAATCTTTATTTTTCCATTGCTCCAGCCACAGACTAAATCTTGTGGTCAATGATACTAGCAAGCTACTAGAAATAAGAAACACAATTTCAACGGTTAAAGACACAATAACCTTCTTTCGTGAATCGCCAGCCCGTAGGAAATCGGTTCCAAATCTTTCAAGGCTCTGTGAGACCAGATGGTCGGAAAAATATACGAGCATAAAAAAATTTTCAGAAAGCTTGACTGACATTGTTCAAGCACTAGAACATCTATCTGTCGAAGGAAACTATGCCACAAGAAAATCTGCCTACCAATTGTACTGTGCAGTTACTAAACCAATATTCATCTTAGGTTTAAAAATAATTGCAAGATACTCTGCAATTTTGGAACCCGTTGTAAACGTTTTACAAAGTAAAAGTACGAATATGGTTATGGTGAAGAAACATATTGATGATATTCTAGATGTAATCAAAGAAGATCGACAAGATGTCGAAAATGTTTCTTATGAATTATTTAAAAAATCACTTGATATCGCAGAGAAAGTAGGGGTTGAGTTGTCAGTACCACGAGTCACTCAAAAGCAGGTACACAGAAGTAATCCACCATCTGAGTCTGCAGTTGAATACTGGAAGCGGTCAATAATCATCCCCTATCTTGATTCTTTAACTTCGTCTTTGGATGGTAGATTCTCCAACGAAAATACACCTGCTTTTGCTTTAACTTATCTTCATCCTTCAAGCATGCTCTAAATGGCTTCAAAAGATTTAAAAAATAATGCAGAATCTTTCATGGAATTTTATAAGTTGGGTGATGTCTCTGCAGAATTAGATTTGTGGTACAATATGTGGAAGAAAAAGAATTTAGCAGAAGACAAATTAAAGGACATTGAAGTGGCTGCACTTTTGGAGGAAGCTAATGTTTTTTTCCCTGCAACAAGGCACGCACTGCTAATATTAAGTGCTTTCCCATCCACTACTGCTACCGTGGAAAGATCGTTCAGTACCCTGCGAAGGGTAAAAACCTGGCTCAGGAGTACAATGGGTGATGACAGACTCACTGGGTTGTGTTTGATGAGTGTGCATCGAAAATTTTTGAAGGAAAATCAGGACTGCATAGTGAAGAAAGTTTTGGATAAATTTAGTTTAAACCCAAGAAAAATGTTATTAGTTTAATTTAAGTATAATTAAAATCTCAAAGTTTTGTTTTCATTTGCCTTTTCTTTTTATCCTAAAATTTTACATTTTGAAGGACCATGGACCATGGTTTGCCCCCGCCTGTTATAAATCCTGGCTACGCCCTTGATGTCATTCATCCACTTCCATGATCATCTCAACACGTTTATAATCACTCACCCAAAAAATGTAACTAGAATAATTTGCCCCAATGAAACTTTTTCATTCCCTGACAATATATATAATCAACCGGGTTCAATCCAAATTCAATTACCTTGTGCATGTGCAATGGTAGTAAATAACGAAGAGGTAATATCTGCGCGTTACCCTTGTTCTGTATACGGATTAAAGGAATATAAAGCCAGCCATGTCTTGTCAGCGGTATGGTCAAATTTGAAATCGTATATAATAAAATCTGAACATCAAGAGACAATCTTTGATAATGTAAGTGAATGTTTAAATACCAATTGGACAAGTACAGTCCCTCACTTAAATCTTACGACGACGTCGACATTGTCTCACATCGTTGAATCATTAGAGGACGCGTTACTCACGACAATTTATACACGTATCAAGGAGATACAACTTATTTAATTTGGAATACAATTCTAACAATCATAGTATTGTATTTATGTTACCATATGTGTAGACGTAATTTAACCCCGATAACTTTAATTAGAACGGTAACTAGTTTAGAACCTGAAATACGAAAAACAGTCGAGACGACCTTAACGTACTCGAAGTTAGTGACTCTAGTTATATTTATTTTAATCTTAATACCATTAATATGTTTTTGCTGTTGTTATAAGTCAAGAATAAGAATTAGGTCCAGAGCAGATCATAATAAGAGAAATTGGTTGCATGCAGTTCCCGAAAACAACGCTGAGAAAACCTAAGAAATTAAATTACAAGTAGCGATTAGTGCGCAAGATTCTCACAAACCATTAGTAAGTTGGTAATGTGATTGTCGTCACTAAATCACCGGCGCAGAACTTGGAAGCAATTCCAGGTATTCTCTAAGAGTTATTTATAACCAATGGGAAAAGTAGTTGAAATAACGGAGGCCGGTATCCACTACTACTGATATCAAGTATATAGGTAAAATAAATGAAAAAGTGGAAAATAAGTAAGTATTAAAATAAAGAGAATAATGAGTAAGTATTGATTAATCAAGAATAATTATCCTATAAAGTCAAACGAGTAATCAAAGTAAAGAATTTTTTTTATTGCGTAAAAATATTCCCAACATTTATTGCAAATTTTATCAAATGTTCAAGTTAACGTGTTAACAGCTGAATTGAGTTTTTCTTTAGTATAGAACTACAAATTAATTGTTTGTTTATACGCATGCATGCTTTAGACTAGTTTCAATAGTTTAAGATAATCCGATCTATTCTTAAGGAAATTTCAATTCAAGCACAATTGATGCATTACAAAGAACAACGGTAAAGTCAATGATAATGTAAAGCATCAATGTAAAAATGGAATAATCATTTATAGAAAATGATAAAGTACGATAACGTATGAAAGTAGATATGAAATAATTTTTTTTAATCACTTAGTGATAACGAAGTAAATAAAGAGAAGATGAATTTTATTACGATAATTAGTATTTTAATCGGGAATGCACGTTTTGTGTAGAAATCAGTTCCGGTTTACACTTGGAACGCTTACCAAACATAAGTTTCTACCAAACATCCGCACAGATTATGTTTAAATTATATAAACCACAAAGCATAATCGACAAATTTCAATGTCGAGAAATATTTTGTTCACAAAATCAATACCTTTGTTATTTGATGAATAATCATATAGATTACTTTACGAACATTAAATTAGGACCAGAAACGTATCATGATAAAGAGGATTCAATCCTATTCGATGATGGTGAATTATTGGATTATCAAATTCTAACACGAAATCATGTTAAACGAATGTTCACTAACGACGAAGAAATTTTATTATTATTAACTAGAGTAAAAGAAAGAGATCATGTAATTATATCAGAAATTGGGTATCCAAACCCGATGAAAAATATTGCACGTAATAACCTGACGTGTATAGACGCTGAACTTAAATATTTGGCGTACCTCGAGTTATCACTGCAATATGAAACAGGAAGAAATATAGTAAAAATGTGTCAAAGCAAGAAATTGCAAATAGATGTAATTCCTATAGATAAGCTAAGAACTATCCTAGAAAATGTAATATATAATGTATCTAATAGTAATTATGTTTTAGCTTTAAGTTCAATATCAGCCCTATACAAATTGCCACTTATTGAATGCATTTTGTCACCCAAGACCATATTAATTGGATTGCACATCCCGTTGCTGCAAAAACGACACAGCAACATACAATTGAAGAAAGTGATTCCATTGAACTACGCATGGCAGAATTATACATGTTCGGTCAATATGCCACCCACAACTACTAGACAATTTTAGTACCCCAATGTGATTCTTACCATGAAGAATTGTGTTTTGTTAATGAACATTTAGTTACGAACACTCTACCAGTCGTGCATCAAACAAGTGTTACAGGGAGGATCATTTAAGCAAATTTCTACATTATGTCCATTACTTTGTAGAGAAACAGGAAATGATAGTCAATTCCTTACACAGATAGGAAGTCAGAAGATGTATATTACTCATCCTAAACCCTCTCTACGCTTGCAATGTCCACTGAAGACATATCCAGTCGAGGTACCCTTAAACATAGGTGCCGTGTCAGTGAGCATCCCTTGTCACTGTTATGTTGAGGACGCCGAAGAGACAATTTATCCAAAATACAGTTGTATGGATAAAAGTGATGAATATTCAAAACAACAAGTGATTCCAGCAGCTTGGTCAAGATTTACTGGCTTAACGCTACCAGGATGGAATAATCCCATTTTAAAATTCGACACACTAACAGATTGTTTGAACGACCGATGGTTAATAACACAATTTCCTGAAACAACAACTCCGTACACGACCTACATCATTTTCCTAAATTTTACCACAATTCTAATCCTTTCAGTAATCTTTCCTTATTTTTTCCTACGAACTCGAAAGACAATCCTTAAGAAATTGCATGCACAGTCACAAAGATGTTGCACGCAACCCCACAAACGGGAAGTGGATATTGAAAAGTTAAATCACCCAAGAAGAGGGAATTTACAACAATTACCACCGACACCCACTACATTAACAACGGAAAACGACTATCTACAGCCCATTGTACCAGTACGACCGAACGCACCCTTCACAGCCGAAAATCCAACTACCAACAATGAATTAAACACGTCATCGCCACAACCAAGTTTTAACAATGACATTAGACTGAATAGAAAAGAACCGCAATATGTGAAACTAAATCGCGTAGTGAAATGACAAATGTGTAGTGTCATAGGTCTGTCATTTTTAAATTTTTTTTCATGGAACTTGGGATTTACCCATATGAGAGGTTACTGAATCCAGTGGTGTAGTTAAAATTTCAATAAAAAAATCGCTAATCAAGTTTGTCCATTTTCGACATTGAAAATAAATCATAGAAAGCCTTGAAAATTGAAATTTATCTCTAAATTTTTGTCATAAAGTGGAGTTTTCGATGGTTTATCATTAAAAAAAAAAGCGTTAACATAGGATTATAAATACATTTTTACAGAGAGGTTTCCATTTGAAATGGGTCACACTGTATATATATATATATATATATATATATATATATATATACATACTTTTACGATGATAATAAATAACTTGTACTAATATTTATATTTATTATGCCTAACTAGCTTAACAGTCGCATGTAAAGACTCATCAAAGAGGATAGGGTTCAATTTTTAAATTGCATCGATATATGTGTAACTCCCTGTACATAAAAAAAATATCTTCAAATGTATATCTGTGCATGCGCCATGAATACGCATTCAGATGACCTTTCATTAAAAGCAAAAAGAAAATACGTCATATACATGTAAGTACAAATATGTTTGAATTTAGCAAATATTATAATAACCATTTAATTCTAGCTCAATTAATGTTCCCTTTGGACATGCATACAAGTTGTCGCACATCCTGTTTATTACAAAATATGAAATCATTAACACACCAATGAAAATATCAATGTCAACAATAACATGCATAAGTTATTACACTCACATGAAGATGTCCTCTTTAACTTCTTCACGCCGATGTAGTTGACCGTAGAAAACAGCTCCTTCGAAATCCCAATCTGCTTCTTTGACATCCAAATTTGCTTCTCTCTTAAAGGTTACTCGTTTATGTAAGTTTCACTAATATTACTTCATATCGATAATTCTTTACTTTCAGGATCATCACGCTTTATTAGTTTTATTTCAAAATAATTTTTGAAATGCATCAATAGTTTGAAAGTTATTTAAATCAAACACGCTTCCAATAATTAAAATATATAATGATAGAAACACGGAGAAAACATAATTAACAAAATCCATATTAAACGTAAACAACAACTTAAAAAAAAAACAATGTCGAATCTCCGGAAATATTTTCACTCGCAGCTGATAACAATCGAATTTTATTTTTTAAAGGTAAACTAACCTTAATTTAATTATTACCGACAAATGAATATCACTTGTTTTTAAAAACACTGCCGATACTAAAACCGCACTTTACGTTTATTGTAAGTGACGTTATTTTGTTTAAAATATTTTTGAGAAAAAATTTGGCAACATCTTGCTTAGCAAGTTGTTGGAACAGAGAAAAACTGAGAGAGCTACTAATCCTTCAGCACTTCTATTTATATGCAAATCCTTAGAAACCACATTTTTCGATTGTTATCAACAACTATTTAAAATTTTTCCTCAATTCTGATTGGCTAATGCTATTCTTAAATTACAATTTAATTTCAAAAGCTCATAACTTTTGAACCCCTAAATCTATCTTAAAACTAACAACATTTTCGGAATCCCCATAATTTTTCCATTAAAATAAGTCCTTACACGAACCAATTCCTTCAATTATTAAACATGTTGATTTTTGCATTGATTTATTGATTTTATACTAATTTTATGCACTTTTCAGGCCTGGAATTGATTTCCACATGAATATGGGATGCTACTACATATAAATACACATCCTTTAAATGCCTACGGCCAATTTGAAAGGATAATTATCTGAAATTTTCATACACCCTTAAAAACTAAATTTGGTAAAATAGTCACTAATATAATGTTCTGTGACTCGAAATTGAGGCTACTTTACTATTTTTACCTCTTATAATTTATTTTGACCAAATTATCCCAATCTATAACAAATTTTACATAATTTTTATGCGAGGAAATAACATAACCTCAAATCAATACAATAATTTTTAAATGTATAATTTTACACTCTTAAGCACTTTAAATGTTTGTGAAAGTGTATATTCTTAATGTTTATGTCTTAATTTAATTTATTCTCACACTTTTGGAAGTTTGTAAGTTCTTCTAAGACTTGTATAGAAATGTTGCATATCACTACTTTAATGTCTGTAAATGTTAATTAATCACAATTATTCCAGAACTGCTGACTTATTTATGTTTTATTGTTAATAACCAAAGTATTTATTCTGTTTTTATTTAATTTTAGCACTTATATTTCGTTTATCGCACTAACACGAACGTTTTCATATATCTTGGCTGCGTACATTGAAATTGTGACATTGATATATGCCTAATACTAGCTTTAACATCACGTTTGTTATCTACAGCCTGTACTTCAGGTCTTTAGGGAACATTATGCTTAAATAAACCTACTAACTAATAATGAAATTGATTTAATGCATTACGATAACTAACATACCTTATACTTATGTGTAATATGCTGTCGATTATTATTATTCTAACATTTTATTATGAATTATTTAAATTTATATCCAATTCAATGTTCATCAATCGTTCCTGCCTAATTTTATATATATCGAAATGTACCATTTGTACAAATTCCCCAATCAAAAGTCTTAGAATTTCCGAATTCTAATATGAGGCAAACTTCTATTACTTTGGATTGTACCCCTAAATCTTATACTGATAAGGATATATCATAGATATGTGAAATTTTCCACGTACACTATTATCTTCCACATTTATTAATTCGTATGTAGTATTATTATAATTTTTATTTATTTTATATGGCCCTTCATAAGGCAATTGTAATTTTGCACAAATCTTATTTGTACGGTCTGCTACATGTAATCTCTTGATTATTACCAAATCTCCTTCTTTAAATTTCACCTTCTTTTTAATTTTATGATTCTGTTTCTTCTCATATTTGTCCCATATCTTCCATCTTACACTCTTCCTTAGCAAAACTAATAATGGCAAAGACATTTCTGCATGGTTGTTTATAAATTTTATATAATAGTTCATAACACCTAAAAATGCTCGTATATTTCTTAAATTCTTTGGTCTCGGATACTTCTTATTAGGAAATGGTGTAAGGTCTTCGATTTCTATTCTGTGCTCATAACGTTTAGCTAAACCAGGCTTTTCATCAATTAATGTTAAGTTATTTCTTATAATTCCTATTACTTGTGGTAAGTTTCTTATATACTTCTCCCCAATTTGTTCATGGCTTATGATATTATCTACCTTCAAATATTGGACACTTTTCATTTATATTAAATTTATTATCCGTCCAATTCAATATTTCTTCCGCTATTATAATCTTGTGATTCTCGGCATCTTTTTTCATTTTTATATTTTGGATTATATCTATACCGATGATCATATCCATGTTTAAACTAGGTGTGATGTACCACTGTGTAGGGTAAATTTCTCTTCCAATTTTAACATTCGTACTTAACATTCTGTTAATTGCACTAATTTTTCTATTCGTCGCTGCATAGACTTCTGATTTCTTGACCTTTATAATTTCTTTTTCAAATCGTTTTTCATTCTGTTTAACAAATTCTTCTTTAATTAAAGAAATTTCCGATCCCGTATCCACTAAAGCTTTTATGTTTAACTTCTGCACTTCCACATTGATGAATGGTAATTGTTGTAGGTGTAATGGTTCTTTTTCTACATTCTGTTCGATGTTGATAAATTCTTTAGGATGTTGATATTTGGTGGTGATGTTATCAACGAGGAAGCTCTTACTTAAAAATTTTGATTGCTGGTGTTTTCGTTGGATGTTCCTTGATTCACTTCTTCATTACTCGGATTCTCCAACTGTATATTATTACTCTGTGCTCTATCATTTTGATTGTCGACAATCTCTTGATATGGCCTTCTCCTTTCCTGTCGTGACATATCCCTTCTATTTTCTCTTCCTTGCTCATTCTGATTATTACCATTATTTCTATTATAATTATTGTTACCATTATTAAATCTTCGGTAACTGTGGTCGAATCTATCCCTATTTCCATTGTATCCCCCTCGATTTTGTTGTTGTTGAAACTGCGGTCTCTGATTCCTATTACTCTCCGTACTCTGGTAGTCATCACTCCATCTTACTCGGTTCCTTGATGTTTGGTTATATTCAAAAGCCTCATATCTTCTTAAAAATTGTAGCATGGCATTGATATTCTGTATATTCTGTACGATAATACTTTCTGCTAAATTATGCTCTAATTGTTGACTGAGGTATCTCACCATTGCCGCTTCACCAATAACAGGAGTAAAATACCTAGCAATTTGGTATTTTCTCATTATGTAAATTTCTCTACTGGTTCCTAGATTTTTATTATATTTTGCTCTTGTAAACTCTTCTTTAATCATGTCCTGTTGAATTTCACTCCAATATTGTTGTATAAAGAGATCTTTAAATTCTTGATAATTCCCGCATTGTTCCTGAATCATGTTAAACCATAATTCTGCGTTTCCTTTCATCATTCTTTTAACTAATTTCATCCTATTTCCTACGTATTTGATTTCTTCGAAATATTCCTCTATATTATTTAAAAATAACATAGGTGATTCGTGTCTCTTGCCTTCATACTTAAATGGTAATTCTTGTCCCCATGCTGTATTTTCTAAATTTCCTATCCAACTTCTTCCTGGTTCTCTTCCTTTCAATCCATTTAATTCTACATCATACTCCCCAAATTTCTCTTGCATTGCCTCTTTTACTTCTTTTATACGTTCCTTATTATTATTTACTTCTTCCCTTATTTCCTGATTTTCATTGTACATACTAATGTTGATGTTATCCCATTTCACATTCTCTTGTTCTTGAAACACTTGTATATTTCTCCATATTTGACTATTGGTACTTTTCACGTATCACGTAACTTTTCATTTCTTCACTGGCGTTTTTCTGCGCTTCGTCAATTTTTATGTTTAATTGCTCCTTCTCAACTTTCCATTGCTCTAATTGTTTTTCTATACTCTCACTTAATTTTTCCATTTTCTCTTCCAATTTATTCATATCTTCTTTCCTGCTTTGTTCCATCTTAATGTTATTTTCTATCATGCTTTGTTCTATCTTAATGCTGTTTTTTTTTAATTTTTTTCATATCTTCAATCCTGCTCTGTTCCATCTTAATGCTGTTTTCTTTAATTTCTTTCATATCTTCAATCCTGCTTTGTTACATCTTAATGCTGTTTTCTTTAATTTCTTTCATATCTTCAATCCTGCTTTGTTGCATTTTAATGTTATTTTCTATCATGCTTTGTTGCATTTGTTGGAGCATTGCCATCAGCATCTCCATATCTCCCTTATTTTCCTTCTTCATACTTGTTTCCTTTTTCATTTCCTCTATGTCCGACATTTCTTTTTCTTCTTCTGTAATTTTTCTTCCCTTAGGACCATCTACCTTTCCCGACCTGGTTAACCTAATATCTTCTTCTTCCATATGCAAATATTTTACTCTTATAAACTTACTCTTTAATTTATTTTATAAAATACCTAACACAAAAATTAAAATTGTTCAATCATATAAATCTTATTATGATTTTTAAACTGTCGTTCCTTCTAAATTTTATAAAAATACCCCACGTTTTGGAAGCCAACATTTACGCTGATATTATTTTATTATTATAGTAATTAACTTAACAATGGCATGTATTAATATATTTATATTTGTTTTTATTATTGTTTTATATAATTGCCTAGCTAACTTAACAGTCGCATGTAAAGACTCATCAAAGGGGATAGGGTTCAAAATTTAGAAGAGACATTAAAATTATATGATAAAGTAAATTATTAGTTTGTTGATTTATATTATGATTTTGAATATTTATAATAATAAGTAATGTGATTAATTCACATTGAGTTGTCGCCCATTTATATTTTATACTATCCAATTTGTTTAAAGAAATAGAATTATAATTTTTAAATTGCATCGATATATGTGCAACTCCCAGTACATAAAAAAAATATCTTCAAATGTATATCTGAGCATGCGCCATGAATACGCATTCTAATGACCTTTCATTAAAAGCAAAAAGAAAATACCTCATATACATGTAAGTACAAATATGTTTGAATTTAGCAAATATTATAATAACCATTTAATTCTAGCTCAATTAATGTTCCCTTTGGACATGCATACAAGTTGTCGCACATCCTGTTTATTACAAAATATGAAATCATTAACACACCAATGAAAATGTCCTCTTTATCTTCTTCACGCCGATGTAGTTGACCGTAGAGAACAGCTCCTTCGAAATCCCAATCTGCTTCTTTGACATCCAAATTTGCGTCTCTCTTAAAGGTTACTCGTTTATGTAAGTTTCACTAATATTACTTCATATCGATAATTCTTTACTTTCAGGATCATCACGCTTTATTAGTTTTATTTCAAAATAATTTTTGAAATGCATCAATAGTTTGAAGGTTATTTAAATTAAACACGCTTCCAATAATTAAAAAATAATGATATAAACACGGAGAAAACACAATTAACAAAATCCATATTAAACGTAAACAACAACTTAAAAAAAAAACAATGTCGAATCTCCGCAAATATTTTCACTCACAGCTGATAACAACCGAATTTTATTTTTTAAAGGTAAACTAACCTTAATTTAATAATTACCGACAAATGAATATCACTTGTTTTTAAAAACACTGCCGATACTAAAACCGCACTTTGCGTTTATTGAAAGTGACGTTATTTTGTTTAAAATATTTTTGAGAAAAAATTTGGCAACATCTTGCTTAGCAAGTTGTTAGAACAGAGAAAAACTGAGAGAGCGACTAATCCTTTAGCCCTTCTATTTATATGCAAATCCTTAGAAACCACATTTTTCGATTGTTATCAACAACTATTTAAAATTTTTCCTCAATTCTGATTGGCTAATGCTATTCTTAAATTACAATTTAATTTCAAAAGCTCATAACTTTTGAACCCCTAAATCTATCTTAAAACTAACAACATTTTCGGAATCCCCATAATTTTTCCATTAAAATAAGTCCTTACACGAACCAATTCCTTCAATTATTAAACATGTTGATTTTTACATTGATTTATTGATTTTATACTAATTTTATGCACTTTTCAGGCCTGGAATGAGATATGGGATGCTACTACATATAAATACACATCCTTTAAATGCCTACGGCCAATTTGAAAGGAAAATTATCTGAAATTTTCATACACCCTTAAAAACTAAATTTGGTAAAATAGTCACTAATATAATGTTCTGTGACTCGAAATTGAGGATACTTTACTATTTTTACCTCTTATAATTTATTTTGACCAAATTATCCCAATCTATAACAAATTTTACATAATTTGTATGCGAGGAAATAACATAACCTCAAATCAATGCAATAATTTTTAAATGTATAATTTTACACTCTTAAACACTTTAAATGTTTGTGAAAGTGTATATTCTTAATGTTTATGTCTTATTTTAATTTATTCTCACACTTTTGGAAGTTTGTAAGTTCTTCTAAGACTTGTATAGAATTGTTGCATATCACTACTTTAATGTCTGTAAATGTTAATTAATCACAATTATTCCAGAACTGCTGGCTTATTTATGTTTTATTGTTACTAACCAATGTATTTATTCTGTTTTTATTTAATTTTAGCACTTATATTTCGTTTATCGCACTATAACACGAACGTTTTCATGTATCTTGGCTGCGTACATTGAAATTGTGACATTGATATATGCCTAATACCAGTTTTAACATCACGTTTGTTATCTACAGCCTGTACTTCATGTCTTTAGGGAACATTATGCTTAAATAAACCTACTAACTAATAATGAAATTGATTTAATGCATTACGATAACTAACATACCTTATACTTATGTGTAATATGCTGTCGATTATTATTATTCTAACATTTTATTATGAATTATTTAAATTTATATCCAACTCAATGTTCATCAATCGTTCCTGCCTAATATTATATATATCGAAATGTACCATTTGTACAAATTAATGAAATTTCTTGCTATGTGAATTACATAGCTATACTAATGTAATTTATAGTCATCTCTATATATATATATATATATATATATATATATATATATATATATATATATATATATATATATATATATATATATATATATATATACATCAACGTTTCCACGAAAGTTCTTTACAAATGGAATTTTTTGTTATTAATTATTGGACAAAAAAATCTTTTTTGTCGAAATGTTCTGCTTAGTTCAAAACTACTAAAACACCAAAGAAAACTGTTTTTGACCTAAACCTATACGGGGAAAATCAAAAAGTTTTATTTTACTAAGAATAAACATCCATAATCATCAAAATAGTACACAAATATTTAACTAATCAATTTTTATTATCAAAAATAATTATTTTTAAGTAAATGAATTATTCAGAACAATAAATCAGAATTCAATATTGAAAATTAGATTTAAACGTGGTCTTCAACTCTCTTTGGGATCAGTATGATTTTCATGCGTCCTGCAGTAGGTTTGGGAAATAAAAGAATGTCCGTTAGTAAATGCAAGTAAATTGATATCTCACAAATCGGTTATTGAAAACAAAATGCCTACAAAATTAAGTTTAGAAGAAAAAATAGAATTAGTGTTAATTGTTTGTGATAATTACAAAACGTACAGAGAAGCTGCAGTGATATTCAATAACAGGCACCCGGAAAATCCTATTTCACATGTATCTGTGAGAAACGTCATTGTTAAATTTAAAATGACTGGGTCTGTTAATAATAACTTCAGGAGAAACCATGCGCGAAGAGTTAATCACGAATATAGCAGTTACAAATCATGCAAACCGTTGTGGAAAAACCAAGAACTTCCTTAAAACAGATTTCGCAAATGTTACCAAATAATGTAGGCAAATCAACAATTTCGAAAATTTTAAGATCTAACAAATTTCATGCTTACAAACCAAAATTTGTTAATACTCTCAAAGATAGGGAGTTTATATCTCGATTAAATTTTTTTGCCTGGTTTCAAGGAATGTTAGAAGACGATCCGTTTTTTGCAAGAAAAATACTTTTCACTGATGAAGCAACATTCACATCTAACGGAGTTATGTGTTCCCAAAATACTCGTTGGTGGAGTTCTGAAAATCCCAACTTTGTGGTTGAATGCCGTGATCAGTATTCATTCAAGACCAATGTATGGGCTAGCATTTTTAATAATCAAATAATATGACCTTATTTTTTTCGATATAACCTCGCTTCGGAGACATATTACCAATTCCTGGATAAGCAAATTTTTGATGTTCTGCATGCAATTCCTTTGCATATTCGATCCACTTTATGGTATTAGCATGACGGGGCCCCATGCCACAGCTCCAGAATTATAAACGAATACCTGGACACATCATTTCAAGGACGCTGAATTGGAAGATATTCTGCAAACCCTTGGCCAGCCAGATCACCCGATTTGACACCCCTCGACTATTTCTTGTGGGGCTATCTCAAAGAAAGGGTATACTCTGAAAGACCTTTTCGAGATATGGACCATTTGGAAGGGATTATCGCTGAAAAAATGAACCAAATTCCTGGCGCAATGATGAGAAATTCAGTGAAGGATTTTGGAAGAAGAGCTGTTCTTTGTATGGAAAGAGATGGCGGACATCTTGAATTCTGAATAATTGATTTACTTAAAACTAATTTTTTTTAAATATAAATTGATTAGTTACCTAGTTTTAGTATAATTTTGGTTATTATGGATAATATGTATTCTTAGTAAAATAAAACTTTTTGATTTCCCCCGTATAGGTTTAGATCGAAAAAAGTTTTCTTTGGTGTTTTAGTAGTTTTGAACTAAGCAGAACTTTTGACAAAAAGATTTTTTGTCCAATAATTAATAACAAAAATTCCATTTGTAAAGAACTTTCGTGGAAACGCTGTATATATATATATATATATATATATATATATATATATATATATATATATATATATATATATATATATATATATATATATATATATATATATATATATATATATATATATATATATATATATATGGGTCTTTCCTATAACAAAATTTACTCAGCCTACCCCTTTCCGAGATATCAGCCTTAAAAGGTGGTGACTAAAATTGAGTTTTTATTTTGTTTCTAAAATTTCAGTAAAGCTAGAAACTTGAAATTCTGTAATTTTCGTGCAGTCGCAAAGGACTAAGCGCAGGTATTTATTCAATATTCCTGTTACATTATACGGGAGTGAAATTAGCAACCCTTACTTTATTTCATATCAAAACTTTTTTTCGAGATGAAGTTTTATGAAATAAAATTATAACTTAAAATCTTTGTTATTTAAAAAATTTTTTATTCTTAAATTATTATCCCAAAACCAATAGCTGCAGAGATAAAAATAAACACCATAATTTATAATTTTTTTATTAAATTGAGAGGAAAACAGTAAAGATGTAAAATGTAATACGATTCTTAATAAATGCTGGAAATGGCCAGCTGTACATTGTTTTTAATTACAAAGTTTTAGAATAGTAGGCTGCTGTCACTTCGACAATTCATTTATCTTGTTTACTTAATGTTTATTCAAATTGTAGTAGGCTGATGTCAAACACTATTGTTGATAGTTAGTAATCGAACTTTAATTATAAGTTTGTAGGTTGTTATTTTTGCGTTATCTGTGTATTGTTTATTTTATAACATATATACAAACGATACAAACGTTGAAATGGCCGACATGCATTTTGTGTATGGTATGGCAAATGGTAATTCTCGACAAGCTAGACGTCTTTATGCTGAAAAATATCCGCAACGAATTACGCCTCATCATTCCGTATTTGCACGTATTCACAACCGCTTATCCGAAACTGGAATGTTAAAAAGAAATTCAACCAACACTGGTCGTTTCCGGACAGTTAGAAATGTAATGGTAGAACAAGCAATTTTAGATGAAATTGATGTACACCCGGAAACAAGTACTAGAAAAATTGCCAACAGCCTAAATATCAGCCATTCATCTGTGTGGCGAGTTTTAAAAGAGCAGCAGTTATATCCTTACCACATCCAACGGGTTCAAGATCTTTTACCTACAGATTTTCCTCAACGAGTTAGATTTTGTGAATGGTTAACACACGAAATGCGACAAAATCCTCAATTTTTAAATAATGTATTGTTTACGGACGAGGCACATTTTTCAAAAGTATCTTATCATAAATTTTCATAATAATCACGTATGGACAAACGAGAATCCCCATCAGATTATAGAGCACCATTTTCAAAATGTTTTTTCAGTGAACGTATGGATTGGTATTGTAGAGGATAACTTAATTGGGCCACATTTTCTGCCTCAGCCATTAAATGGAATTTCTTACACCAGTTTTCTCGAAAATGATCTCCCTGAACTAATTGAAGACATCGCACTCAATATGAGACAAAATATGTGGTTGATGCATGATGGTGCTCCAGTACACTTTAGTTGGACTGCTAGGCAACATTTAGATGCAACATGTCCCAACCGTTGGATTGGTCGAGGAGGGCCCCAACATTGGCCTCCTCGATCTCCAGAGTTAAATCCTTGTGATTTCTGTTTATGGGGTTACCTTAAATCATTAGTCTACACGACACCCATAGTTGATATCAACGATTTGAAGAATCGTATTCAAATAGCGTGTGACACCATAAGAAATACACCTCAAATCTTTGAACGTGTACGGCAATCCTGACACGTAGGCTACATTCATGTATTTTGGCTAGAGGTGGTCATTTCCAGCATTTATTAAGAATCGTATTACATTTTACATCTTTACTGTTTTCCACTCAATTTCATAAAAAAATTATAAATTATGGTGTTTATTTTTTTCTCTGCAGCTATTGGTTTTGGGAAAATAATTTAAGAATAAATTTTTTTTTAAATAACAAAGATTTTAAGTTATAATTTTATTTCATAAAACTTCATCTCGAAAAAAAGTTTTGATATGAAATAAAGTAAGGGTTGCTAATTTCACACCCCCGTATAATGTAACAGGAATATTGAAAAAATACCCGTGGTTAGTCCTTTGCGACTGCACGAAAATTACAGAATTTCAAGTTTCTAGTTTTACTGAAATTTTAGAAACAAAATAAAAACTCAATTTTAGTCACCACCTTTTAAGGGTGATATCTCGGAAAGGGATGGGCTGAGTAAATTTTGTTATAGGAAAGACCCATCTTACTTTCATGCGAGCAATCACCTCCTGAATTTTGTCGCATGAATTTAGAAACACCCTGTATATATAACATTATTATTGTGCTGTGGTTACTTAGCATATGGTATAATATAATATAAATATAAAAATACACCACTTAAAAACCCAAGAGCTAAGTATTTTAATTATGTATAACAATGGTGAAAGTTTACATTTTCGTTTCGTTGGTATAGTGTTTGCATTTAATTTATAATATTATAATCAAAAGAAATTTGCTCTTAAAAACATTGTTATGGTTAAATGCAATGCCTTTCTTTTTAAGAACACATTTCATGTTACAATCATTTGAGCAGTCTCTGTATCCGTGTTTTGAAATACTAGACTTATCGTTATACAACTACAACAAAAATTTGGGAAGATATTTAATTTTTGCTTATTCTTGTATGTATATGTGGCCAATGTTATAGAACGAATTTTGTTGATATGTTACATAACTAAGGTGACCAACTCTCTTAAACAAAAAATCAGGGCATTGTTTCAGGCTTATTTTTGTCGAAAAATCCACTAAACTAAAATAAATGTAAATAGATTATAATAGTTTTTTAAAAATAGAGGAAATGCATACCAACGTACCTCGCTCATTGTACATACACTGTGTCACAAATTTGGCTTACTTGTATTACTCTTTCAGCTACAGGGTTGGTTAAATTAGGAAGGTTTTAGAAAACTATTACAATTTTAAATTCGCCTTAAGATTGGTTTAATCATTTGTGGTTTTTGAGATAATGTGGAAAAAACCAAAATGGTGCATGATTAATACATTATTAGGGTACACTTATAAGAGGAATTTAATAAAGACAAAAATAATTGTCCAGCTTCATTGGTTTTCGAGATATTTACATGAACTTTTTATTTTCTTACCAATGCCATATTGGATTTTGGGAAAAAGCTTTTCAAGAGCTTTTCAATGATGCATCACAAGTCAAAGTTAATAATTTCCTTAAGCTTCAAAATTCGAAATTGAGTTGTCATTAAATTGCCCAATTTATTTGTTATTCAAAGGCTTTTTCAAATACAGTAGGTCCGGATAATTGTGACACTTATTTACAAAGTTGGCTTTGGTTTGTTATAATTTAAGCCAATCATTTTTTTAAACTTCCAATTTTTTTTTGTGATTAAAGAAAGTTTTTTTTAACAAGTATCACCCAAAAAAATTTAACTAAAACATTTGGATACACAATTACATAAATGTTGTGACAAAATGTAAGTGTCACTATTACCCTCTAAATGGGTCAAACTGTGGCACTTTTTTGTGGCTAATAGTGTGGATTAATCATTTGTGGTTTTTGAGATAATGTGGAAAAAACCAAAATGGTGCATGATTAATAGGGGACAGGCGGACAAAACGGGGTACTTAAGGTTTAAAGTAGAATTTAAAAAAACTGCAACTTTGAAGGTTTAACAATAAGGCAAATGTCATTGTTATAGTATTAACTATTTATTACTATAATTTGAAGTTAAAAAAGGTAAACGTTTTTCTTATTTTACAAAAAGAAGAAAAGTATGCAAATTACTCCATTATGCCCGTCGTATAGGGCAAAATGGGGTACCAAACTTAAACCAAGAAAAGCCTATTGACAAAGTTCTCAAACAAGTACTGCTTCATCATCTTCATCTTCTACACCCGCACATGAATTGTGAGCCCATTTATGGCAACGAGAACAGCTTATCCATCCCTCTGTGGAACTCAAATGAAAGTATCCGCAGTACAAGCAGTCAGTGTCACTATCTTCGCCTTCTGAATCGGACTCTTCTTCTTTAGTTTTTTTCAATTTTGATTTCTTAATCGTCTGAGATTTGGTTTTATTATCGGCTATCTTTCTTTTCACTGATTTCACCTTGATCGCCTGCTTTTTTTCTTCAGCCAATTCCAGCTCAGCTTTATAGGGTGAAGACGTTAAAATGACAGTTGTGCCCCTTTTTCTTGACACTCGTTTCTTGGATTGATTTACTTTAGGCACTGCTAAGATCGCTTCGGGACTTACAAACTCAGAACTAGTGTCACTTTCTTTGGACGATCCTGGTTAAGGCTCAGGCATCTCCTTTCTAATCGATGGTCCTGGTTGAGGCTCAGGCGTCTTTTCTCTAATAGACGACCCTGGTTGAAGCTCGGGCGTCTCCTCTCTAATGAACTTTAATTGACTTTCAGGTCCACTGGGACCAACTTCTATATCAGTTGTAGCTGATGGCAAGAAATCTGCTTCAGAAAAAACGGCCATATCCACAGGCCACACGCCGGTTGCTTTAAAACCATTTATGGCAGTAACCATTGTAGCTGCTCTTAAATATGCGGCACTGAATAGGCAGGAAATTTGCTGAAATGTTACTACTCGTCCAGGATTTGTTCTAAGCCATTTCCTTACTTCGTCGTCATAATATGCACTTGGTGGCTTCATAAATGCAACATCTAAGGCTTGAAGACGGTGCGTGCAATGGGGTGGAAAACATATCATTTGCACCCCATTTTCCCTAGCATAATTAATTACGTCTAGATTTTTCGTATGTGACGAATGACCGTCTAGCAGAAACAGAACTGGTGAATCTTTTGAAGCTCTAGAATACTCGACAAACTTCTTAAACCATGAAAAAAACAATATCTTATCTATCCACCCTTTTTCATTAAGTTCAATTCATCCACGAGGCCATCCAAAAACCCCTGTTGCATTCGCTTCCGGGGAAATATTAGCATGGGAGGCATATACGCCCCTGAGGCAGAGAAACAAATTTCTGCAGTGATAGTTTCACCCCTCGCGGCTGATGCAAGCGCACCAACTTGGCGCTTTCCTTTTGAGGCTATAATTTTAGAAGCCCCCTTTGGATTGACCGTAACTCCCGTTTCGTCCACGTTCTAGATTTTTTCTGCTGTTAGTGTATATTTCTGGACAGTTTCTTCCAACAGTTTAAAGAATTGTTGTACAGCCTTCTGATTGACAAGTCCTTGTGCCTATTCAAAAACCCCTGCATCCATCCCTGCCCAGCCATTTTGCGATCTTGGTTAAAGGGATGCTCAATCCGATTTTGATCAGCAAGTTGCCTTACATTCTGTCAGAGTCAATCCAAACAATCTTGCTTCCATACCTTTAAGATAATTAACAAGTTCAACTTCTTGTTCGGGAGTAAAAACAGACCCTTTAGCGCCTAAAACTTTTGCAACAGAATAACCTACATTATGTCGTTGTTTTTTTACGTGACGCTCTAAAGTTATCTGAGGAACGCCAAACGAAATCGATGCTCGATTGTAACCCATCTCACCACTTACCACAGCATTTACAGCCTGTTGCATGCTCTCGGTTGATCACTTTTGACGATCCGTCTTCCTTTTGTAGGTAAACACCATCTGGAAACAAAACCAAATTGTTTTTGTAAGGTTGCATAAAAGTATGCCAAAAAGTGGGTGTTTTGGTTAGATTTATAATAACATAAATAGGTCATAATCTTAACATAATATGCTTATAGGGCAAAACGGGTACCCCATATTACCTTACCTATTGCTACCCCATTTTGCCCAATGAGCAGATTTTTAAGTTATGACCTATTTAAATTATTACAAGTATTTATTTTTTAACACAATGACAAAGAAAGTCTCTAGAAAACATTCACCGTTAGTGGGTAATAATGTTTTCTAAAGATAAATTGATTTACTAATAGGCACTTACGATGAATTTATTCTCGGGCGATATTATAACCTTGTTTACTAAAAACGCACATGTACTACTCACAACGGTCGACTACCAGCTATTGATTTCTACTTTATGACAGAGGCCGTATACACGTGTATGTAATATAATTTCATTATCGTCGTATAGATGGAGCAAGTGGTATTGAAAAAGAACAGGGTACCCCGTTTTAAGCAGCTACCCCGTTATGCCCGCTTGTCCCCTACATTATTAGGGTACACTTATAAGAGGAATTTAATAAAGACAAAAATAATTGTCCAGCTTCATTTGTTTTCGAGATATTTACATGAACTTTTTATTTTCTTACCGATGCCATATTGGATTTTGGGAAAAAGCTTTTCAAGAGCTTTTCAATGATGCATCACAAGTCAAAGTTAATAATTTCCTTAAGCTTCAAAATTCGAAATTGAGTTGTCATTAAATTGCCCAATTTATTTGTTATTCAAAGGCTTTTTCAAGTACAGTAGGTCCGGATAATTGTGACACTTATTTACAAAGTTGGCTTTGGTTCGCTATAATTTAAGCCAATCATTTTTTTAAACTATTCCAAGTTTTTTTTAGCAAGTATCACACAAAAAAATTTAACTAAAACATTTGGATACACAATTACTTAAACGTTGTGACAAAATGTAAGTGTCACTATTACCCTCTAAATGGGTCAAACTGTGGCACTTTTTTGTGGCTAATAGTGACATAGGTCGTAAAACGTCATAGCAATGGCTTGAAGTCAGAGGTGTAATAGCGACATAAATGAACTGTCGGGCACAAATAGTTTTGGGGTTCTCTTAAAATTGACTAGAAGGTAAAAGTGACACCTTTCATTTAAAGGGTAGGAAAAAGAAGTGCAAATTAGTGACACCTTTGATTTTTAAACGTTTTAATGCTTAAGGAAGTATAAAACTCAAATAAACATAATGTTTATCAGCAAATAAGCTTTACATAATTAACAAATAACTAATCCATGAAAATTAAAATTTTTGAAAACAAGTTTTCCTCTGCATTCGAAAAGTGATTCCGGAATGAACAATGTCACTGAGAGGTATTGTATCTACATCTTCTTTCTCTGGCATGTAAAGTATTCGTCGATACTTTTTCTTGCAAATTTAACAGTCACTTCGTCCTGCAACTTTGCGATTATTTGTCCTACAAAATTTATTTGTCTTCTTAGCAGCGTAGGGCACAATAACCCAACGTCCAGGTAACTTCTCACAATCATTGCTATTCGTTTCATTTCGATTTTTGTAGACAATTAGAGGCTCATTAGAAGAAATTGAACTGTCACTTTATTCTTCGCTTTCGACAGTTGGATTTACAGGTCGTTCTTCAGAATTTTCACGTAAAGAAAAAACGCTTTCCTCTTGGTTGAATACGATCGGTGAATCCTAATCTTTCATATATTTCCACTTCTTCGTCCGTGTCACTGCTCTCAATGACTGTAGACTTCTTTTTTGGCTTCATTTTGTTTACTGAGCCTGCCCTTTTTCTTTTCTTTTTATAAGTTTACAGGTTTTTTAATTATTCTTCCCTAGTAATAACTTTGGCAAATTTTGGACTTTTCTTCCTTTTTTCAGGAGCAACAGTAGACATTCCTACTTTCTCTAGTAGCAACCCTTAAAATGTCCTGGTTTATTATAAATTTGAGGTACTAGTACCTGGTGGCAGATCATCAAATGACTTGTTTTCTTTTGAATTAGCGTCACTAGTACCCGGTTGCAGATCGTCAGGGTCATCTGGTTCGTCAAGGTCATATATGGTTGACCTATAGTGATATCCATAACGTTTTGTTGAGTTTCTGTAGTAGAAACTAGGTCGTCGTTTGTATTCTGTTCACATTTTTTCTTATTCGCGTAGATCTACTTCTGAAAATTCATCTACAATACCCTCTCCGATGACCTCTTAATTTACGCCTCAAGCCTCCCAAATGCCGTTATCCTAGGTGATTTCAATGCCCGCCATACCCAATTTGGTGACACCGCAACTAACGGTAACAGGCTAACTTCCGCCCTGTTGCAGTTGCCGCTCTTGCGAATCGCGAACAAACAGCCCACATTCTTTGATCATTTAGGGGCCTCAATAGTAGACCACATCATAGTTTCCGAACCAATAGCTCACTATTTCGATCGTGAGTGCTTTCTAGGCACCACGATCACATCTGATCACATACCTCTACTGGTCAAAACTTCATTTTGTCCAGCTTCTCCCACACCTCTTCAATACACAGTCGTTAAAGATTTTTCGAAAGCCGACTGGAATGTGTTCTCTGATCGCATATCCAATAACCTTCCCACACCCAATCTTCAAACGACCCAAGATCTCGAGAGAGACATTAGAGACCCAACTTCCGTAATTGCGGAAGCGGTCGATACCTCTATAACATTAAAAACATTGAAATTTTCCGAAAACCGCTCCCACAACACATTGACACGCCGAAGACTCCGGGTCCAAAGCCACCTCCCAACTAGATTATAGAAATGGCAAACTCTTCTGGCAACAGTTCGATAGACTGACCAGAAGAAAAGTAAACCCAAAATCACACCTTACCGACCTTCAGGGCAACCTAATCTCTGACCAAGGAAAGGCCGATTTCTTTGGTCACCACCTTCAAACCATTTTCCAATCCCCAGATGATCCCCAATTCGACAACCAAGTCAAGGCACTCCTCGAGGGTCACCTTGAAGAGTTCTGCAACCTTAACATCCCTGAACCCCTCCTCCTATCGACCCATTTCCCTCCTGAGTTGCTTCGAAAAATGCTTTGAGCAGATTCTAGCCAAGCGACTCAGGGACCACCTCGAATTCAACGACCTTCTTCCTAACAGCCAATTCGGCTTCCGTCACGATCCCTTGTTGAAGCTGCTTATCGAGACCACCAGAGCATTCAATCACAAGCAATGCGATCTGGCTGTGTTTTTGGGAATTAAGCAAGCATTTGACAGGGTCTGGCACGCCGGTCTCCTACACAAGATCCGAAACCTAAACATTCCCGACCCCTTCTCCAAACTCCTACTCTCGTACCTGACCAACCGGTCAGTTCGGGTCAAAGTAGGGAAAACCTTCTCAGATCCTTTCGAACCTACAGCAGGCGAACCGCAAGGTTCTGCCTTAGCCCCGATCCTCTACACTATCTTCGCATCCGATATACCCCAACCCGGAGTAGTCGTAGCGCAGTTTGCGGATGACACCGCCTTCTGGGCGGTTAATCGGAACAGCGAAACGGCCTCCCACATCATATCCAAAAGCCTATGGAACTTCTCCAACTGGGCTAACCGCAGGAGAGTCTCCGTCAATCCTACCAAGACCCAAGCAATCCTCTTCCGCCATCCTCATTATACCGAAGATAAGTGCCCAAAGCTTGCCTCCAGAAATATGTCCCTCACTCTAAATCAGGAAAGACTCCCTTTCCAAGATGAAATCACCTACCTAGGAATCCTTTTCACACGAACCCTCAACTGGCTCCCGAATGTTAAAAAAACCCTCAACCGTATTAGGAATCGCGCAAACCTACTGGGCGCCCTCCGGGGTAGAAACAGTGGTTGTCCCCCAAAACCGGGATACACACATATGAAACATATCCGCCCTGTTATGGATTTCCGAGCTCTCATATACACAAACATAAACCCCAAATACGTTTACTCCATCGCTTCCTGTGTGCGCCGAATTTTCCGACGCATATACCGGTTATCCTTCAGGTACCCTAACACCCATCCAACGCGCCAATATATCCCCAATCACACATAGAATTCAAACCCTTCAGAAAAATTTTACCCACAAAAGAATTTTCGGCGATACCATCCCAACCAAAGAGATCCTTACTACTCCTTATAACTACCGCTTTCCCCCATTCCCACGAAGGGAACCCAAGCACAAATTCAAACATCCACACGCCATCCTCACACAACTCCTCGACGACCTCCCCGAGGAGATAGAAGAATCCCTTGACAACATCCCGTATGCCCTCCGCATCCCCACTTCTATTGGATGACGACCCCAGCAAGATACCGGCTAACGAATATAAGCACACCAACCACGCTACACACAGCAACCACCATGCACACCATGAAACCTAAATAATTTTTTCTTTTTTTTACACCCAAAATAACCACACCTATTGTACAACATACAATAACACCAAACACCGCAACACAACAACAAGGAATGACCAGGGCTGAAGAGGAGAAGGACTCCTGAACAGTCCACAAATAAGTAACATAAGATAACAATAAGTAAGTGACTAACACATAAGCATGAGCGTACTAACAAAAAAAAATCCAGAGGGGAAACCTCTTCTGAGAAAATAAGTAAGACTGGCTCATGTTCAGAGGGGTTGGAGCATTTTTTAAATGTTGGATCCACTGAATAAATATTTCCTCGTTAGTCCAGCCGTTTTTTGATCCTTTTTTAAGAGATCCAAGTGATCTATTCCCTTCAAGAATAGATGACGTTCGTTGTCTGGCGTGAATGATAACGGGCGCAGCAGCATTGAATGAACAAATAATGGTGGTAATTTGCCCTGTCTCAATTGACTTCTGCTTTTTGCTGCCGAAATTTTGTTTGTGTCTTGAACGATTGTAATACCCGTTTCGTCCACGTTATAAATATTGTTAGGTATAAACTTAAATTTCTCTATCACGTTTTCGTGGTTTTCCTGCGTCTTGTTGAAGACGTTTATTCGGTTCATACTAATTGGGTAGAGGAAAAGACACATTTTCTTCACAGACGTGGAAAACGTCATAGATTTTTCAGTCTCTCTTGAAGGGTACTGAAAGGATAGCTATTAAAAGGTGATCTGGTGTTCTCTTGGAAAAATATAAAAAAAGATTTCAAAATCATGCGGTAACTCATGGAATTGTACCGGTCATTGACTGTCGCTCCAGGTCGACCATTTTTATATTAGATTATTTTGCAAAGATGTATTATTTGTCAATTTGGAAAGTGAATTTACATAAATTATGAAACTTACCTTCAATGTGCCGAAACGGGCAATTGATTGCTTGTTTACGTCCCAGTAACAATTACGACAGATAACAAACATAAACTTGTCTGTTGCAACGACAGAAACCAACTGCCATGTGCTCAGCTGCATCTAAGGTACTTGGCCAACCTGCCAATAGGTGGCAGCAGATCCATAGTAGTGAAAGTCAAATAAACAAAGTTGTTCAGGTGACCGGGATTAACCGCTAACCGACATTCCTCGTTCTCACCGCATAAGAGTTACCCTATAAGTTGGGTGACCATATTTATTTTCAGAAAAATAAGTACAGAAATAAAAAGTAACAAAAAGTTGTATTAGGAATAGATAAAAACGGACAAATCAAAGAACTAAATGTAGAGTGACATAGCAAAGCATCAAAATGAGAATAAAAAATAAAATAATTTTTAATGACACATGCATATACATAATATATGTACCTATATTCCTATATTAGAAAAAATACAAACACATAAAATACTCTGGCAGAAATGTGTAATGTTATTAATTATTTTGACGTGCCCGCAACACCATCAGTGGGGTCACCTTTGTGCCAATCGTATTTTTGAGAGCTTAGGATAGATTCCAAAATTTGCTTTCTGGTCTTCAAAAACTGGAACATTTCACTGCAAGTCTCATCGAAGTTTGTGTACACTTGCATCACAGCTTCTAGTGTCGATATTTTCATTTGCGATTTTCTGCACTCCAGTAGTTATTAATATTAGAGAATAGTCGCTCAATTGACGCACTTGTTCCAGGAAGACAAAAATAAACTGACATAAAATCTCACAATTTTTTAATCTTCACTTGATCCAGTTCCATTTAAATACTTCAACCCAACGATCTTCGGTAGCTATATTTTTCGAGTTCCACTCGGCAATTTTATCTTCTGACAGTTTAGCTTGTAATAGACTAACTTCATCGAAGAGTTCGTCCTCATTCAGTGTCGAACCCAAGTAGTCTTTAAAAGCAGCACATGAACACAAAATTTGATTCCATGAAACTTGGTTTCTCAAATTTATCCATTCAAAGAGCTTTAATTCATTTAAATTTGTACTCCAATTCTTCAAGTAACTCACACAATTTGAATAAAATAATCTAACCTGTGAGATGAAGTCATCTCGATAGTTTAAACTACCTTCCCAATTGTCAAGTTGTAAAAGGGATTCTCTTACTTTAAGCGGCAAAATAATTCATTCAAACGATTTTCAAGCTTATTTTGAAGATCGAAATACTCTAGAGCGGCCTCTGTTGCGCATATTTTGTCACCCTCTACCTTTAATATGACTTTGTGAAACATAGAAGCAATGTTGTGTACAAACCACATCCAAATTTCGCTGGTGCGACACTCAAAAATTGCTTCAAAATCATTGGACAATTTTCAATAGACAAAAGTATGCTTTCAACGGTTCGTACATTTGTAGAATTCGTTCAATTGCGGGCATCAGACTTAAAAATCTTGTTTTAGAAAATGATAACATCTTTTGTATTCAACATTAACAAAGTCGCAGAATTGTTTAAGTTGATTTACTCTCACTGTATAAATATAGAAATGCTTAAATAACTTAACAACAATAACCTCAACGTCAATTGGTAAGACGTCCGTAGCATTTTGTACGCAATTGTTCAAAATGTGTGCAACACAACCAATGCCAACCAGAGGTTTGCCACAAAAAGCATTCAATTTTGCAAATAGGTTGTTCACTCCCTTTCTTTTCATTCCCTAAAATTTGTATTGGTATTATCAGCAGCTAATCCAATACACTTGTCCACTAAATTGTGGGTTTTCAAAGTATTAAACACATAACTATTTAACTGTTCTGATGTTTCACCAGGTAAGTCTTGCAACTGAAGTAATTTCACTTGAATACCTTTTTCACAATTAAAGTATCTCACCAACAAAGGTACTATTTTAATTTCGTTGTGGTTGGACGAATCGATCATGATGCTAACAAAATGTGCTTTGTGTAGATCAAGTTCCAATCGCAACTGGGATTCTTTAGCAAAACATTTTTACAATGGCTTCAGTTTTGGTTCGAGCTGCCATAAATTTGGGCTCAAACATGTTCGCTATTAGCTTTGATGTGCAATCCAAAGATCTAAAATTCTGCTGATGCTTGATCGTATGATACGCGAAAGTACCTTCCTTGGCTGCAATTAACATATTTTCAGAGCTGAAGTTTTCACTTTTGAAAAAGTGTTTAGTGTAGCGCTTTTAGACTTCGTATTTGCAGCTAATGTATGCTTTTCTTGGTTAGATGAGCCTTAATATTGCTGCGACCACTGTTGGAAATATCAACATCACTTCTACAAATTTCACAGTACACAATATGCGGACTCAATTTATTTTTTATTTTCATAAACGGTTATTCTTTCTGTAACTCCAAATTAAAATGACACTTTCTTCGAGGCGGTGCCATGTTTACGCAAATAATGCACAAGTAGGTAACTGAAATCAAACGACGTTGCTTTTTAGTAAGCGAAACCAGCACAGAAAACCAGACTGCATTCAACAAAAACAATTAACAAATAATATGTTCGCTTGCTGTCGAACGGTAGAACTCGTGTAGAATTGAACTTGTTTAGTCTTAATCCGAGCGCTGTCGCTATTTATATGCGGCTCGCTAAACTTCGCTTCGATTCTCGCACGTTCCAGTCGCGGAGCATTCTGGGCTGTGCGTCTAGGATAATCGAGGGCGGACTGGAACGTTCGGGAAACAAACTACGCGAACATTCTCAACAACTTCTTAACGTCGTTATTGCATCATGATCAGTGAATCACCGATAAGCATTCTTTTTAAATAAAAAATAAATATTTTGGTATACCTATTTGCGATATTTGCATCTTCAAGAAAAAGAAAGTACATTTTAGTGTACTTCATGCTTCTATTAAGGACCTTAGGACACTGGCAGAAAAGAAAGTATTGTCCTACTAAAATAAGTACGTATGGTCACCGTACGGCTATAAGGTGTTGGAGAAGTTAATTAAATATTTGTTCCACAGTTATATTAATTCTAGTAAAGTTCTATTTAATTAATTAGCAAGTGTAACCATAATAATAACAAGAGATCTAAAACGTCTCTTGTTGCCTTGATGTCAATCTTTAAATAAATTCCTTCTTCTTTTATCTATGAAATAAATAAGCCTGTTTAAACTTGAGGAAATGGAATAATGACGCTAGACATTCTTTTGTTTCATGATGGCTGCCACGCGTATTCAAAGACTACTATGAAAAAAAAACTAATTTCGAATTTTGATGTACAAGGAAATTATTAACATGGACCAGTCATTGAAAAGCAGCAGTAAGGCTATGTACAGTTGGGGCAACAAAAAACGCGACACTACGGTTTTACAAGTTCAATGGGCATATCTACTTTAATTAGTAACTGACTACTTAATTTTATTATTGATTAATCCCAACACCTTAGATTATTAGTAATAATGACAGTATGACAGATAAGGGTTTTGAATAATTACTTATTTCTGATTTCTAAATATTCTTGTGCTCCGTTTAGTTTAGTTTAATAGTATTTCTAGGATTCCTTCTAAAATGCCTGTTCATACTACCATTGATTTAAAAGCTCGTATCGTTGCTGAGTTAGAGAGTGGTAAAAGTGTTCGCAAAATTTCGCGATTATTAAATGTGTCGCGATCTACTGTTGGACTAGTGCGAATAAAATGGATTGTCCAACATACGATAGCGAGAGCAGTCGGTAGTGGCAGACGAAGAATATTACACCAGCTGAAGACGAAGAATTAGTTGCTTATGTAAGAGATTATCCTTTTACGAGCTACAGGGTTGCTAAAAATGAAACAGTATTTCCTGGATGTCGTGCAACGGTTCGGGCTAGATTAAAAGAAGTTGGAATAAAACAATACGAAGCGGCCACTAAAGAAGTATTAACAAATGATAACAAAGGATGTTGTTTAGAATTTGCCAGGCGATATATCAACGAGCCCTTGGAGTTTTGGAGTCGAGTTATTTTGAGCGATGAAAAAACTTTCAGTAGCTCTAACAATCGACCTCTAAAAGTATTTCGACCGGCTAGAACCCAATGCGAAACAGAATATGTTAATTTTAAAAAACGTAGTGGTCGTTTTTCTGTAAATGTTTGGGGTTGGGTAAGTCATCGCGGGCCAGTAGTTTGCTGGATAATTGACGGGCGCATGAATTCCGAAGCATATTTAGACATACTGGAAACTATCATGACTCCTTCTGTTCAAGTTTTATATGATGAGAAGACTACATTTTCCAACAAGTAAGTTAAGATATGAATATTATCTTATTTAACTTTTGAATTTTTACTATGGTTATAATGAATTTATTGTTACACGGATAATGCACCTATACACACGTCACGGAGAGTCCGAAATTGGCTTCAGGAAAACAACGTTCGTTTGTTACCGTGGCCAGCAAAATGCACAGATCTCAATATCATTGAAAACGTTTGGGGTTTGGTCACAAAAAAATTCAAGACCATCAAGGACTACATTTCATTGCCCAAAACCGTGACCAGTTAATTGCGGCGATTGAAAGTGCATGGGAGGCTGTTGGAATCGATTATCTGCAGCATTTAGTAGCGTCAATGCCTAGACGATTGCAGGAGTGCATTGACAACGAGGGCCGTCATACACATTATTAATTTCATGTTACTGCATTAATCACTAAATTACTCTAAAAGTATTTCTTTATTAATTTTTGTTTTAACAATTTCTGACCTAATCACCAAAGTATTATAATTAGATTTTTTAAATGTAGTTTTTCAAATTTTGTTTTTTTTCTTTTTAGATTTTAGTTACTTTGAAATATCAGACCAAAGTTTTTTTTGTTGTATATTTTAAAGCATAATATAATAAGATCAAAATTGATCAGAGCATTCTACTTATGTCATCGATGCATTGCATTCAAGTTTGACTGAACTGCAATTGTTATGTACGAAGGTCAAGTACTACTTAAAGTAGATATGCCCATTGAACTTGTAAAACCATAGTGTCCCATTTTTTGTTGCCCCAACTGTACATCCTGTGACAAGAAGTGACGTCACATCAATCAGCGACGTGAGCACTTAAGGCCCGCCCCCTTCACAAGATGGCGGTAACGGACCGACGAGGGCGTGGCCCCGCCCGTGTGACGTCGGACCAATGAGAAGAGTATGGTTCTCTCCCCTGTTAAGGTTATCAAGGAGGCCGACCCATCTGTTCACCAAAGAGAGACGTGACGGCCGTCTATCCAAGATTATCGAGGGGCTAGCCCATGAGTTGATCAATGAGAGAAATGGTGGTCATTTTAGACGTATACTTTAGCCTCTGGTAGCTTCTTCATGGATCCTTGACCTCTCCCTATGAGGATGTTGCATGCTGCAGGGCCATTCGAGTAGGTTCTTTGCCGCCCCCGCTAAAGAACTGCTTCCGTTACTGAAGAAGTCTTTGTCTTCGCCGCCGCGTTAGAGGTATGAACCCTAAAAAATTGTTTGCTCGTCGCGAGAGTCAAACCACGGAAAGCTAGCATGGTAAATTTACACACACACACACACACACACACACACACACATATATATATATATATATATATATATATATATATATATAAATGGAGACGTTATCATATAATCAATTTTCAAAAACTAATATGCATATGTATCAAGAATCCGGATATTTATATATCAAACCTCTAATTGCTGTCATTATGTTAACTGCTTATAAATTTATTATTTAGATAAGTATGTTTTTCCCCTCTAATCGTCTTTAAGACAATTTTCTAATGGGTACCTAATGCTTTCATTATTTCATTTTTATTAGTGTATATTAAAAATACATTCAAAATTACCTATTAGACAAATGGGAGAGATGCCTATTATGCAAACATGAAAAACCAAATGTTAAAAAAAACGCGTCACCAATGGAAATATTGGAATTATTCATCTTCATACGCATTCTTCCAATATACATATAATTAAACATACAAATGTGATACGCCACTGCTTAGTATTTTTATTATAATCGGCAACCGCCGTAGTTATTCACGATGCACCGGCTCCTCGTCTTCTTACACGCCGGCCACTGTATATAATAGTAAAAAAAATTATGAATTCGAAAATAATTGGAGATATAGAAAATGAATTTATTTTGAAATTTTAATAAAAATCCGTTTAACATAGTTTGTATTTGTGCAGTACATGATTGATAATACATTACCGGATGTATGAAATCAAAATTTAAAAAAAATCAATACAGATAATTGTATAATTTATACAAAGAATTTACTAATAAATAATATCCGTTATGTTTTAAATACTAACGCGATATATTTTTTATAAGCAAGTATAAGATATGGAAAAAAATTGTTTTCGCTGTGTAAGGTGTTACTACTAGGTATATATTTTTGACCAGGTATTTATAATGTTTTGTATGATGGAAAATAATAAAATTATACAATTAATACAGAATCTGCCAATTGAAAGAGGCAATCAGTATTTAGTATGATTAGCTAAATGACTTGTAGGATCTTGCCTACAATAGCAATTTCCCTTCACAGTATTCCTAGAATAGCTGGTATTCTTGGTTATTAACTATATTAGCCAAATAATAAATTTGAAAATAAATAGGTACTATAGAGTAAGGATTTATTTTGAAATTTAATAAAAATTCATTATTTGGTGTTCATATTGATAAGAAGTTGTTAGAAATAGCGAAGGTGATGACCCTTCAGTAGATAATACTATACAATTTAAACATATTGGTTTATAATTAAAAATTATTATTAATTTTATTACATACATAAATAAAAAGTATACCTTGAGTAGGATTTGAACCTACGACCTGTACTTTGGTAGAGTACTCATGTAACCAACTGCGCTATCGAGATTCAAGCCCCAGTGTATGTAAATTTTGTCTTTATATATGTAGAACTGATGTAATACTAAATTTAATGAGAATTATTAATAATTATTTTAATATTAGCCAAGTTGCTTTGGTTTTTGTGAGTCCTTGCGATATTGCAGGCTCACATGGCCATTAATATAAGTAATTTGATTGTAATCTCATTAAATTTATAATTTACATCAGTTCTACATATATAAACGCAAAATTTACATCGATTGGGGCTTGAAACTCGATACCACAGTTGGTTAGCGCGGTACTCTAGCGAAGTACAAGTCGTAGGTACAAATCCTACTCGAGGTAAACTTTTTATTTATGTATTTAATAAAATTAATAATAATTTTTAAATAATGTAAACTGTTTTATACAATAATTTGTCCATTATAGTTAAATTCTGATATTTATTGAAGAGCGACTTGCCGGGATTAATAATTATATAATAATTTTTAAGATTTATAATCATTTAATATTAGTCAAGTAGCTTTGGTATGTGTGAATCCTTGCGATATTGCAGGCTCACATTCCATTAATGTAAGTAATTTGATTGTTATCTCATTATATTTATAATTTACATCAGTTCTACATACCTAAAGACAAAATTTACATCAATTGGGGCTTGAATCTCGATAGCACAGTTGATTAGTGCGGTACTCTAGCAAAGTACAGGTTGTAGGTTCAAATCCTACTCGAGGTAAACTTTTTATTTATTTAATAAAATTAATAATAATTTTTAATTACAAATTTACTATTCGTTTATAACAAAACATAATATTGGGTTACATATCATTGCATTAAACAATTATAAAATTAAAACAGGTATAATAATTTATTATTATTAAACAATCAGCTGAAGTAAAAAAACAACCGTAAGATACAGCATGAAAGTATTTATATTAAATGTTGAGGGAAATAATAAAAAACGTAGGTATGTAAAAAGTAAATTTATTATGAAATTACATACAATGTATTTCTATAGTGCATGATAACATATTTGTGACCTTTTATAATATATTAATATCCTGAGCAAATATATATATATATATATATATATATATATATATATATATATATATATATATATATATATAGGCATGGAAACGCATTACTGCGGGTGTGACTTATAACAAGCTAGAAAGAAACCCAAGCACTGTATGAGTGTGAGAGAGACATAACTTTACCGATGTTGCCACTTGTACTTATTTGCATGTAGGCACAAAATATGAACTACTTAAGTCTCCTTCAATCTAACTTCCACATTTCTAACGAAACCAATTAAGATGTTGAAAAGTCGCGTGTTTTTGAAACTATTAAGTAAACACTTTAAACTTAAACATTAAATGATAATACCTCAAACATCGAAGTTTATTGTAATTGTGAATTTATGACATGGTTTGATTACTTCTTGTAAGAAGAAACTTACGAGAGTTACAAACAAGAACATTAACATTTACATTGATAGTATAACTGTAGTAAGGTTTAACTTAGCATTATAATTCTTATTGAAAAACCAACTATTTTTAAAAATGAACACTTTTTCAAAACTCTACTTTATAAGATTTTCGAAAAGACCTCCACCTTGCGCAAGGCAGTAGCCCAATCTGTGATAAAATTCAGTTCGGCGGAGTAACTGCACTTCTCATATTAATTATAATTTTATCTATTACACCAATATTAAAAAAATTCAAAGAAATTTATTTTATCCAATAAATAAAATCTTAATTTGATCATTTTTAGTATTCATGTTAATATTAACATTAATTGGAGTTAATCCAGTTAAACATACATTTATTTTAACAGGACAAATTTTAACTTCATTATATTTTTTATTTTTTCTAATTATACACTTAATATCAAAACTATGAGATAAAATTATATTTAATTAAGTTAATGCACTTGTTTAAGTATATGTTTTGAAAATATAATAAATGTGTCATTGATACTAGCCTACTCAAAAGACGCATGTATGGCATCAGCGCTTTTAATTTTTTTGTATTCTATCTCACTTAGCACGTGAACTGATGGTTCTGTCTTTGTTATACTTATTATAAGTCAGACCCGCAATAATAATTTTCCATACCTATATATATATATATATATATATATATATATATATATATATATATATATATGACTTTATCTCAGTCATCGTGATATTGATCGGGTAAGTTCTTATCATACTTTAAAAATAATAATTAAATAGGAATATTAATCAATGTTAGGATTTCTCCTTACTACTACAAAAAAAATTATTTTATTTGTTGCCCCAGTTCATTCGTTCAACAGATATATTCAGGTATGTTTTTTTTTCATTTTACTTAAAGCATTAATCATACAGAATGTCCATAAACTCTTTTCACAAAAGAAAACTGCAGATTCTAGAGCTGACTTTATGTCGATTTAACGTAAATTACCTTAATACAAAAATATTTCCTAAGAGAGCTGGAGCTCTTGGAAGATGGCGCCCTAACATCGGTTTAATTCAAATATCTTCTAAATGATTTCCCTTTAAATGATAGTGTTCTGTACATTTATTTAGTGGAATAAGCCCAATCGTATGGCGTGAATATGATTTTTTAGTTGTACTCATAAGCGGCTCGTTTGGGCGGGGCATTGGACATTGTTATGCATAAGTTTTTTAAAATAAAATTAAAAAAATTTCGCAATTTTAACCTACAATTTAAAAAAAATCGATGTTTCCATAAAAGAATGATACTCTTGTCTGAAGTCACTACGACGTACCATTTTCGAAATAATTCGATTTGAACTTTTCATGTGTTAATCATACTTTTATAAAATTAGCTAACGAATTCATTTACAATTATGAAAGATGGCTATGGAAAATAAACAAAATAACAATTGCGTGAACGTCAAAATATCTAGTATTACAAATACTAGTTGAGGTTAAAGTGTCAAATAAGTTTTAAGTGAAATATTTTTTATTGTTTAGTTACATTAGAGTAAATACAAAAACTTAAGTATTGTTAGAATGGTTTCGCTCAGGCAGCAGCACGTAGATATGCAGATAAATTTCCAGGTGGAAGACATCCTACTCCTAAATCATTTACGCTTCTTCATCAAAGAATTAGGGAAACAGGATCGGTAATTCCTAAAAATAATGAATCGGGAAGACATGTTGATGTAATGAAAGAATATCACGATGATATTTTAATGGAAATTGAGTACAATCCCGAAATAAGCGTAAGAAGGTTGGCTGCAATGTATCCCAATGTGTCAAAATCTTATGTGTGGAACATTCTACGTAAGGGAGACTTGTATCCTTTTCATTTCAAAAAAGTCCAGGCCCTGCAAGTAGGTGATTTTCCTGCTCGTGTTGATTTTTTCAATTGGATGCAAAATGAAGAGAATCAAGACTAAGATTTTTTTGTAACATTTTGAAGCCGCTTTTACAAAATATGGAATTTTTAATATGCACAATGCACACTATTACTCCTACGTTAATGATAACTCTCATGCGATAAGGGATAATAAACATCGGGAAAGGTTTAGCATTAATGTATGGATAGGTGTTCTTGGTGATAATTTGCTTGGACTTGTAGAATTGCCCAATCGTTTAAAGTGCGAAGAATATCTCAACTTTCTACAAAATACTTTACCGGATTTATTACATGATATTAATCTGAATATTCGGCGGAACTTGTGGTTTTTACATGATGGTTGTCCGGCTCACTATAGCAGAACTGTTCATACTTTTTTAGATAACAATTACCGAGAGCGATGGATCGGAAGAGGCGGTCCGGTTGCTTGGTCACCAAGATCTCCAGATTTAAATCCTTGCGATTTTTGTGTTTGGGGATATTTAAAATCAATGGTCTATTCCCAACCAATAGAAACATGCGATCAGCTTTGGAGAAGAATTCAGGATGCCTGCGAGGAATTTAGGAACAATAAATAAATAATTAATATAAATTTGTGCATAGAAACGGATGGTCGTCAAGCGGAGCATCTTTTGTAGATTCAGTTTTGTGTTTCATGCTTTCAGTTGTCATTTTGAATTTTTTTATTATGAATTGTGTCAGCAACATTTTTTTGTATTAAAATAGATTATTTTTTACCCGAGTTTAGTTCTTACTTTCTAAAGCAAAATTAATTTATGACGAGAGCAATTTGACTTTCACGCAATTAATTAATTTTATAAAAGTATGATTAACACATGAAAAGTTCAAATCGATTTATTTCGAAAACGGTGCGTCGTAGCGACTACAGACAAGAGTATCTTGCAAGAGCTCCAGCTGTCTTAAGAAGTATTTTTATGTTAAGGTAATTTACGTTAAATCGACATAAAATCAGCTCTAGAATCTGCAGTTTTATTTTGTGAAAAGAGTTTGTGGCCACCCGGTATAGATGAATATTTTTTTTAGATTTAACTGGCTTAGCTTAGCTTAGCTGCTATTCTAATTACTTGCATTGGTCCAGGTAATTCATATGTTTATATTTTTTAATATATCGATAAATTCAAGGGTTGATAGAATCACCATATTATATTACTTGCTGCTACAGTTCGTTCGATAGATACTCAGGTACAAGGTTTATCATTTATAGTAAATCGATTTTAATAATTTATTCTTTAGAAGTGGCTTTAATCCAAAAAGTTAATTCGTCTCTAAAAATGAGTGAACATTTCTATAACCATCACAATACTCATGATGAATACAAAATCAGTAAAATAACCAACATTATAGACGCTAACTTAAAACAACTGATTAAAACATGCGTTGGTGAATCACCATTGAGTATTGGTGATAAGAGACATCTAGCGAGAGTTTCAGGGAAATTGGGGCGGTACAGAACACTACTAAAGCAGATAAGAAAACCAGCTGATCCTCGGAAGCGAGGGTACAGTCGAGTGGACGTATTTGGTTACAGCCTTGACATCCAGGGTGAGCACCTGTATTATAATTAATTTAGGGCATAGGACATTAGGAGCATTTTTTCATGATAGTTTTAAGTTGTTTTCAATTAAGGTTGAGGGCATTTATAATCACATTTTAAACGTAAATTTAGAATTTTGTACAGAATTCGTAAATCCATCCTTAAATAATGATGATAATTTAACGTATAGGGAATTTAGTTTTTTACCAAAACTTTTAATATTCTAAGATCTGACTTAGAAGGAGAAAATTAAAAAAATCGATTTAATACTAATGTAATTGATTACTTAATAGAGCGATTGCTTCAATTTGAAGAACAGGATAGTGGTTGGGCTCTATAAAAAATTATGTCGTTAACTCTGAACGCGAACAGTGTAACTTTAATAAGAGCGTCTTCCTACATATCTTTACCTGCTCTAATAAAAAATAAGAAACGCATTATTAATGTAAAAATAATGATCAAGCCTGCTTCGGGTGGGCTTTAGCTGATCTTTCCCGTTACCCACCTCAACAAAGCTCGCGTATCATCCTATCCCTACTATACTGAAATTATAAAGTTTGAGATAACTAGTTTCCCGTGACTTTAAACCAAATTTCTACATTTTTAAAACAAAATCCTAATTTATCTTTTATTTATTCTCTTATTAGAAAGAATGTAACTACATATACCACAGTACCCGTATATCTATGTGATGATAAGAAGCAGCAACATGTTAATTTATGAATGATCCAGCAGAATAATGAAATTGATGGCGAAATAGATGATGATATTTGAAGACTTGGAATAACTCAGGACGATGATGAAATAGTGAAATTTTATTTCTTCTGGATAGTGAATTAACAGGATTAGTGCGTTCACAGTTAACGAAGATTCATAAGAAATTATATCTATGCGATAGATGCTTACACTATTCTAGTTCGGAAATTAAACTTAGTAATCATGAATTTGATTGTAAGTCAATTAATAAGTGTAGGATAGAAATTCCTAAGCAAGGATCGAATGTTATTTTAAGAACTATGAGTTTAAACAGACTGCGCTCTTTATTTTATACAGCGGCTTGGAATGTTTTAGTGGACGATTTTGAAGATGACGAAACGCGGACTACAGTTAAATATAAGAAGCATAACGTATGCAGCATTGCATATTACCTCCATTGCACGTTTAACGACTGCTTATAAAAATTTCGGATGCGGTGGGACGAGGAGTGCATTAATTGGTTCACCAATGAGCTGGTAGATATTGTGGGTAATCTGCTACAGTATTTCGATAATCTATTACCGATGGAAATGTTAAGCGACATGCAAATGTTGGAATATAATGCATTCACCCACTGTCATATTTGCGAGCACCCCTTCTTAGATCATGATGTTTAAGTAAGAGATCATTGTTATTTTACCGGTCGGTTTAGAGGTGGCACCCATCAAGCATGCCACATCCGGTATAAGGCTCCGCAAATAATACCAGTTTTTTTCCATAATTTTTCAGGTGGACTCACACTTCCTAATAAAAGATACTGCTCAAGCCATCCCCGATAAAATTACGTTATTGCCTAAGACTAAAGAACGCTATACTGGGTGATTCATCACGTTTTACCGGCGCTCTCTGAGCTCATTCTACAGGTAAAAAAAAAAGATAAAACTTCATATAAACATATATCCGGAAACGCTTTGTAAGCGAGCTACGGCTAGCGAAAATTTCGACTGGATTTCAGTTTCTCGGGGTAAATGAAGATTTCCTGAAGTTCTGGGAACGTAAATTAAGGGGCGAATTCAATTGTTAATTATAATTTTTGAGCTGCAAAGTTGAATAAAATAGGTCCCAGTACTGTACCTCTCTTAGTTTTTATAATATGTATGTGTATTGCCTATTCAAAACAGTTATTGTACGTGAAACGTAAAGATATATGTTTTTCGACCCCTATTTTTGACGTTTTACACGGCATATCATAAGAACTAAGAGAGATACAGTCCTGGGACCTGTTTTATTCGATTTTGCAGCTCAAAAGCTATAATTAAGAATTGAATTCGCCCCTTAATTTACGTTCCCAGAATTTCAGGAAATCTTCAATTACCCAGAGAAACTGAAATCTAGACGAAATCCTTCGCTAGCCGTAGCTCGCTTACAAAGCGTTTTCGGACATATATTTATATGAAGTTTTATTCTTTCTGTTGACCTGTAATATGAGCTCAGAAAACGCCGGTAAAACGTGGTGAATCACCCTGTATATCATTCACCAAAGACATATATACAATAGTATAAATTTCGATTTGTAGATTCATATTGTTTTATGAAAGGGTCCTAGGATAAATTATCTTCTTATTTATCACTTAACGATTTCAAAATTTTACATAGTCATTTGAATGATGAGCAGCTGCAGTTATTAACTTAAAAAGGAGTATATCGCATGAGTATGTAGATACGTGGACTAAATTTGACGAAATTTGTCTTCAGGATAGAGAGATTTTACAGTAAGTTGAGGCAGTCACATATCACAGATAATGATTATGCGCATGCTCAAAACGTTTGGCAAAAGTTTCAAATTCAAATTTTAGGTCAATATAGCGATGTTTATCTGGCATGTGATGTGTTTGTATTTGCTGACGTATTTTCAAATTTTAGAAGTAAGTCCGTAACAACGCATAAGTTAGATCCGGTATTCTTTTACACCGCTCCCGTATACATCTGGCGGTGTACGTTAAATTACACTAAAGTTAGACTAGAGCTACTCTCCGATGTAGATATGTTATTTTTCGTAGAAAAGAGTACAAGAGATGGAATAACACAATGCTGTACTAAATGTAGCAAGGCGAATAATAATTATATGATGATTATGATCTCATCAAACCATCCTCTTATATCCTTTACACAGATATTGTTAATTTATATGGTTGGGCTCAAAGTCACTGTTTGCCGCAAGATGATTTCAAGTGGCTTAGCGAGACGCAATTAAATTTATTAACCCCTGAATCAATATTAAATATTCCAGATGATGGATGCAAAAGATTAATCCTAGAGGTAGATCTATTATATCCAGATAATTTGCATGATCGTCATAAATACATTCTATTCTGCGTTGAACACTCGTACTCCACCTGGTGATAAAAATGGGATACTGCTCGCAACGATGCATTCTAAGGCTAAGTATGTCATTCATTACCGTACTTTGAAACAATGCTTTCAAGCAGGCCTTGTGCTTGAACAAGTTCATCGCATAATTAGCTTCAACCAATCACGTTGGCTTAAATCATATATAGACTTAAATACAAGGTTGCGAGTAGAATCCACTAACCCATTCGAGAAAAACTTATACAAACTCTTAAATAACGCAAATTTTGGCAAATCTATGGAGAATGTGAGAAATCACCTAATTATTAAACTTGTCACCAGGTGGAGAGGTAGGTATGGAGCCAATTGATGGCTATCGAGTTGTCTAAAATGGCTATTTTAAACGTATTTAAAACATTAATGTGCGATTTCCATTATAATTTTATGCAGCATCAATTCAACGATGATTGTATGAAATTATTATGTGTGGATACCGATAGCTTTGTGTACAAGATGTATTGTGAGAACGCGTACGATCGTATACGCAATAATATTTCCCGTTTCGACACTTCCGATTATCCCGCAGACTACGCGTATAACATTCCTAGATGCCATAACAAACTAATTGGCTTCTAAAATGTACAGCTTTAGACTTAAGGATTATGAGGTAAAGAAGTTGAAAGGTGTTAGGGATCATGTTGTTAGAGGTAGGATTAACTTTAATGATTATTTAAAATCTTTATGTGATCATATTACAAGTTTCACACAAAGCAGCATCATATCGAAAAGCCACCACGTTTATAGTATAAAACAGCGTAAAGTCGTTCTTAACAATCGCGATGATAAGAGGTATTTGCCGCCTAATGGTACCGATACGCTGCCTTAGGGACGTTACAATATCCGCGATACTATTGATTTAGGTTAAGAAATTAGCTGTTATATTATTATTATTATTATATAGATTAAGAAATTACTTATTACTATTATATAACAAATTATTTATTATAAGCTGTTATCATTATTATTTTTTTATTTATTTTTTTTTTATTTTAGGCGTCGACAACTAAGGTCATTGGCCTCTACTGTACTTATTAGATCCTATCAAACAAATCTGCAGCTTTTAGGAATCTAATAACATTTTTAATATGCTCCGACTGCCTAAGTAAATCTTCTTTCTCCCCAACCAACTTAAATAAAATCCTCAGATGCTGCAGTCCCGGGCATATACACAGTATGTGTTCAACAGATATTTGATCACCACAGCTCTGGCATGCCGGAGGAGGTTCGTTGCGTAACAGGTGGACGTGAGTTAGTTGCGTGTGTTATTATTATTAATATTATTATCATTATTATTATTATTACTATTATTATTATTATTATTATTATTATTATTATTATTATTATTATTATTATTATTATACCATAGATTAAGATGTTATTTATTACTATTATTATACATATATGAAAGTATACACATTACTTATTATATATGCATGTTATACAAAACCTGTTTTATTAGGAATCATGTGATTTATCCATACCACGCCATCGAATATAGTCGGTTCCCCTTACACCGTAATACCTAATGAGAAATATCCGGATGAGCTGTTTTCTGTAGTTCTTCCGCGTAAAATTGACCTAGTATCGGTTTAGCTTGCAGATCCTTCAGTAAATACATAACGGGGGTTACCAACCATCACTTTGACAATCTTAAATAGTTTAGCGAAAAAGTTGGGGGTGTAGCCTTTCGCAAATATTGATTTATGTTTAGAAATCCGGACGTAATCACCAATTTTAAATTTTGCTTAATATTATGAAACATCGGTAATCATGTTGATGCCATTACATCTTTAGGTTTCATTCTAATCGTAGAATGCGTATATTCGGAAGTAATTTCCTACATCACATCTAACCACTTGTATTTACTTTTAAAGCCAAATCGGTTCTGTTTAGCATTCGGAATAAATTCGGCTAAGTCCGTCTGCCAGAGATCATCCCGATGCTTAACGCTGCTTCGTTTCCTTATGAAATTCTTCCGTGCAAGCTTATGCAATTATTCAACAACCGCTAGCTTTAAAGACATTAGTGCTAATGTAACTTATTCTCAATGTTATACATATACCTGATACCACCATATGTACGATTCATTTTTTCTTTAAGTTTCTGATCCCGTTTAATCAATAATTTTGGAATAGATATCACTCTTTATTTTAAGCTCTGTACTTATCAACATACTTTTTGGAGGCTACATCCACATCTAGAATTGAATCGATGACGTTGCATTCTGTTCCACCTTGCGCATCATAATTACCGTCGTCGGTCAATTCTAAATTCGCCTTATTTACGTATTTCCTAGTAGCAGCATCATCTTCTAATATGGGTTCAAAGACATATATCCATCCGTACCCTCATGGTCAATGGTTTCGGCAGAGAAGCAGTACGGGCTTTCAACGACATCAATGGCTATTGGTTGCTTTCCATACCAAGGAGCATAATAATAGGGAAGAGAGTGCGGCAAAATTCTGTCACTTAAATATATTGAATATAAAAGCAAATATTAATAATAGAAGATATTATCCATGCGAACAGCAAAATCTTGTTTTGGCTGATAACAAGTACGTGGATGCTTACGAAGAAGAATAATTCACCCTCTTATTAGAACACTATTTCAAATTTCAAGCTTTGTCGCCATAACAATTACAGGGACCTACATCTAATGTTAAAAATATACCGCTAGATGGAACCACGACCGACCTCTATTACAGCAAACATTTATTAGTTTTAAAAATATGCACCACTAGATGGCGCCACAAGCAAACCAACAAAACCAAACCAATAAGTATACAGAGCCTTAGGCCTTCAATCAGAGCACAGAGCCTGGGGACTGGGCGAGGGTCTAAGGGCCAATGAGAAATCAGGGGCGTGACCTGCCTTTAGGCCCTCCAATTAGAACGCGCATTCTTGGGCAGTATGCGCGCGAAAGCAATCAGGTGAAAGTGGGCATGGTCACGTGGGGGAACCAATCAGTATACAAATCCTTAGCCCCTCAACCTGAGCAACAGGGCCTGGAGGCTAGGCTGTAGGTGGGCGTGGTCACGTGGGGGAAGGGTCGGGTCACGTTGACAACGCGAGCTTGGCTTATGACGTCACAAAAAATGGTGGGGTAGATGTCCTCCTTATACTGATAACATTAAAATCGTCGCCAACGTCACATCCTTGATAATAAATTTTTGAGCCACTACTAGTTTACACGAAAGTTAAAAAAATTTTGTTTTTATAACACATAAAAACGTCGCTAACTATTAAAATGCGTATACTTTTTTTAATTATCAATCCAATTTACTGAAATTTTACACACATATGCTTTACCTTATCACACATCACATCGTTGATAAGAAATGTTTAGGCCATCACTAGTATCGACGAAAATTTAAAAAATCTCGTTTTGATGACAGTTATAAAATTGTTGCCAACTATTGAAATGCGTATATCTAGTTTAAAGAAATTTTACACACAGATGCTCTACCATAAGATACATTACATCGTTGATAAGAAATTTTGGAACCACCACTAGTTTCCACGAAAATCTTAGGAAATCTTGTTTTGATATCACTTATAGAATCGTCGCTACTAACTATTAAAATGCTTATACCTTTTTTAATTATCAATCAAATTTAACGAAATTGTATACACAGATGCTTTCTCTACCTTATTACATTATTGTTGATAATTTTGAGCAATCACTGGTTTCGGCGAAAATTTTAAAGAATCTTGCTTCGATAACATATAAAATCCTCGCTAACTATAAAAATACGTATATCTTTTTTAATTATCAATCAAATTTAACGAAATTGTATGCACAGGTGCTCTTTCTACCTTATTACATTATCGTTGATAATTTTTGAGCCATCACTGGTTTCGGCGAAAATTTTAAAAGTCTTGCTTCGATAACATATAAAATCGTCGCTAACTATAAAAATGCGTATATCTTTTTTAATTATCTATCAAATTTAATGAAACACATAGATGCTCTATCTTATCACACATCACATCGTTGATAAGAAATGTTTGAGTCACCAATAGTTTTTATGTGCATGCGTGATTAGAATGTTGGTGAAGCACTCGATGGCGTTGAAAGTATTGTAACACCTTTAAATATGTAAGTAAAAACGACATAGGTACATCATCATTCTTATTATTATTAATAAATAGGATCTGAAATATTGATGGTTTATTAATTAAGAGTGTTGCTGTTACTACCACATGATAGCACTGTCTATTTTATAAAAATTTTGGTATACGCATACTGGTTGAATGTGAGGTCAACGTAGTTAAAAAATTCATCGCTGTCTTCAATATTAACTTACAATCACAGAACACATGTTCTGTGATTACTATACGACTTTCTAGTGTAATACATTTTATCTTTTAGCGTTTTCCAGTGGAAAATCCGGTGTGCACTGAGTGCAATTTTTGTGTTCCACTGACAAAACTCAAAATCTGTTTTATGTCCCACTGCTTGAAACTCGTGCCAATAAAGTGAACTGAGAGCATATATTTGGCACGAGCTAAATGATGTCATGGAAAGTGTCGAGTACAATTATTTTTTGAGGTTAACAAGTCAAATATTAGAATATTGAATATTTACATTTAAAATTGATGATAATAGAAAATTGCAAATAATTTCCGAGTTGTCATCTTCAAGCAGCGACGAAGACGAAGAAGAAATTGTGATATTGTGTAGTATTAGAAAAAGAATTCCCAAAATAAAAGGTTTTGGACAGGAAGTTGTACATAAGTGGTCTGAAGAAGAGGTAATTAATTCATTATTTAGAGGTTTATTGACTAAAATGGTATTTTTTCAACAGTAAAAACAGAGCTTCTATTTTACCGGATAAATTTCTCTTTGTAACGAAATAGTTTTGCCAATCAGTAATTTTACGAGAAAAACTGACATGGTCAAATCGTTAGACCGAAGATCGAACGATTTTGCCAAATGTCAGTTTTTCGAGCAAAAGAAATTTATCCTTAAAATAAAAGAGTGTTTTTAGTCAAGATAAATTAACGACCAAATATGAGTGTTTTAGATGCAAAACAAGCCATCTCCATTTTTTTGGCTATTTTGAACTGAGCATGTCAGTATATTTTCGGAACAACTCTTCATGTGTTAGTAAATTTACTAATATGCGTATCCCGCCAAATGCATTAATAAAACCCTATTGAAAATTGAGCTTATATTCAATACCGCCATCTCCAACGTATGCTTGGTTCAAAATCCGTCGTATCCATGACAGCCAATCAGAAACGTAGTATTCATCACGTCACCGTTGTTTCAAGATGACAATCGATCTGCGAGAGCCAACTGGGTACTGTGATTTTATTTCATTTCATTAGCTTTAAACCAGCCATCGTGTATCAATTTGGCAGTCTAATTAAGAAGACACTACTCAATTTAAGTAGAAAAAGTTCAAGTCAAAAATCACAGAAGAGAAATTCGTAAAAAAATTATTCTAAGTATTAAGAAATGGCTGTGTGTTTCTCTTTTTCGTAGTTAAGATTGAATTATTGTTCTAGATATTCTCCGAAAAATCTATCACAAAAACCGAAATGCAACCATAATAAAATGCCAGCTTTTATGTGCCAGAAGCTGAAAGTGGCCGACGTAATGATAATTCACAAGGACCTTTGTTCGAGGAAAGATAAAAATGGTCAAGATACTTATATTTTAAAATTGTGTAAATCAACAACTCCGAGAAGACACCGAAAGGTTACACGAACTACAAAATCTCTTGCAGTGGAATACTCATTTCCTACTGTAGATGGGAAACTTTCAAGAGTATGCGGAGAAGCATTTGCAGTACATTAGATACAAATAATATTTGGTCTTACGTATGGACTGACCTCGATTTACCAAAAAATTCCAGTGTAACATCCTGTACGCTTCACAATGCTCTTTGCGATTTTGAATTTGGAGACTCTATGACGGAAATTTAAATTTTTGCTGACGGATGTTCAGGTCAAAATAAGAACATGACGATGACAGGCATGCTTTGCTTCTAGCTTCTAAAAATGTTCCTGCTAGTATGGGAACAGTCCAGCTAACATTTCCCGTGGTAGGATAATAGTTACATGCCAACAGATAGAGTTTTAGCACTGATTGAACGAAAAATAAAGTTGCATGCATTGCTAATCCACCAGAATACTGTAATATTATAGAAGAACACGCAACTGTACGCGAATTATCAAGAGGTTGGATGACGCAAGATTGGGAAACTACTACTTAGAATGTAATAAAAATCCTGGATCTTGGCATTTCTAGTTTAACCCAACGAAAGGGTATATTCTTGCAAAATCTGCAAACAATACTATCTTAGTTAGAGGCGAAGTGAATTATACCCCAGATCTAGGTGTGACAAGATCTGTTCTCAAGAGAGACACATTTAACTAATCTTACTTTAATTAATTTAAAACCAGGCCATGTAAGCGACAAGTGCAAGCAGTGTGGCTACATTGTTACAAAACCATTTTAGAGATAAATGGAAGGGATGTGAAGCTCTGGAGTTTTACAAGAAAGCTATTGAATCTTTGGAACAAGAAAATTGTGAACCCCAGGATGATAACCAAGAAGAATGTTGTTCCCAGTTGGATAGCTATGAAGATTTACGTGTTTAGAGATATTATCATTATATGCATGTTTAGGATATTTTGTACTTTTGGATGATAATAAACTGATTTTGATTCAAAACTATGTCTAGGTTCTTTCATTTCCAGTTATTGAGTAGTTTATCATACTTCTGAGTCATTCTAATGTCGATACTAGTTTGCAAAATCCGCTCTCAGCAATATTTCATTAAAAATTCATTTCCGGATAGATAAAATATTTTGTAAATATTCATAATATAACTCTATTAATATTAGAATGAATTAATAACAGTTTCGATACAACTGTATTGATCAGTAACGTATTAACAGTTTTTTGCAGTTTACTCAAATTAGGTTCACATGAAGATGCAGTATGTGGATGAATTTTGTATGTTTCAATACCAACAAAACTATATAATTGTAACTGACAGAATAAACATTAAAATTATGTACCGACGACTGCTAGACGTAGTCTGACTAACTTTTCAACTGAACAAAATAGATTGTACGACTATTTCACATTAGAAAAGGCGCGTCTGTGCTCCACGAGAGCTTGATATAAACTAAAGAGGATATATCACATTATTTTTAAAACTAAGCGAGCGATTAACCTGTTTAGAATGCAGGTGAACGACTGTGGCCCGCAGCAAATAAAATTCATAGACCGGTCTACAGGGTGTGGCGCGAAGAGTTTTGATTAAAAGTAATGGCGGATACTGTTATGTTAAAAATCTGAAATTACGAAGCTGTAGGTTTTGGATGACGCTGAGTTCAAATATAATATTGTCCTGAATGTGGGACTTCCGGTTATACCGGAAGTAGACGTCAACTTTGTTATTTTAAATAGAACCTAATATTTTTTATTTTATTTTCGAATTCGACATGAAATTCTAGATCAAATTTGTGCACAATGTCCTATACCAAAAATGAAGTATTTTCCAGATATTTCGATTTTTTAAAAAATTTTGAAAACATCCTAGTCCACATGGAATAACGATATCTCCATTAATAACGAAACTAGTGACGTGAAATTGTAACCAATAAACAACAAGCGCTTACCCGTTAACTCCATATATCCATCTCATTGATATTTCATACAGGGTGTTTTAAACTTAGCCGCCAACATGCACAATTTAAATCATTTATAAGTTGCTTACTTTAATTAGAACACCCTGTATTTTATTACATTTTCCGCTATATTTTTTTAAGCCAATTCGTTTGGTATCAGTATTCCCTATACCTAAACCCAACCACTTTTGAGATATTTCATTATCTTAGTTAAAACATAACAAGACTTAATTATTTCAACATTAATAAAGGGTAGGCCATGATTTCCATTATTTAAGGTGATATTTTGTTATTTTTTCATGTTATTAATTCTGAAAAGTAACCAATAGCCTTAAAGGATTATTAATTGTGGATATCATTAAAAACGTTGACTAGGTATTTTGTATTAATTTAATTAGATAACTTACAAACAAAAATAACTAAATGTAATATTAAACAAATAAAGTTTTATAATAAGTGTTCAAAATTAGCACCATCTACTTCTAAACATTTATGAATCCTTTTCATTAAGTTATGTCTTGTAATTCTGGAAATATGGTCAGGTGTTAGAGAATTAAAAGCGAGTAAGACTCTCTGAATCATATCTTCCTTTGTCGTAACAAGTATGGAAAATACCTGATTTTTAAAGTAACCCCAAATACCAAAATCTAGAGGAGCCAAATCAGGAGAGTGAGCTGGCCAATGAAACGGACCCTGATTGGAAATCCATCTATCATCAAACATGTCGTAAAGATGCTCAGAAACAGGCCCAAAGTTATGAGGCGGTGCTCCATCTTGCTGATACCAAACTGAAGCCGCCTCTCCATTTCTTAAAGTATGTAACGCCAGTCGTATGGCTTCTTCTAAAATGTGGCAATATCTTGTACCATTTAAATTTTCATCATAAAATTTTAATGCTAAAATTTTATCGTCTTTTATTGCTCAAAAGACATTAAAACTCCAACTATCTTGGAAATAACGTTCTCTACTAACATGTGGATTTTCATTAGACCAAAAATGGGAATTATGTCGATTAAATGATCCATTTTTGCTAAACTTTGCTTCATCACACTATATAACTTTTTTTATGAAGTTTTCATTCTTTTGGGTCTTCATTAAAAACCATTCACAGAATTCTACCTTTCGAAGAAGATCACCTAATTGTATGTGTTGCACCAAATCATATGAAAATGGTTTCCATTTGTGTTTTTTTTAAATGCGATGAATTGTTCTCGTCGACAAAGTAAGATCTCTCTCACAATCTCTAATGGAGGCATTTGGAGAGGCCGTAAAATAACCCAAAACATTAATTTCGTTTATGTCACTATCCACTAGTGGTTTATTTTTATTAATTTCTGTCTTAAATTGACCAAACTGACGGCAGTTTTTAAGCAAACTTCTTACAATATCACCAGTTGCATTTGGTCGATTTGGATTCCTTTCTGCAAAAACACGGCAAGTCCACTCAAGAATTCTATTACACTCGCCGTAAATCATAAAAAGATTTAAAAAATCATCATTAGTAAATCCTACATTTGCCATTATTTACTATGAATTACAAACCGGTAAAGAAAACTGTCAAAACAACATAAACAATTAACGTTCTAACTATCAAATCTTTGACAGCCATGGCCCACCCTTTACTAATGTTGAAATAATTAAGTGCTGTTATGTTTTAACTAAGATAATGAAATATGCCAAAAGTGGTTGGATTTAGGTATAGGGAATACTGAAACCAAACGAATTGGCTTAAAAAAATACAGCGAAAAATGTAATAAAATACAGGGTGTTCTATTTAAAGTAAGCAACTTATAAATGATTTAAATTGTGCATATTGGCGGCTAAGTTTAAAACACCCTGTATGAAGTATCAATGAGATGGATATGTGAAGTTAACGGACAAGCGCTTGTTGTTTATTGGTTGCAATTTCACGTCACTAGCTTCGTTATTAATGGAGATATCGTTATTCAATGTGGACTAGGATTTTTTAAAAATTAAAAAAGAAATCGAAATATCTCGAAAATACTTCATTTTGGTATAGGACATAGTGCACAAATTTTATCTAGAATTTCATGTCGAATTCGAAAATAAAATAAAAAATATTAGGTTCTATTTAAAATAACAAAGTTGACGTCTACTTCCGGTATAACCGGAAGTCCCACATTTAGGATAATATTATATTTGAACTCAACGTCATCCAAAACCTACTGCTTCGTAATTTCAGATTTTTAACATAACTGTATCCGCCATTAATTTTAATCAAAACTCTTCGCGCCACAACCTGTATATCGTGCGAACGCCGATCACGATATATCATACGCTACAAAGTTACATGCATGATTTAAATGTAAAAAGTTGTTTAAAGAAGAGTAATTTATAACCATGTTTAATACCTTATTAATTATTCATTTAAAATGTAATTAGAGCACAATACTTTAGTAACTTTTTTACATAAACATTATTATGGCATTCAGCATAAATATAATTTCAACCTGGTGGTTTAAACACAATTTTATAAGCATGTGTTATGATATCATGTTAATTACTTATTTTACATGCAGTAAAAGTTATAAACAATATTATGACATTTAGTATAAAAAATATTTCCTTGTCCTTAAAGTAGTGTAGGTAATAAAAAAGAAAGGCCACTGCATTGAATTATATACACTATATAAATATAAACATTAGGGTTTATATATACATATACATATGTAGGTATATAAGGTTGTGTGTGTGTGTGTGTGTGTGTGTGTGTGTGTGTGTGTGTGGTGTGCGTGTGTGTGGTGTGTGGTGTGTGTGTGTGTGGTGTGTGTGTGTGTGTGTGTGTGTGTGTGTGTGTGTGTGTGTGTGTGTGTGTGTGTGTGTGTGTTGTGTGTTGCCTGTGTGTGCTGTGTGTGTCGTGTGTGTGTGTGTGTGTGTGTGTGTGTGTGTGTGTGTGTGTGTGTGTGTGTGGTGTGCGTGTGTGGTGTGTGTGTGTGTGTGTCGTGTGTGTGTGTTGTGTTGTGCTGGTGTGTGTCTGTGTGTGTTGTGTGTGTCTGTCTGTGTGTTGTGTCTGTGTGTCTGTGTGTGTGTGTGTGTGTGTGTGTGTGTGTGTGTGTGTGTGTGTGTGTGTGTGTGTGTGTGTGTGTGTGTGTGTGTGTGTGTGTGTGTGTGTGTGTGTGTGTGTGTCTGTGTGTGTGTGTGTGTGTGTGTGTGTGTGTGTGTGTGTGTGTGTGTGTGTGTGTGTGTGTGTGTGTGTCCGTGTGTCCGTGTGTCCGTGTGTGTCCGTGCGTGTCCGTGCGTGTCCGTGTGTGTCTGTGTGTGTCCGTGTGTGTCCGTGCGTGTCCGTGCGTGTCCGTGCGTGTCCGTGCGTGTCCGTGTGTGCCCGTGTGTGTCCATGTGTGTCCGTGTGTGTCCGTGTGTGTCCCCGCGTCCCCGTGTGTCCCCGTGTTTCCCCGTGTGTCCCCGTGTTTCCCCGTGTGTGCGTCTCTGCGTCTCTGCGTGTCTGCGTGTCTGCGTGTTTGCGTGTCTGCGTGTCTGCGTGTCTGCGTGTCTGCGTGTCTCCGTGCCTGTGTGTCTGCGTGTCTGCGTATCTGCGTGTCTGCGTGTCTGCGTGTCTGCGTGTCTGCGTGTCTGTGTGTTTGAGTGTGTGTGTGTGTGTGTGTGTGTGTGAGTGTGTGCGCGTGCGTGCGTGCGTGCGTGCGTGCGTGGGCGTGTGTGTAGATAATAAGCAACAAAAACCAGTCGTTATAAACGTATAAAAAGGAGGATGCATAGTTATTCTAAAAAATTGAAATTAAAATTATTTCATTTCTTTTAATTTAAATCTATAATAGATGTATATTAACCTTCTTTCTGTCAAGAATTTTTAAACGTTTGTTTGACACAGAATATTGCTTTTGCGTTTACAATGTTGCCTATTTTCGTAATGAACTTATTATAAAAGAAGTTGCATAATATCCTAAAAAAAAATATTGTTGACAATATTTCATTTCTTCTATTTTCCATTTTGTAGGCTGGAAGGTGGTGTGGTGTTCCGCATCGGATATTTTTTGTATTAAATCGAATAATGTTGGAGAAGCTGATTTCAAATCAACATCTTATATTTGCAACTTGTTCTTGTTTTTGTATTAAATCGAATAAGGTTGGCAAAAGCTGATTTCAAATCAAGATCTTAAATTTGCATCTAACGTTGTTTTAGCAGAGGTTAGTTTCAAAACAGTATTTTAGACTTGAATTTTAAGGTTGGTAGAAGCTTAGACTTGCATCTAAGGTCATTTTGACAGAGGTTACTTTTATTACACTTGATTTTTTTTTTGTTGATTGATTAATTGGTTTAATTGATTGACTTATGAGGTAGTGTGCGGGCTTCCTTATTAGAATACTATTTCAAATTCCCCGCTATAACAGTTAAATCTACTTTTAAAATATACTACTAGGTGGAGCCACGATTAACCTCTATTACAGAAATCATTCGTTTGTTTTAAAAATATCCCACTAGATATCATCACAAACAATCAGGGGACGGACAGGGTTAAAGACCTGAGACCAGGTTCCGGAGTCTTAAGAGATAGTATGCAGGCCCATTATTAGAGTATTATAGCAAATTTCAAGTTTTCCTGACAAGGGATAGAAGACCCGACGAAGGGCGAAAACCTGAAGGCCTATAGTTGTCTTATGAGATAGCATGAAGGCCCCCTTATGAGAATACTACTTCAAATTTCAAGTTATCCTGCCAAGCGGACCTGAGTAGGGGGCTAAGACCCGACAGTTGGCGAAGACCGCAGAACAAGTTACGGAGGCGTATAGCTGTCTTATGCGATACCATGCGGGTCCCTTATTAGAATACTATTTCAAATTTCTCGTCATAACAATTTCAAAAATGGCCGCCAAAACAAAAATATCCGACAAAGCAAAAATGGCCGACAAGCCACTAAGATACATTAAGATGAATTAAAATTTATCAAGATGAATTAAGATTTTGGTCCTTAGAGATGCTGAAGATGAATTAAGGTGAATTCAAATTAATTAGGATCAATTAAGATTAATTAAGTTGAATTAAGGTGAATTAAGATGAATTAATGTGAATTAAGATGAATTAAGGTGAATTAAGATTAATTAAAATGAAATAAGGTGAATTATAATGAACTTAGATACATTAAGATTAAGATGGCCGTCAAGATGGCAGCCGAAACACGGATTCTAAGATGAATTAAGATGAACTAAGATTTTGGTACTTAACTATTTTCTTTAATGGTAGATGGGGAGAAATTCACAAAAATCGATTATAGCAAGCCTATCTACAAATGGAAATTCGTCCTCAACATAGGAAATATTTGACTTGACAAAGAAGCATATGCAATCATTTTTTGAATTAAAAGGTTCTATTATTATTTATTTAGTAGATTTTTCACTTTGATAATAAACCTTTGACACATATTCGTTCTCCTTCAAAAAATCATTACTTACAAGTATGCATTATTTTTACAAAATTTTAATTAAGAAAGTACTAAGTGTCATTCTAATGTTGACGCAATGTGAAGATTACCAATGGACACCAATTCGAATTTTAGTTACGCTGTTGTTGATCAGTTCGAAATTTTTCAAATAGGGACTTTACATGAGCTAGAAAAAGAAACAATGGGTGAGAATGAATTACAAAAGTTACTTGCAAGTTTACAAAATGGTTTTAAAATTGTATCTCATGATAGGTTTAAGAGTATTCGTTACAAAATAATTGTATTTTAAGAAATAATTTAGTAGTTATTCCGAAATCATTAAGATATAAGGTTTTACAAGAATTATATGCTGCACATTTTGGTGTAGTAAAGATGAAATCTCTTACTAGAAGTCATTGTCGGTGGCCTGGTGTTTTAGTAGATTTTTATTCACGGTGGCCAGAAATTCATTTAGTTAAAGATGCGCTAGTCAAAGTGCAATAAAAATTTTACGTAACATTTCCATAACTTTTGGTATTCCAGAATGCTTAGTGTCTGATAATGCGCAGTCATTTGTATCATACGAATTTGAAAGATTTATTAAAGAAAACGGTATTTTTCATACACTAAGTACGCCATATTAATTAACCAGTTTCAAACAAACTTTAAAGAAGTTAAAAAGTTTACAGAGGGAAAGAGAGTTGAGGCTTGAGACTATAGTGCCACGAATAAAGAAGGGAGCCATTGCAGCGGGACTAAGATTTTGTGACAAGTTTAAGAGTCTTAACGGTGCCTTGTGGGATAGTATGCGGACCCCATTATTAGAATACTATTTTAAATTCCCCGCCGTAACAGTTAAATCTATTTTTTAAAATATGCTACTAGGTGGAGACACGATCAAGCACTATTACAGAAAACATTCAATAGTTTTAAAAATACATCACTAGATAGCGTTAAAAACAATCAAGGGGACACACAAGGGACAAAGACCTGAGAACAAGTTCCGGAGACCTATCGTTATCTTATGTGACAGTATGTAGGCCTCGTTATTAGAATATTATTTAAAATTCCAGGTTTTCCCGCCATAATAAACGACGTGGGCCCAAAGGGCTATGCCCCAAGAGCAAGTTCAGGAGTCATATAGCTGTTATAAGATAATATACAGTCCCCATTATTACAACACTATTTCGAATTTCAAGCTTTCCCGCCATAACAATTATAGGGAGCTACATCTACTTAGGTAGGAATCATACCCTATCTCTATTGCAGAAACATGTATTAGTTTTAAAAATATACCACTAGATGGCGTCACAGACAAAACAATCCAATAGAATACTGAGCATTAGACCAATCAGAAACAAGGTGGCGTGGCCTGCCGCTAGGTCCTCCAGTCAGAACGCGTGGCCTTGGCCAATATGCGCGCACGACCAATCCACCGAAAGCGGGTGTGGGGGAACCTATCAGTATACAGAGCCTTATGCTCTCAACCAGAGTAAAGAGCCTGGAGGTTAGGCGGGGTATGGAGACCAATAGCGTAGCTTACCTTTAGGCCCTCTAACCACAGCCCTCAGCTTAGGGCTGTATGCTGCAAGGGACCTATCAGCTGGAAGCGGGCGTGGTGAGGTGGAGGATGTGCTTGGGTTACGTGGTTCAAGTGGTCGTGGCTTATGGAGTTCAGATGGTTGGGTATGATGTCACAAAAATTGGCGTGGGGAAGGTGACTCCTCCTACTGATAACACTAATATCGTCGCCAACTATTAAAATGCGTTTTTAATTATCAATCAAATTTAATCAAACTGTACACACAAACTCTCTACCTAATCACACATCATTGATAATTTTCACGAAAATTTAAAAAAATCTCGTTTTGATAACGTTCATAAAATCGTCGTCACCAATTGAAATGCTCATAACCTTTTTAATTATGAATAAAATTTAATAAAATTGTACACACATCACATCGTTGTTAAAAAATTTTAAGCCACCACTAGTTTCCACAAAAATTCAAGAAAATTTCGTTTTGATATCATTTATAAAATCGTCGCCAATTATTAAAATACGTATAGCTTTTCAATCGTCAATAAAATTTAATGAAATTATACACACACATGTTCTACCTTATGACACATCACATAGTTGATAATACCTTTTTGAGCCATCACTAGTTTGGACGAAAATTTGAAAAAATATTTTTTTGAAAACACATAAATTTATTAAAATGCAATAAAATTATTGCTCTTTGGTATAAATTTCTTAATTATCAATCCAATTTAATAAAATTTTACACACAGACGTTCTACCTTATCACATATCACATCGTTGATAAGAAACGTTTGAGCTACCTCTAGTTTTTATGTAAATTGTACATACTTTACATCGTTGATAAGGAATGTTTGAGCCACAACTAGTTTTTATGTAAAATTATTTTACATGCTTGGATTAGAACGAAAGTGAAACACTTGCCGATGGGTTTGAACGTATTGTAATACCTTTAAATATGTAAGTAAACACGACATACATCATCATTATTATTATTATTAATGAACAGAATCTGAAATATGGATAAAAGTGTGTTGCTATTACTACAGCATTATTGCGCTGTATATTTTATGAAAGGTTTGGTTATACTCTTACTGGTTGAATGTGACGTCACCGTCGTTAAATATTTGTCGCTATCTTCACATCGGTGTATTAACTTCAATACGGCTTTGTTGGGTAATTAATTTTATCTTCGTTATATTGCCACAACCAACACACTACTTATTGTAGAACGCCTGAACGGGGAAGTTAACCGACGCTCAATCCTGAACTGTTTTGGTACAACGTGTTTTCAAGATAAAACCGACGATCACCTTGATCCTTCTGGCCTTAAGTAACACGAATTCTTTGAAATGTCTTACGGTTACGAGGTTGATATGAAACTTATTAAAGTCGAACCTAAACAGGAAGAAGGGATAGATTTACTTCTAACGCAACATTTTATGGTCAATAGTGATCTAATAAAAGGTGAAATTGATTACAGTTTAAGTAGTATAAAGTTTAACACTATTTTTACAGACAATGTAAATATCAAGAGAGAAGACACCTCTTCTGTAATAAAAGTTGTGAGCTCAAGAGAATCGGATCATATAAAGGAAATCAGTGTCAAACACATCACAAACATACAGTGTGGACGTAATCCGTTTAATAGTTCAACATCAACACTTGAAAATGTAAAACAAGATGTTTTAAAATACAGTTCAAATTTTAAACATAAGTGTGACCAATGCAACTATATAGCAAAAAAGAAATCGCGTTTGAAAAGACATCTTTTAAAACACACTTCTACTTATGAGTACAAATGCAGCCAATGTCATTATATAACAAATTACAAAGATAGTTTAACAATTCATCTTAAAAAGCACTCTTCAAGTTATGAGTTCGAATGTGACCAATGTTATTATGCAACAAATCGTAAAGGTAATTTTAAAACTCATCTTAAACGACACTCTTTAAGTAAAGAATTCAAATGTGACCATTGTGATTATGCGACAAATCGCAAAGATAATTTTAATATTCACCTTAAAAAGCACTCTTCCATTTACGAATTTAAATGTGGCCACTGTGATTTTGTAACAAACCGCAAAAATAATTTAACAGTTCATCTTAAAAAACACTCTTCAAGTTATGAATTCAAATGTGGCCAATGTGATTATGCAACAAATCACAAAAAAAGTTTAATAGTTCATCTTAAAAAACACTCTTCAAGTTATGATTTCAAATGCAACCAATGTGATTATGCAACAAATCACAAAAATAATTTAACAATTCATCTTAAAAATCACTCTTCAAGTTGTGAATTTATATGCAACCAATGTTATTATGCAACAAATCACAAAAGTAATTTCACATTTCATCTTAAAAATCACTCTTCAATTTATGTATTCAAATGCGGCCAATGTGATTTTGCAACAAATCACAAAAGTAGTTTTACAGTTCATCTTAAAAAACACTCTTCAAGTTATGAATTCAAATGCGGTCAATGTGATTATGCAACAAATTGCAAAAGTAGTTTAATAGTTCATCTTAAAAATCACTCTTTAAGCTATGAATTCAAATGCGGCCAATGTGAGTATGAAACAAATCGTAAATGTGATTTTAAAATTCATCTTAAAAAACACTCTTTAAATAATGAATTCAATTGTGACCAGTGTGATTATGCAACAAATCACAAAAGGAATTTAACAGTTCATCTTAAAAATCACTCTCCAAGCTATGAATTCAAGTGCGGCCAATGTGAGTATGGAACAAATCGTAACAGTAATTTTAAAATTCATCTTAAAAAACACTCTTTAAATAAAGAATTCAAGTGTGACCAGTGTGATTATGCAACAAATCATCAAGATAATTTTAATATTCACCTTAAAAAGCACTCTTCTATTTATGTATTCAGATGTGGCCAATGTGATTTTGCAACAAACCACAAAAGTAGTTTAACAGTTCATCTTAAAAAACACTCTTCAAGTTATAAATTCAATTGCGCCCAATGTGAATATGCAACAAATCTCAAACGTTATTTAGCAGTTCATCTTAAAAAACACTCTACAAGTTATAAATTCAATTGCGCCCAATGTGAATATGCAACAAATCTCAAAAATTATTTAACAGTTCATCTTAAAAAACACTCTTCAAGTTATAAATTCAAGTGCGGCCAATGTGAATATGCAACACATCGCAAAGATACTTTTAATATTCATTGTAAAAAACACTTTTCAAGTAAAGAATTCAAATGTGACCAGTGTGATTATGCAACACATCGCAAATCTAATTATAATATTCATCTTAAAAAACACTCCCCAAGTTAAATGCGGTCAATCAGTGTGATTATACAACACATCGCAAAGACGATATCCGAAAGAACTTTGGCTTTGTTGCAGAATAAATTTGATCATCAATACCCTATATACTTTACCGTATAATTTGTGAACAGCGCCATTTAAATTTTTTATCATCTGTTGTCATAACTATCATTGACGTGTTTCAAATTTGTTATAGAGATCCAATTTAAGAACACCACTGTACAGTTGTAAAGGCTAAATTACATATAGTAGTAAGCAATAATTTAATTATTAGTGATACCTATTTATTATTTTTTCATAAATTATTTATGAACATTAGTTATCTTATCGTTTGTATACTTATTTATAGGTTAATGTTTAATTTATAAATGTATATAACTTGGTTGGTATAGTGTTTACATTTAATTTATGATAATATTGTTTATAATGCCTAAGTATATAATAGGTTAGCGTTTAATTTATAGGTATAACTTCGTTGGAGTAGTTAAATACTTACACTCTATACGTTTCGAAAATAATTACCGTTATCGTCCTCAGTAATTGGTAATATCTTAACTATTGCTTAAAATATTAAATGAAATGTATAAAAAATATGAGAACGCAAACATAACTTACCATTAATATAACAGTTTGATAAACGTATTAAGCCAACTATAGAATCTCATTTTAGTAAAGGATAACTAGATCCTTAATAAATTAAATGTTATTAAACTGCCTTAATCCTTTCAAGACGACTTTTTATTTATAAAATATATAAACTTTTTTTGATCTATTTCGTGATAATATGGACCAAAGGTATCGGTTTTATCAAAAAAAACAGTAGGGGATAGTGGGTGTGGTGGTACAAATAAGTACCAGCAGTCTTCTGTTGTGGTATTTATGTGTACCATCAGTCCCATAGAAAAAAAATATATATAATATTAAATCTCTATATTATGTATAAGAACAAAAATAATTTTATTTATGATAATTTGCAAAACATTTCGAGCAAAGGGGAACATCACATTCCTGGCAAGTTGTCTTCGTACGGCGTTGAATTTTATTTTCAGCGTCCCTGTTTTTTACCTGATATTGCTAACAAAAATGTCTGTAAAGATTTTTAAAATGTATTGTTACTTTTATAGGATGACATCATAAGACCAGCTCTACAGTACGTATTCGTTGATTTTAAACTTGTAGTTATTGTTAATTCGCGTATAATAATAAAACCATTAAAACCGTTTGCCTTTTATTTCCATTATATCAGTTTGAAATTCATAAAAACATGTTAATTTAATTTAACTCTGTTATATATAAGTAATTATTACTTTCCGGTCTTTTTAATGGGTTTTTATAACAGTTAACGAACACGTTTGTATGAAACAATTTTGTGTGTATGTAATTGAACATGCAAATAAATCAGATATAATTTTCCGAATGTATAGGTGGTGTCTGTTTAGAAAGAGAGAATCTGCCTATACATAAAGCATCATTGCATTAGAGTCGAAATTATTTATTATTTCACGTCATATTTAATTAGCTTTTAATGTATTCAGTTTTGAACTGTAATCTGGTTTCCGCAAACTGTAAATCTGTTTAATACTAATGCAGTTGATTACTTAATAGAGCGATTGCCTCAATTTGAAGAACAGGATAGTGGTTGGGCTCTATAGAAAATTATGTCGTTAACTATGAACGCGAACAGTGTAACTTTAATAAGAGCGTCCTCCTTTATACCTTTACTTGCTCAAATAAAAAATAAGAAATGCATTATTAATGTAAAAAATAATGATGAAGCCTGCTTCTGCTGGGCTTTAGCATCGACTCTCTTTTCCGTTACCCAACTCAACAAAGCTCGCATATCATCCTATCCCTACTATACTGAAATTAAAAATTTTGAAGATAACTAGTTTCCCATAACTTTAAACCAAATTCCTACATTGGATATACCATATACCACAGTACCCGTATATCTATGTGGTGATAAGAAGCAACAACATGTTAATTTATTAGTGCGTTCACAGTTAACGAAGACTCATAAGAAATTATATCTATGTGATAAATGCTTACCCTATTCTAGTTGGGAAATTAAACTTAGTAATCATGAATTTTATTGTAAGTTAATTAATAAGTGTAGGATAGAAATCCCTAAGCAAGGATCGAATGTTATGTTAAGAACTATGAGTTTAAATAGAATGCGCTCTTTATTTTATACAGCGACTTGGAATGTTTAGTGCAGGATTTGAAAGATGACGAAACGCAGAATATAGTTAAGTATAAGAAGCATAAGGAATGCAGCATTGCATATTACCTCCACTTCACGTTTAACGACTGCTTATCAAAATTTCGGATGCGGAGGGGCGAGGAGTGCATTAATTGGTTCACCAATGAGCTGCTAGATATTGCGGGTAATCTGCAACAGTATTTCGATAATCCATTACCGATGAAAATGTTAAGAGACATGCAAATGTTGGAATACAATGCATTCGCCCACTGTCATTTGCGAGCACTCCTTAGATCATGATGTTAAAGTAAGAGATCATTGTTATTTCACCGGTCGGTTTAGAGGTAGCGCTCATCAAGCATGCAACATCCGGTATAAGGCCCCGCGAATAATACCAGTTTTTTTTCTATAATTTTTCAACTTCCCAATAAAAGATATTGCTCAAGCCATCCCCGGTAAAATTAGGTTATTGCCTAAGACAAAAGAACGCTATACACGGTGATTCATCACGTTTTACCGGCGCTCTCTGAGCTCATTCTACAGGTCAAAAAAAAGATAAAACTTCATATAAACATATTTCCGGAAACGCTTTGTAAGCGAGCTGCGGCTAGCGAAAATTTCGCCTGGATTTCAGTTTCTCTGGGTAAATGAAGATTTACTGAAGTTCTGGGAACGTAAATTAAGGGGCGAATTCAATTGTTAATTATAGTTTCTGAGCTGTAAAATCGAATAAAACAGGTCCCAGGACTGTATCTCTCTTAGTTTTTATGATATGTACGTGTATTGCCTATATAACACAGTTATTGTAGGTGAAACGTAAAAATATGTGTTTTTCGACCCCTATTTTTGACGTTTTATTTGATTTTGCAGCTCAAAAACTGAAATCCGGGCGAAATTCTTCGCTAACCGTAGCTCGCTTACAAAGCGTTTTGGGGCATATGTTTATATGAAGTTTTTTCTTTCTTTTGACCTGTAGAATGAGCTCAGAGAACGTCGGTAAAACGTGGCGAATCACCCTGTATATCATTCACCAAAGACATTATACAATGGTATAAATTTCGATTTATAGATTCATATTGTTTCATGAAAGGGTCCCTGGATAAATTATCTTCTTATTTATCACTTAACGATTTCAAAATTTTACATAGTCATTTGAATGATGAGCAGCTGCAGTTATTAACTTAAAAAGGAGTATATCGCATGAGTATGTAGATACGTGGACTAAATTTGACGAAACTTGTCTTCCGGAAAGAGAGGTTTTACAGCAGGTTGTGGCAATCACATATCACAGATAATGATTATGCGCATGCTCAAAACGTTTGGAAAAAGTTTCAAATTCAAATTTTAGGTCAATATAGCGATGTTTATCTGGCATGTGATGTGCTTGTATTTGCTGACGTATTTACAAATTTTAGAAGTAAGTCCGTAACAACGCATAAGTTAGATCCGGTATTCTTTTACACTATTTACACTAAAGTTAGACTGGAGCTGCTCGCCGATGTAGATATGTTATTTTTCGTGGAAAAGGGTATAAAAGGTGGAATAACACAATGCTGTACTAAATATAGCAAGGCGAATAATAATTATATGGATGATTATGATCTCATCAAACCATCCTCTTATATCCTTTACACAGATATTGTTAATTTATATGGATGGGATCGAAATCATTGCTTGTCGCAAGATGATTTCAAGCGACTTAGCGAGACGCAACTAAATTTATTAACCCCTGAATCAATATCAAATATACCAGATGATGCAAGGAAAGGATTAATCCCAGAGGTGGATCTATTATATTCACATAATTTGCATGATCATCATAAATACATATGTATTCATTACCGTACTTTGAAACAATGCCTTCAAGCAGGCCTTATGCTTGAGCAAGTTCATCGCGCAATTGGCTTCATCCAATCACGTTGGCTTAAATCATATAAACTTACATACAAGGCTGCGAGCAGAATCCACTAACCCATTCGAGAAAAACTTGTACAAACTCTTAAATAACGCAAATTTTGGCAAAACTATGGAGAATGTGAGAAATCACCTAATTATTAAACTTGTCACCAGGTGGAGAGGTAGGTATGGAGCCAATTAATGGCTATCGAGTTGTCTAAAATGGCTATTTTAGACATATCTAAAACATTAATGTGCGATTTCCATTATAATTTTATGCAGCATCAATTCAACGGTGATTGTATGAAATTATAATATGTGGATACCGATAGCTTTGTATACGAGATGCATTGTGAGGACGCGTACGATCTTATACGCAGTAATATTTCCCGTTTCGACACTTCCGATTATCCCGCAGACTACGCATATAACATTCCTAGATGCAATACTAAACTAATTGGCTTCTAAAATGTACAGCTTTAGACTTAAGGATTATAAGGTAAAGAAGTTGAAAGGTGTTAGGGATTATGTTGTTAGAGGTAGGATTAACTTTAATGATTATTTAAAATGTTTATGGGGTGGAGATATTACAAGCTTCACACAAAGCAGCATCATATCGAAAAGCCACCACGTTTATAATATAGAAGAGCGTAAAGTCGCTCTTAACAATCGCGATGATAAGAGGTATTTGCCGCCAAATAGTACCGATACGCTCCCTTGGGGACGTTACTGTATCTCCGATACTATGGATTTAGGTTAAGAAATTAGCTATTATATTATTATTATATAGATTAAGAAATTATTTATTACCATTATATAACAAATTATTTATTACAAGCTGTTATTATTGTTATAATACCATAGATTAAGAAGTTATTTATTACTATTATTATACATATATGAAAATATACACATGTTATATAACAAATTATTCATTATATGAAAATGTATGCATGTTATACAAAATCTGTTTTATTAATCCGGGAATCATGTGATTTATCGATACCAAGCCATCGAACATATAGTCGGTCCCTCTTACGCCGTAGTACCTCAACAAGGAATATCCGGATGAGCTGTTTTCTGTAGTTCTTCCGCGTAAAATTGACCTAGTATCAGTTTAGCTTGCAGATCCTTCAGTAAGTACATAACCTTCACTTTGGCAATCGTAAATAGTTTAGCGGAAAAGTTGGGGGTGCAGCCTTTCGCAAATATTGATTTATGTTTAGAAATCCGGACGTAATCAACAATTTTAACCAACTTGTATTTACCTTTAAAGCCAAATCGTTTGTATAATACGTTTTTCAACGTTTTTATAACCCTTTCAACAATAGCCGCTTTTTCACACTATACGTTGTGTAATGATGTATTGCATAACTTTTCACCAACCCTTCAAAATGTTTATTATAGAATTCACGACCTGAAATCATCGCCCGGCAAACTTCATCGGAATTCTTCGACTTTAGAGTACGTGTCCATAGATATTTAGAATAGCAGTCTATCAATGTTAGAATGTACTTGTGATTGCAGTTCTGTTTAGCTTTCGGAATAAATTCGGCTAAATCCGTCTGCCAGAGATCATCCCGATACTTAACGATGGTTCGTTTCCTTATGAAGTTCTTCCGTGCAAGCTTATGCAATTCTTCAACAACCGCTAGCTTTAAAGATATTAGTGCTAATGTAACTTATTCTCAATGTTATACATATACCTGCTAAGGATGCTTATATCACCATATGTACGACTAATTTTTTCCTCAAGTTTCTGATCCCGTTTAATCAATAATTTTGTAATAGATATCACTCTTTATTTTAAGCTCTGAAACTTCCTTGCACTTATCAACATACTTTTTGGAGGTTACATCCGCATCTAGAATTGAATCGATGACGTTGCATTCTGTTGTACCTTGCACATCATAATTACCGTCCTCGGTCAATTTGAAATTCGCCTTATCTACGTGTTTCCTGGTTGCAGCATCATCTTTTAATATGGGTTCAAAGGCATTGCAAAGTCCTTTCCCTTGCGTATCGTAATTATCCCAGGTTACTTGATATTTGCAGTTGCATATTTTAAATGCGATAGCGAATGTCTGCCAGAACTTATTGATGGATTTTATTATGCAATTATACCTTCTTCTCGGAGCTCTTCAATACTAATGATTTCGTTATCATGCCCAGTATGACTTGCTGCTTTCCATTCATGCAAGAGCCTGAGCCGTGCAACAAGTTTTCGAGTATCCAGTATCATTCTATTCGATAACTTGTTCATGAAGCCGCGACCGAAACGTTTCATGTTGATTGGCGGCTTAATAGTTTTCCAGTATAATTGCTGCGTGAGGGTCGTGATTCTTCCTATAGGCGTTAATCTTAGCTAGAACATAAACTTAAACCGTCTCATCTCTCAGCGTATACTCCTTAAGCTCTTTCAATATAAGCAGCTTGTATAGTCCGGGTGTGCCTTCATATGTCTCATCTATTATAATTAGATTAGGGCGTTCTATATCCATCGGAGAATTTCCGATAGCCCATTTTGCTAAGCTTGCATCATTATGAAGACCATATATATTATCAACTTGTTCGTGGTTCCCGCGGATCAGTAATTCTATATAGTAGCGAGGCAAAGGATGATATTGCTCTAAGAATTCATTGCCAACGCCTGCGTCATCGAGTAATCACGTTAAATTAGTTGGTTCCACCTCCTCTTCGACAGGGTCTGTTTCGGCAATAATGTCCGCTTCAACGAATGACGGTGTACAGGGGGCTTAAACGTACCAGATGTCTCCACACCGGTTTCAACGAATGAAGGGGAAACGGGAGGTTTGAACTTGAACTTGGCAGGTGTTGACGTTGCGGCAGGTACCTGCTTGAACTCTGATTTCACCTGCTCTGCTTGAATTTACGCGTTAGCGATTTACTTCAAAGGATCCACTATAGGTTTATATGCAGTTTCCACTAAACGATATGTTTCAAGTTCCCCTCTCTTCAATAATTGGAGATTGGAAAGTACTAGCTCCTAGAATCATTTCGATATCTAACACTGATGGCTTCCTTCCATTCCTAATACCCTTATTCGGCGGTCTCTCAGCTACAGGTGCTCTTGTCGGTGGTCCGAGTGACATTGCTAAAGCTATCAACGACACTTCGGCTGCGAAGAAGCAATTGTAGGAGGCTCCACGTTATAACCCAACAATGGAAGTGGTTGCTCTAAGGGACGGCAGAGGACTTTATTTGAAACCGTATCCAAAAAACTCATAAATTTGTAGCGGAGAGTATTAACCGATTCCGATCTAAATAAGACATTTAAGAGGTTGTCAAATTACGTATAATTATGATAAGGACCAGAATTATAATACATTTATATGTGGACACTTATGTTTAGATTTTCTGTATAATAAATGGCTAGCAATATTATTTGTTTATTTGTAGTCATATCCCAAACTTTCACGTTGACGGGTGTGGGAAACGTGCTCTGCGCAACGTATTTTCCACCAATCGAACTTGATCCTAATTACCAGCAGGGATTAGGATTGCTAGGATTCTACGGTTGCAATTCCATACTAAATATTCATGAGGGAAACAACAAGTTTTACGGTACTACGCAAACTGGCGAGCATAAAGAGATTATAATTCCAAGTGGTGTATATGAAATTGTGGATATTAACAGATTTCTACAGCGTAAGATTAACTCGCATAACATGATCCACTTTATTTTAAGAGCAAACAATACACTAAAATGTGAAATTAAATCTGTACATAACGTGGACTTTAGACAGTCGGTTTCTATTGGGCGCATGCTCGGCTGCTCATCTAATGTGTACAGGGCAGGCCACACATACCAACCTGATCTGGATGTTCAAATAATTCATGCTTCAAGTATACATGTGGAGTGTAGTTTAACTGGAGGCGCATACAGAAACAGTCACAATCTTCGAGTTTGATGTACACGTTAAACCAGGATATAAATTAATCGAGGAACCGTCTACGGTATACGACGTATAGATAACATAACCTTGAAATTGGTTGATCAAGAGGGTCGATTAGTGGACTTCGGTAACGGGAAAGTAACTATTAGATTGGAACTGAAGATGTATGGGTCTTAAGACTTTTGCCAGTAGGTCTCTACCTGCAGACGAGAGCACATCGTTAACAGAAGACGACGTTCAGTTTCTACAATATCTATAAAGTGTTAAGACGATATGGAAAAATCGCAGAAAAGTTTAATCACAGGGGTCAGGTACGAGATAGTGGAATGCGATCGTCAAACTTATCATCCGTACACCACAAACGCATACAGCAACTCCAATGAGATTAGTCTGGTTATTTAAAAAGCCGATCTCATTACAGCTACTTACGATAGCGTTGTATATTTGGAAGGTACTCTGACCCCCAAGGAAGCAAACAAAGAGTTTAACCTTACGAATAATGCGCCCCTCTTCCTCTTTGATAAGATGCGATTCATGTTAGGCGATCAAATGATTGAAACTGTACGTTTGCCTGGAATTAATTAAAGGATTTTGCTCATGCAGGATAGAATCCGCAAAACAAGTCTCTTCAACTGTTAAACAGCACCAAGGTCACCTTCTGCGCTTCCATACCGCTCAAGCATGTGTTGGGGGTGTGCATAGGGTTGTACGAAGCCTCTAATCATCATACTTCAAGAGCTGGTATTAGTTCGCTGAAAGGCTGACGTGGACTGGTACAGCGGCGACACGGATGTTAAGATGGACTTGATGAAAGTTACATGGAAAGTTCCGTATGTAATTCCAAATGATACTATGAAGTTATCTATCTATCAGAAGATTAATCAAAATTCGCGATTCAAGTTGTTTCACGCTCGAGAATTATACATATATCTATCCTTATCCTCATCAACGTCAATGGTTTGGGCCGTGAAGAGCAGTACGAGCTTTCAACGATTTTAATGGCTACTGGTTACTTTCCATACCAAGAAGCGTAATAACAGGGAAGAGAGTACGACAAAATTGTATCACATAAATATATCGAATATAAGAGCAAATATTAATAGAAGATATCATCCATACGAACAGCAAAATCTTGTTTTGGCTGATAACAAGTGCGTGGATGCTTACGAAGAAGAATAATTCACCCTCGTATTAGAACACTATTTCAAATTTCAAGTTTTCCCGGTTATAACAATCACAGGGACTTACATCTAGTTTTAAAAATATACCGCTAGATGGAACCACCACCGACCTCTATTGCAGCAAACATTCATTAGTTTTTAAGATATACACCACTAGATGGCGCCACAAGCAAACCAACCAATAAGAATAAAGTCTCAGGTGTTAGGTCTACAATCAGAGTCTGGAGGTTCCGATTAGAACGCGCGCCCTTGTAACAACCCTTTCCTGAGTTGTATTAAAATATACCTTAATTTAGGTTTTTCATTCGTTCTGTTGTAAATATAAGAAAAATTCTAATTATTTTACATTATAGATATGCGGTAGGCAACTTAAATTGCATATCTTCATAGTGCATACTTTCGTAAAGATTTATATTCCCACTTCAAATTATGCTTCTGCTCAAATACGTTTGCGCAATACATCATCATCCGACATCATCCTACTTTCTAAGCATCCATTTTGCTTACTTCCTGATGCATATTGCAGCAGGAAGCGTTGTTGTGTTTTTTTACCTAAATTTGTGTGAAAGTGTCATTAATTTTATGGTAAGATATCTTTTAACTTGTTATACTAAAAAGTACAACATTTCCTCTTTTGAGGCACTTTCTTTTCTTTTTGTTACGGTTACTTTATTTTTTACTGCACTTTTAAATTTACTTCGATTTACCATTTATTACCTTTTAAATACGCATTTAACATTACTGCTTTGGATTGCACAATTAATTTTACTCTAGCGTACGCTTTCATTTTATGATTGCAAATTTTATTGGAAAATTTCAAGAAATGCATTAAACGGATTATTCCAATTTAAAGAAGAAATTTTTAAGTTATAATTCCTGTCTTGGGTGTGGCTGATAACATAAAAGCATTGTTATTGCGAATATTTCGCAATTACACAAGGATTACGTCATCTTGGTATACATTTCCGCATCATGTTTTATAATACCAGGGATCCTCAAGAAGATTTTGTATATATTATACAGGTATAAATGTTTAATGATTATTTTAATATTTTAAGGTTTTTACAATTAGTTTTAAGAAATATTTTATTTAATCATCTCACACTCTGTCAATAAACATAATTGTATATTTTTATTGTTTTACATTTTGAACAAATTTTTATTATTAACAAACTCGGTTTAGTTGTTCCGACATAGATAAAAAATAACTCGGTGCCCGAGATCATTTTATTAGTTTTACATTTCATTTTTATTATTTATGTTAAGTGAAAATAACATAGCAGATTTAGTGGTAATCAAGCAAATCATAAGATTTGAACCGGCCCTACTTAAACTACCAACTGAATCAAAGGCACTATTTGTGGTGAATGGTTGTATTTCCAATCAGTTTGACGGTTTGTGTGTTTTGGAGAATTATTACACTTATTACTTTATTTCTTTATTAATTATTAAATTTATTTCACCATTTACATCATTATTTTATACCCTTGGGCAGTATGCGCGCGAAAGCAATCAGGTGAAAGTGGGCGTGGTCACGTGGGGAACCAATCAGTATACAGATCCTTAGACCCTCAACCTGAGAAACAGGGCCAGGAGGCTAGGCGGTGTCTAAGGACTAATAGAAACCAGGGGGCGATTGCACTTTTTGTGTTCCACTGACAAAACTCAAAATCTGTTTTGTGTCCCACTGCTTGAAACTCGTGCCAATAAAGTGAACTGAGAGCATATATTTGGCACGAGCTAAATGATGTCATGGAGAGTGTCGAGTGCATTTATTTTTTGAGGTGAGCATGTCAAATAGTAGAATATTGAATGTTTACATTTAAAATTGATGATAATAGAAAATTGCAAGTAATTTCCGAGTTGTCAATTTCAAGCAGCGACGAAGACGAAGAAGAAATTGTAATATTGTGTAGTATTAGAAAAAGAATTCCCAAAATCAAAGGTTTTGTACAGGAAGATCTACATAAGTGGTCTGAAGAAGAGGCAATTAATTCATTATTTAGAGGTCTATTGAATATGAGTGTTTTAGATGCAAAACAAGCCATCTCCATTTTTTTGGCTATTTTGAACTGAGCATGTCAGCATATTTTCGGAACAACCCTCCATGTAATTAAAAATTATTATTAATTTTATTAAATACATAAATAAAAAGTTTACCTCGAGTAGGATTTGAACCTACGACCTGTACTTTGCTAGAGTACCGCGCTAACCAACTGCGCCACCAAGGTTCAAGCCCCAATCGATGTAAATTTTGTCTTTATGTATGTAGAACTGATGTAAATTCTAAATATAATGAATAAATTGAGTTTATATTCAACACCGCCATCTCCAACGTATGTTTGGATTCAAAATCCGTCGTATCCATGACAGCCAATGAGAAATGTTGTATTGATCACGTCACCGTTGTTTCAAGATGACAGCCGATCTGCGAAAGCCAACTGGGTACTGTGATTTTGTTTCATTTCATTAACTTTAAACCAGCCATCGTGATGAATTTGGCAGTCTAATTAAGAAAACACTACTCAATTTAAGTAAAAAAAGGTTTAAGTCAAAAATCACAGAAGAGAAATTCGTAAAAAAATTATTCTAAGTATTAAGAAATGGCTGTGTATTTCTCTTTTTCGTAGTCAAGCTTGAATTATTGTTCTAGATATTCTCCGAAAAATCTACCTCAAAAGCCGAAATGCAACCATAATAAAATGCCCACTTTTATGTGCCAGAAGCTGAAAGTGGCCGACTTAATCATGATTCACAAGGACCTTTATTCGAGGAAAGATAAAATTGGTCAAGATACTTATATTTTAAAATTGTGTAAATCAACAACTCCGAGAAGACACCGAAAGATTACACAAACTACAAAATTTCTTTCAGTGGAATACTCATTTCCTACTGTAGATGGAAAACTTTTAAGAGTTTGCGGAGAAGCATTTGCAGTACATTAGATAGAAATAATATTTGGTCTTACGTATGGACTGACCTCGATTTGCCAAAAAATTCCAGTGTAATATCCTCTGCGCTTCATAATGCTCTTTGCGGTTTTGAACTTGGAGGCTCTATGACGGAAATTTAAATTTTTGCTGACGGATGTTCAGGTCAAAATAAGAACATGACGATGATATGTATGCTTTGCTTCTAGCTTCTAAAAATGCTCCTGCTAGTATGAAAACAGTCCAGCTAACATTTCCCGTGGTAAGACAGTTACATGCCACCAGATAGAGTTTTTGGATTGATTGAGAGAAAAATAAAGTTGCATGCATTACTAATCCACAAGAATACTGTAATATTATACAAGAACACGCAACTGTACGCGAATTATCAAAATATTGGATGACGCAAGATTGGACAACTACTACTTCGAATGTAATAAAAAATCCTGGATCTTGGTATTTCCAGTTTAACCCAACAAAAGGGTTCTTTCAAAGTCTGCAAACAATACTATCTTAGTTAGAGGCGAAGTGAATTATAAACCAGATCTAGGTGTGACAAGATCTGTTCTCAAGAGAGACAAATTTAACTAATCTTACTTTAATTAATTTAAAACCAAGCCATGTAAGCGACAAGTGCAAGCAGTGTGGCTAAATTGTTACAAAAACATTTTAAAATCGAGGGAAGGTGAAGCTCTGGAGTTTTACAAGAAAGCTATTGAATCTTCGGAACAAGAAAATTGTGAACCCCAGGATGATAACCTTGAAGAATGTTGTTCCCAGTTGGATAGCTATGAAGATTTACGTGTTTAGAGATATTATCATTACGCATGTTTAGGATATTTTGTACTTTTGGATGATAATAAACTGATTTTGATTCAAAACTATGTCTAGGTTCTTTCATTTTCAGTTATTGAGTAGTTTATCACACTTTTGAGTCATTCTAATGTCGATACTATTTTACAAAATCCGCCATCTCAACTATATTTCATTAAAAATTCTTTTCCGTATAGCTAAAATATTTTGTAAATATTCATAATATAACTCTTTATTAATATTAGAATGAATTAATAACAGTTTCGATACAACTGTATTGATCAGTAAAGTATTAACAGTTTTTTGCAGTTTACTCAAATTAGGTTCACATGAAGATGGCGGGTTTTGCGTCTAGAACTCTCGTATGTGAATGAATTTTGTATGTTTCAATACCAACAAAACTTTATAATTATAACTGGTAGAACAAACAAAGTGATGTACCGACCCGACGGACGACTACTAGACGTAGTCCGATTGTGAGGAACAGACGTTTTTATCGGTGATAAAAAAGGATGCACCTTTTTTATCGCTGTAAAACTGACAAAAACGTCATCATTAAATGGTACATTTTATATTGGAGTTAATTTATCAGTTAAAAAAAAATTTGGAATGAAAATTACCACTTTTCATAATTTACTTAATATGTTTACCAACTCCAATTTTTTTTCAAAGGACTTATTCTCATGACGAGAGCCTTCCAATTAATCTCGAAACACAAATTTTATCTTTTTTATGGTAGGTGTGTTTACTTTCTAAATAACTTTACGTAGTACCTACTACCTTATGTATGTATGTATGTATGTCACCAGCACGGTACCTGATTGTATTCTTGTACCGTGGTTACAAGTAAATATAATGCATGTTGTCTCCGAGGTGTCAGACAAAGATTTTATATAGAAGTATCTACTTTACATGGACAAATTAATAAAATTTGCGCTTTCTTGTTAAGTATCGCTCCAAATGTAATCAAATTTCCATCTGATGACATTGAAAAGAATACTAGCGCGACAAAATTTGCAAAGGTGTCAATAAATTGCACTCTAGCTGATGCAGTTATTTATTTAATGCGTTAGACTTTAGGTTTTCCTGGAGTTTTGGGTTGCATAGATGGGACTTCAATTAATATTCGTACTCCAGCTCATAAAGTTAAACTTACGTATGTGAATAGACATGATCAGCCGTCAATGGTGTTGCAAGGTATTTGTGATTACAAAAGAAGACTTATGGATGCATTCACAGGAGCCCCAGAGAAAATCCATGATGCAAGATTTCTTAGGTTATCAGATATCAATCAGAAACTAAAAGCAATGTGTGGCAATACTTTCCATATTTTGGGTGATGGTGCATATCCATTAAGATCCTGGTTGTTAGTACCATATAAAGATTATGGTGATTTAACCGATAGTAAAAGTTGTTCGAACAACGAAAATGCAATGAACTAGCTACATGTCCTTTAGGCTGTCGTAAATTTTGGTCTTTAGCTAAAGCTATTAGTAAAAACTTTGGAACATCTTCATTTCCCCCCCTGACATCTATTGACGGATCGGTAGTTGCTGATTCTGTAGACAAAGCCAATATTTTTGTGGATTTGTTTGCATCAAACTCGTGTCTCAATGATTCTGGAAAGGATGTGCCCCTAGTCAACTCTTCTTCATACGCTATGAAACCATTTCATTTTCGGTACAAGCTCTTGGAATCGATCATTAGTAGGCTTGATCTCAATAAGGCGACTGGCCCAGACGGTATCCCAGCTATTGTCTTAAAGAAATGTTCCCCCGAACAACTACCAGTCCTATCTAAGCTCTATACGATCTCTATGTCTTCTGGGGAATTCCCTTCATCATGGAAGTTAGCAAATGTTCAGCCTATTCCCAAAAAAGGCGATAAGACCGATCCCTCAAACTACCGACCAATTGCCATCAGCAACTGCTCACGTTCCTTGAAACTAACAAACTCCTTAGTGACCACCAATATGGGTTTAGGCAAAGTCGTTCAACAGGTGATCTTCTTTCATATGTGACCCAAGTTTGGAACAATACAGTAGAGCAGTCCGGTGAAACAGTTGCAGTCGCTTTAGATATCTCAACGGCATTTGACCAAGCTTGACATAAGTGTTTATTTGCCAAACTCACCTCGTTTGGGTTAAATGATACTCTCATCAACTGGATGTCTAGTTTCCTTGATAAAAGACGAATACGTATCGTAGTTGATGGCTTTTTTCAAGAGAAGTTAGCATTAACGCAGGCGTACCACAGGGATCCGTTATAGCGCCTACACTTTTCTGCGGTATATAAATGACCTTATTTCTTCAACAACTAACCCCATCCATTGCTTTGCTGACGATAGCACTCTTCACTGTAGTTCATCTCAGTCTACTCATAGTGATAATCCACCTTCTACGTCAAATCAAGAAATTAAAGCTGAAATGGCAAATTCAATCAACAAAGACATTCAACGTATTGTCGAATGTGGAAGCAATAACCTAGTTAAATTTAATGCTAACAAAACTTAGGGTTGCCTTGTGTCCACCAAAAAAGATCGATCATTTCCTGTTGTAAGTATGAATGGCTCAGTTCTTAAGTTTTCAGACTCTATTGCTCTGTTGGGTATGACTGTATCTTCAAATCTCTCATGAGTTGACCATCTTCTGCCAGCTACCAAAACAGCTGCTCATAAATTAGGCTTTTTGTACAGATCTAAGCAGTACTTTACGTCTCGACAACCCCTTCTGCTGTATAAGGCCAAAATTCGGCCTCATCTGGAATATAATTCTCACCTCTGGCTTAGTGCTCCCCAATACGCTCTCGATATCGTTGATCGTATTCAAAAGAGAGCGATTAGGCTTATAAATGACCCGTCCTTAACTTCTCACATACAGTCCCTTGAGCATGGAAGGATGGTTTCAGTTCTTACTTGGTATTATCGTTATTACAAGGGCTATTGTGCTGCTGAATTAAATTCTTTGATACTATCTCGGGCTATCTTTGCAAGAAATGCACGGTTCTCTCATTCACATCATCAGTATGCAGTACAAATCTCCACTTGTCGTACCAAACGGGCGCAATCCACATTTTCCTACACGGCTTCTAAACTCTGGAATGATCTCCCTAGTTCCTGTTTTCCTCTCACTTATGATATGAGAAAACTTAAGGTAGCTGTTCATAGGCATCTATTGGCAATTCATTATCCCTAAGTGTTCCTGAGTGCTTTAGCACGATAGGCCAAATTTAGCCTGTTCAGGTCCACAATCATAAAAAAAAGTCACACTAAATTTAATAAAAATCTGCGACAAGAGTACTAATTGAGAATTCTTTTCGAATATCGAGGCAACTTCTGCAACTCGATATACACAGTGTTGACAAAATTACTCAATTCATAATAGCATGGTGTGTGCTACACAACCTTTGTATTGATAGTGAAGACACAGAATATGCCGATCTGAGTCATGTTGAAGTTAACAACGTTATTGAGGAAAGACCTGACTAAATAGATAGAGAAATTAATTGGAAACAGCAAGGGGAAGCAAAACGGAATTCAATAAGAGCAAGTTTCGATTACTAAATAGCTGCTGCGCAGGTTAAAGGGAAACTTTGGAAAAGTGAGTTTTCTTTATTTTAGTACATAATTTTGAAGTTATTGTCGTGGTGTGAGGAGAGCTAAGTCATTTTGCACGCTTTTTAGTAATAGCAACGTACATTTTAACCCCTTTTACACATACATAACCTTAAAATTCATGAATATTGTCTGTTGTCCGTAAACATGTGCTCGAGGGGGCAAAGAATACTGAATATGGTGAGAATTGCATGAGATCTGATCCAAGTTGAAGGTCCAGATAAAAGTAAGTAATGTCAGGAACAATTATAGTATATTGAGTATCAAGAACAGTAACGGACGGTGCAACCCTTAATGTTCGTGACACTCATACTGTTTTTTGCACGATTGTGTTAACTTTACCACAATTGAGGTTATTTAATTTCTACTAAATAAACGAAAAGTCAAAAGTGACGTTTTAAATAGAAATGTCCAAATTTTTTGTTCTTATTGTTGTGAAATATAGGTAGTATATATAATTTTACGTTGGTAAGTAAAAGACGTCGGTAAGTAACATACTTACCGACGAGTTGGGCCTTGCAACCAGTAAACATATCCTACTGTCTTGGAAACAGCTATGGTAAATAAACGAAAAAGCTTAATCGTGCAAAAATAGTATATTATTTTATAAGAAGCTAAAGTGGCACTTTTTGTGGCGAATCTGTAGGTTTGGCAAATACAGATGAGCCACAAAAAGTCACTTTGCTCCGCATAAAAAATACTATTTTTTTTCAGACGTTTTTTACACTTAAATGTGAAATAAGGAAAAATAATTAGGTTGTGAAAATGAAGAATAGTTAGATTTACTTAGCGTGCTCTAGCAAGCAGCAGTAGACGTTACTAGGTTTCGTTGAAAACAATACATTAAACAAGTTGTTACATGATTAACAGGGGAGCTGGAAGAAAAAGGAAGAAGGAGAGGATCTCTGCTCATTCCCAGATAGTGAGCACACCGAACTAGCTCAAATGTGTCGGATTAGGGCGGGGTGAGAGAAGAAAGGTTGTTGGTTATGCCGGCGCCAAGAGCCGCTCCCCTATATAGAGAAAACTTCACCGCTGTCCCGACTCTTGGATAGTGGTGCAGAAAGGAATGAACAAGGAGATTTTAGGAAAAGGGAAGTACCAGAGGAAATAGAAATAACAACACTGCTGTAGTGCGAAAGAAACAAATGTATATTTTATTTTTAAAAATTTAGACTAAATAGTTGAAGGTGTGGATCTAATTAATCCACAACAAAACAATATATTTAGATACCCCAAATGTACAAAAAAAGAGAAATAGTAATTAAATACCGTTCGAAAGCCAGAATAGTTTTTCTCTATTTTACAAAAAAACCAAACTTAAACATTTCCCCTTTTCAAGGGAAGGCCTTCCGTTGTATTCCTAAAAGAGAAAAGTTTATCGACGCCTATACAAAGCGTAACTTATTACTAAATAATAACCAAAACAACTGGCGATGGTTTACACCAAAACGGATAATACCGAAATACAATTTTATAGTGAGCCACACGAAACTTTTATAGCTCAGCAAGCATTTTTTTTCTTAAACAATAATGAACCAAATGTATGTGAAAATTTAATAATTGCATACATTTCAAGAAGAAATAAAAAATTAATGTCTACACCAAATGTAATGAAAACATATGTTTATCTAACGTGCCGTTTGGCTACTGTGTAATTACTTGTGCGCATCCCAATTACAGTGATGTCGCACACAACACCAAAAATGGCAGCCACAACAGATACAATTAAATGTTATTATTATAATTACAAACAAAATGAGGCGAGGAAAGTAATGGTAAAAGAACAGATAAGGAAGGTTACGTGGTTGTGAAGTGAAGGATTACTTATTGATACAGCAACAAGGATATAGTGATAACAGGTATTATTTTAACTAATTGATTACGTTATTTTTAGCAGGTGTACTTTATCATTATTCAATTAAAGTTCATGTAACCATAGAAAAAACAAAAGAAAAAGGAACGATCTAACCTTTCTATAAGCAGATAGTCATTACGTTCAGTCAATGCTCTCGGATCACGAACATAGGCAGAAGTTGTCATGATCCTGTTTGATTTTAGTTACGACTCAGAAGGTAAACCAGAATAGTACTTGTATGTAGATAATATGGAGATAATAGTGCAAGCTAAAAGGAGCAGGTAATTAACACTATGTAGGTAAATAATCTTTATTCGTTACCCCTTAGATGTAACGGGTCAAATGAAAGTCTACCGAAGTGCTTTCCTTGCTTTATGGAAGCATCAATAATTCATGTCTTGATTAAAACGTCTTCAAACGCTAAGAAAGAAAGTCAGTTATTACTAACAAAATCAGAGAAATTCACTGGTAACTTACTCGATCTTGCCGAAGAAAATTTTTCTAAAACCGCATGTAAGCGAGCAACAAAACTTGTAAATAATGATTAGAAAAAGCACCAATTGTTTTATTGCAAATTGTGCTTCTTGAAGATATATCCGATTATTTATATCGTATAATACTATAAGGAAATTTTCTAAGAAGGCATCAAAAATTTTCAGCTTGGCAAAATGGACGCCACAGGAAAGAAAGAAGACGTAATTTGTATGTTAAAGTTGTATTAAACACAATACATTGTTATCACCCTTTTTATCTAAATAAAACCAGAAATTCTAAATTTCTCCACTAACGCCATCTAGAGAGGACTTCTAAAAGCTTGTAATATAATTCCCCTTAATTACCATATTTTAGGATACGTCACTAGAGGCAGTAACAATGCAGATTTTAAATGAAATATATAAATGTGAATTTATAGCATTTGAATAACCAAAGGTACGAAAATTTATATTAGACTGATAGTAAAATTACTTGGAAATATGTGGTTCAAGTTATGAACAGAAACAACGTAAGCATTCTTAGAAAGAAAGTTTGAGTGAATATATACAACTTGTACAGAAATTTATAGAAAAGTACCAAAGTAACTTAAGTATTCAAAACACAAATTATTTTATTACAAAGTTGAAAATTGTGCAGATTCTCCGTGTTATTGTAAGTATTTTATTAAACTTTTTGTTCCTATTTGTGTAAATTAAAATATTACATTGTTAGGAGTATGATTGATTCGGAGAACTACACGCCGTCAGAAATTACTGAAGTGGCTAATACAGCAATAAATAAATGATCTATTACCTACAAGATCGAGCAAAATCTATGAACGCGCTTTTCAGCAATTTATAAAATGTCGCGATGAAAAAAATATTAAAAGCTACTCTGAAACCGTAATGTTAGCTTATTTTGCCGAATTAATAACAAAAATGAAAATGAAAAGCTCGACAATGTGGTCCCAATATTCGATGATAAAATCATTATTAAGCATTCGACATGGCGTAGATACAAGCAAATACTTGAAACTTCGTGCATATCTAAAGAAGCAGAAAATGTCAAACATTAACGTTGTCAGGTCAAGTTTAAAATGTCATCTTTTATTGACGCCTGAAGAAAAATACATTTTGTTATTTTTAACCTATTCAAATCAACCTAATTAGCTTCTGTCACAATTTTTAGTGGTTTTACAGATTTTGACTGTTCTAAAGAACCACAAAGCACGCCTAGTAATAATTTGGAAGAGTTGGATGGAGATTCTGACGACAGTGTCAGAAATCCTGATTTAGACACGTCAAGCGAGGAAGAGGATGATTTAAGAGAATCATTTTTCATAGCTAGTAGGTAAGGTTGGAGAGTTCTGGAATACCACCAAACCAAGGTCCCCACCGGACCCAGGTCACCACCGTCTCAAAGTTACCACCTCTCCGTAGTCCCACAATTCCACACGCAAAATGTCCTTTCACTTCTGTACATCTGCGTGGACATGGTGCAAGTAATTGAGCGTACGCGCAGTGTGGTGTCCATCGGAGATGCTCCTGTAGTAGATTGTCTAATGGCTGCCATTGGTTTATTCTAACTCCGCATATGAAGCATTCAACTTTGTCGTCAAGAGATGTGGATTTCCACACCCTACAGCAGCAAGCGATGAAGGTGAAAAACTATAAAAAGGAAGAAGAAAAATTATTATACCAGTGTTTGAAAAAATGTCACAATCAAAAAATTTTATTTGAAAGTAATTGAAAGAAAGAAATTAAAACTATCTATTAAAAAATAGGGTAAGTAACTGCCAAATTAAAATAATTATATTCAATAGATAATTGTCTAGTTTAAAAGATCGTATCTAAATAAAATACTGTTTAGAATTTTTAAAATAGAAACGAAAGCAGAAAACAATTTAAATGAGGATGCGTATAATTTATATATTTACTTACAATTATTACAGTCATTAAACTGATAGGAATGCTTCATCTTGCCAGGGAGCGGTCACTGCCATCACTTATAAACCTATAAAATAAAAAAAATAATAACTTGTTATGTATAAATACACTACGTTTCAAATGAAATACACCACTTAGAAATAATAATGCTATGACTTTTGACATTTTGGCAAAATAATGTTTCAGTATCATATTCTGAAAAAAATGGCCTCAGCAAGACAACGACGAAATAATGTTTCAGTATCGTATAGAAAACGATGGAAGTTTCAATGAAAAAGAACAAGTCATTACGTACTTTGCACCACTGTTAACATCAATTATCAACAATTTTTATTTATACATTTTAAGAAATCTAGTCGCTTAATGTCAGTTTTTTGTTGTTTAACTGACACATTTATTCTGAAAAATGTCTCCAGTAACACAACGACGAAACTTCGCCCAAGATTCAGATTTTGACAGGGGTAGAATTATCGGCATGAAACAAGCAGGTTTGTCATTTCGAGAAATCGGCAGAAAACTTAATCGAGACCACACCACGGTGGCCTGCATTTGGTCTTCTTGCTCTGAAGAAGGCATTCAACGACCTTGTCCCTGTGGAAGACCACCACCCAGCACCAGTGATCGTGAAGAACGACTTCTTGGGCGGGTGGCCACAAGAGATCGGTTTCAGTCAACACGGTCTGTTGCGGTGAACTGAACAGGAGCCATTGGTCGTCATCTATCAATGTCAACAATCTACAGGAGAATTAACCCTTTTGGCTTACATTCGTATCATCCGTACTGACGACCCCAGTTAACTCAAGAGCATAAGACTGCTAGATGACTGCTGATGGTGTCAAGAGCGGCGGTACTGGGGCCTTCAATGGAATAACATCGTCTTTAGCGACGAATCGCGTTTTTGTTTGTGGCGAAACGATGGTCGTCAGAAGGTGCGGCGGTTTCGAGGAGAACGTCGAAATTTAGGGTTTGTTGAAAGACGACCCACAGGCTTAACACATGTAGTCATAGTTTGGGGCGCCATACGTATTGGTGGAAGATCTCCTCTTGTATTCATTCTAGGCACATTAAGTGCTCAGCGTTTGTCAGGGTATTTTGAACACCCTGTATACGTATTGGGTAATTTTGTTTGTAGTTCTATGCACTTAGTTAGATTCCGTATATACATTTTTGTTTGTTGTCAAATTAAGTTTTATAGTAAATTTGTTTAACGTGTGTAACGACCTTTAGGGATGGTAGGTGTATGGTGAGCTTTAGTTTTTTTGTTTGTGAATTATTTTTTTGTAATTTAGGTTGTTTTTCCTTATTATTCCTCGTTTATGGAAGTTTGATTAACGCTTATTTGTAAATAGTTGTATATAAGTTTAATTAAGGTTCATTTCGTTTGATTTCCTTAAAAATTAAGTAATTTAAATAAATAGTGTAGATTTATCTGCGTATGATGTCATGTTGGCGACATAAAGACGCTTAAGTATAGTTGTTCAGTGTAATAGTGAATATGCTGGTTTTGAATCATAGAGATTGCATGTGGGCCTTATTGTTCGTACTTTAAGGAAAACAGAGATACTGTACACGTTACTTTTGCTGACATTTGAGATTTTGGAAATTACCGAGTCCTTACGGACGAAAGCGAATTTTTGTGTTTGGGGGTACTAAATCTTCCCCTTCCGTTTTTTAATTGGTGGAATTAAAGTAGATAAGATTTTTTTGTGAGTAGTGGGATGCAAAATCAAAGATGGATTTTTGTGAATAATTTGCTGGATTCTGAAACTGATCGCGCTCTCGTGTACTAGTACGGTGCCGCTTGTTACGCTTTAAGGGGTGGTTTAGAACGTTGAAATTTTGGACCTTGTGGTGTTTAACGAACGTACTTTTTGTGTAGTAAGGGTAGTTTAGCTACTTCTGAAGAAGACCTGTGAAGGGATTTTATTAAAATTGTTCATCACCAAAGAATTATACCTAGTGCCGATTTCGATCTTACGTAAAGTTACCTAGAGGACATCGTCGTGTTGTATTAGTGCTTCAGTGACCTCTTTGGTTTTTCTCGCTTTTGCGGATTTATTTAAAATCAACGTTCTTGCAGTGCCTCTTATTTACCGTACAAAGCGTGTTTAAGGATAAAGAAACTTTCGCAATATATTAAAATTTATAGTTATTTAAAACAAATGATTAACATTTTGGATTATTAGTGGAAATAAAACCAATTAAAAGCTAAAAGTTATCAAGCAATTTTGAACGCTCAAATTATTTTTATTTTAAAAGAAGTTTTGAATTTATGCAGTAACATTTTAACGCGATTCAATCAAGAGATCGTTTGTGTATCATAGAACAATAGTCAACATTTTATTCATCATTTGTCAGACCAGGAAGAGTTCATTCCCGTAATAGCAGTAACCGATCACCTGGGTCGCTTTCATTGTTGTAACACAGGAGAGGTGTAATTCTAGACCTTAAGGTAAAATAATATTGTTTTTTTATTGAATATTTCAAGATTTTTGTGTTGCGAATTATTTTTTTGTGTTGATGAAAGTTTGGAAGCGGTGTCGTATTTTTTTTGGTAAATTAAGTTGTTTTAAATTTATTTAGTGTAACGAATTGTAGTTTGACGCTCCGCCTTCACACTTTGTTATTTATTTTAGTATTAAAGGGCAATTGACCCTATTGTAGTGTGGGTATATTATCCACGAATTATATATTTAGGTTAAACGATTTAGACTGGCGTAAAGCAGATTTCTGATCAGACATCCTGTCGCCTTTTAAGCATTTGTTTTTTTTTGTTGATACGCATTATCGTATGTTTGCATTTTATTATATTTATCCTTATTTTTTTATTATTTTATTATAGTTTGTTAGGTTTTATAAATGTGTTTTAATTATGTGGAAACCCTTTTGTGTTACATAAGAGTTTTTTTGCAAATTGCAAGTTACCGGTAATTTAGTTTTTAACGTAACAAAGTTAGTTTTTTGTTTTATTGAGTAATAGCCTTATTAATATTTAGTATTTTATCTGATTTTTTAGTTGAGTATTAATTCCGTTTAGAGTTCATTCTATAGCTTATTGTTTTGTTTTGATTTATTATTTAATGCCTTATCATTACACTGAGGTGTATTAACGTAACGTTATTGAGTGTTTAACACGCTTTTATTTGACAAGCGTGTAGTGTTTTGGAAGCCCTATTTCAGGTGGTTTGCTGCGTTGCTGTCCAGCACACCTGGGATTGATTGCGGATAGGTAAGCGTATGTTTTTTGTATGTTTAGACACGCTATGTACTCGTAATTTTGGCACGACGACCCTTATTTTGACTACATTCTGGCGCCCTTAACTGAATTGATTTTGTCTTCATCCCCTATTTTGACTTACGTACGATTTACTATTCTGGTTGTGCAAAATTTTTCAACATCTGACCTACACCCATACGCTGGCTAGTCGGGGCAAAAAGGCCAATTTTATCTGTAATCCCATTCTACCACCCGTTTATACCGTTACACGTTACATTGATAATGTTTTGGAGGCAGTGGTAGTACCGTTAATGCAGACGTTGCCAAATGGTATTTTGCAATAAGATAATGATAGACCACATACCGCACACGTTACAAGAAGGTTTCTGGATCAAGTGCAGCTACCAGTATTGCTGTGACCTGCGCGATCGTCAGATCTTTCGCCTATTGAACATGTATGGGACATGATGGGTCAAAGACTAAGGCAACTACCAAGGCCCCCAAACAACTTGGATGAATTACGACACCATATCCAGGTAGCCTGGGATGAAATGCCTCAGGAGGATGTAGACCATCTCATAGAAAGCATGCCTCGCAGAGTGAACGCCTGCATTGCTGTGCGTGGCGATGCTACACACTATTAACATTCTCTTGTTAACTGTTAATATTTTGCCTTAAAAATTTCATCATCTTATACATGTTAATAAAGCATTATTTTACCATACTTACAAGATCAGAGCATTATTATTTCTAAGTGGTGCATTTCATTTGAAACGTAGTGTAATATTATACATTTAATTCCTTACACAATCGCTAAGTTTTCTAGTTTTAAACAATGATTCTAAATAAGATACTGTTTATAAGTTTTAAAATACAAAAGAAAGTTGTATAAAACAAAAAAGATGATAATTAGGCATAACATTTAAATTTACTGAAATCTTAAATAATGAAAAAAATAGATTGTACCTACGACTATTTCACATTAAAAAAGGCGCGTCTGTGCTCCACGAGAACTCGGTATAAACCGAGTAAGGAACGAGTGTTTCGCTAATATTAGTTGACGGCGATGGTTATCCACAATGGCTGCCACTTATTTCGTACCTTTTTAATGAAGTAGGTGGGAATAAAAAACTCGTATCTAAATGTACATATTTATTTAAATCTAAAATACCGTAACACAATTAAATCAAATTTTAAAATAAAATGTAAAGCTTGGAAATATACCTATCTATATTGAGAAAAACCTACAATTGTTTCGAAAACGTAATTTTACATCGTCAGGATGACAGCAAAAAATTACAACGTAATTTACTTTTTTGATTAAACAAGCCGTTAATCTATTTAAGTTCCATAGAATTTATTTACTTTAAAACTAATTAATAACCAAATAATAAAAAAAAAACAACTTTCCAACAACTGACAACCAACCTACGAATCATAAATCGTTTACCAAGATGGCCGACTTTGTCAACGTATTTACGTATGGGATATATGGGGCACGCTCCTTCCTTGCTACTCTATATTCTAAGGTATAAACTAAAGAAGATCATATACCACATTATTTTTAAAACAAGTAAGCGTGCGATTAACCTGTTTAGAATGCAGGTGAACGACTGTGACCTGCAACAAACAAAAATTGCATAGACCGGTCTATATTGTGCGAACGACCGATCGCGATATATCAAACGCTACAAAGTTACACGTATCATTTAAATGTAAAAAGTTGTTTAAAAAAGGCAGAAGAATAATTTATAACCATGTTTAATACCTTATTAATTATTCAATTAAAATTTAATTAGAGCACAATACTTTAGTAACTTTTCTGTATAAACATTTGTAATAAACCCCTCGCGTGTATAGCGTTTGTGAAATTTTAAATAATAAAAAGTAATTATAAGTTAATGAAATAATAAGTTCTCCAAAAATACAAACCTTACACCACTTAGTTGTGCCTTAGACTCAGTCGGTGATTAATAGGGAGGATTCAATAAAATGATTTGCTTAATTACCACTTACCATTAATAATAAAGAATGTAAAAAATTAATGAAGTTATCTCGGACGCCAAATTGTTTTTTTTAAATATCGGAACAATTAAACAGACTTTACAAAAATGTAATAAATAACAATATACAGACTACGTTTATTGACTACCAAATGTAATGCTGAAATAATGAAGGTCTTAAAATTATGCTTAAAGTACTAACTAATTGCTACATAAATACCTTAGAAATTTTTATACACAAACTTTTCTTTCTGTTTTCTTTTGACAACCTCTGGTATCTAAATAAAATTACGGAGAGGTTAACAAGATGAAATCATTCTTACGTCATCATTGTGCAATCTTGACATAATGTTATCGACCGCACCCCAAACTGAAATTATCATTATAAAATCCTTATAAATTTCTTCTTAAAACTTTTTATTCCACTTCTTATTGCATTATTTGGAAGTGTTCCAATCAAAAGATTGCAATCATAAAACGAAAAATGTACGCAACAATGAAATCAAATGCGTACTTAAAAGGTAATTACGTTGTAAATTGAAATAATGATAAACGTATACTTAAAGTGAAAATGGTATAAAAATACGTAAAGAAAACCGCCTAAAAAGAACAAATGATTTAATTTTATGTAAATGTATTAAAAATATCTCTTACCACCAAATTGATGGCGCTTTCACATAAATTTAGGTAAAAATCAAAAAGAAGCAGCCTCTTGCTTCGACATTAAGCAGGAAGTAACAAAAATGGAGACTTTCGAAGTGGATGATGCGGGTGTGCGCACAAGATATGAGCAGAATACTTTAACGCAGTTGTGTAGAAGATAAGAAATGAATAAACTGAAAGTAGGAATATAAATCTTTACGAAAGTATGCACCATGAAGATATGCAAATTAAGTTGCCTATCTCATATATTGATAACTAAAAACTTTTCCTTATATTTATTCTAAATGAATGAACGATATTAAATTAAGGTATACAACACTAAAAAGGGTTGTTACACATTATTATGGCATTCAGCATAAATATAATTTCAACCTGCTGGTTTTAAAAACAGGTTGAAAAATAATTTTATAAGCATGTGTTATAATATCAAGTTAATTAATTATTTTACATGCAGTAAAAGTTGTAAACATTATTATAACATTTAGTATAAAAAATATTTCGTTATCCTTAAAGTAGTGTAATAAAAAAGAAAGGCCACTGCATTGAATTATATATAGGTACTATATAAAAATAAACATTAGGGTTTATAGTTGACTATAATTTAAAATTCAATTTTTTACACCGTGTGTGTGGATGTGTGTGGATGTGCGTGGATGTGTGTGGGTGTGTGTGCGTGCACGCGTGTGTACGTGTGCGTGTGTGTGTGTGTGTGTGTGTGTGCGTGTGTGTGTATGGATGTATGTTAGTATCCACGATAACTCCAGAACGAAAATACCTACGTACTTAAAATCTTGTATTTGAGCTTGTTTTCATTTGGCTTAGAGATTTTGGGAGAAATCCAGCGGCGGAGAGGGGGGGGGTGTTATTAGGGTCAGTTATTGGTTTTTATCAAATATTTCTAAAACAGCTGCATATTTCAAAGATATAAAAATACCCAGACATAGACCTTAAACATATCGATTAATTATGTTCTACGCAATTTTTTGAGACGATGCATAATTTAGTTGTAAAAAAAGGTACAATTTAAGTGTTAGTTCAATTTTTTTCAATATGTGAATAACGATTCCTTTTATTAGAAAAAGTGCAGACAAGTTTTTTTAAAGAAATTTAATTTTCATAACTTTTCTTTATAAAGTTTCTTAATATAATGCAAGGTGTTTAAAAAAAATAAACATGAATGAAAATGGTTAAAATGTTTCATTGATATTTTATAGAAGCGGGTGGCTTTGGAATTTTTTTCAAGTTAACACGTATTGTTTATGAAAATGTGAACTTTCACCATTAACACTCATAATAAAATACTTATCTTTTTTGGGGTTTTTTAATGGTGTACTTTAAATTATACAATCTAAACGTTTCGATAACACTTACAGTTTTCTTCGTCAGTAGTAATGTTTGTTAAAAATTGTTAAAGATGTAGTAAACAATTTTGTCAAATTTGAAAAATTAAAACATAAGCGAAAGCTTTCGTCGTAGAGAGTGTTCTGGTTTGTCATCTTTGAGGCAGTTTAACAATATTTAATTAATTTGTATGACCTAGTTATTCTTTACTAAAATGTTATAGTTGGCTTTATACGTCTCTCAAACTGTTATATTAATAGCAGGCTTATCTTTATGTTTTAATTTTTCAAATTTGACAAAATTGTTTACTACATCTTTAACAATTTTAACAAACATTACTACTGACGAAGATAACTGTAAGTGTTATCGAAACGTTTAGATTGTATAATTTAAAGTACACCATTAAAAAACCCCAAAAAAGATAAGTATTTTATTACGTATTGTCTATGTCTATCTGGAATAGACATAGATTACTGTTTTGTTTTTACAATGTTGCCTGTTTTTCATTATGAACGTATGAAAGAGGTTGCGTAGTTATTCTAAAATAAATTATAATTAAAATTATTTCATTTTTTTATTTTTTAAGTTAACATCTAGATATCTACTAATCACTGTCTGTCCAGAAGTTTTAAACGTCTGTGTGACATAGATTATTGTTTTTGCTTTTAAAATGTTATGCATATTTACGTGATGAGCTTATTATAAAAGTATATAAAGACATAAATATTCTAAAAAAATGTTATTAAAATTATTTCATTCCTTTTAATTTCTATTTTCTAGGTTGGAAGGTCGTGTGGTGTTCCACACCAAATATTTTTATTACCAAAGTATGCAAAAAATTATACACTGCTTTGGACGAACATGACTGGATACATAAAATAAATAATTGTATAACCATTTTAAATAACTTTTGCTAATTAGTTTTCTTAATACTTACATTGTAACATGTGAGTAGAAATGCGGCACCTTCCGCCATCTTGGATTTTCTGGGGAAAACCCAGCTTTAACTTTTTTATATGCCCACGTGGGGGACCGTATTTTCCACCCCTATCGTTTCTATTCGGAGGCCTTTTTCAACCCTTGATGGAATTTTCATCCCTAATTACGATCTCTTTGTTTTTACTGATCCACGTGGGGGGGCCGTATTTTTCACCCTTATTTTATGGTTTCTTTTCGGAGGCCTTTTTCGACCCTTGATGGAATTTTCAATGTTGTACTAAGAGCCTTTTTTGACATCAATTTTTTGTACTTGCTCACGTGAAGGGTGTATTTAGGATTTAGTCTTGGGCTGGGGTTGGTCTTAGACTTGGACTTAGGGTTGATCCAGGCGTTGGTCTTGGATTTGGGGGCTGGGGCTGGGTGACGGCTTCTTTTCGAGGGGCCTTTTTCAACCCTTGACGGGAATTTCAACCTTGATTTAGGCCTTTTTGATTTTTTTCATGCCTACGTGTAGGAGTCGTTTTTTGTTGGTCATTTTTATTAATTATTTTTTATTTATTAATTAATTATTTTTTAACCCGGGGAAATTCTCGATCCTAATCTGTTGCCCTATAAGATGATCTTAAATCTGTATTCTGATAAGGATGCGCAAATAATCATTAGATGTAAAAGATAGTTTATTTAACCCGTGTCTACTATTAACATTTATTAGAGCTTGTTTATCAGATATTTGAATGGTATAAAACTTATTTAAAGGAGTGATTAGGTAATAATTACGTGCGGTAAAAATTGACTGTATTTCCCCATATTGCTTTATTAGCGTATTTTTAACAAATGAGGTTGTTATTAAAATTATTACATTTATTTTAATTCCTATCTACAGATTGTTTAACACACGAAATTTATTTATACATTGATTAGGTGTTAACTTGTAAGACACGTTTCGCTGAAGGGCACAATTGTATGCGAGTCCTAACCTAATCTGCTAGCTTATAAGATGATCTTGTCTTAAAAATCTGTATTCCGATAAATAGATTACAAGTTTTCATAAGAAAATATTATTAGAGTCAGTTTACCGGTTATTTCAAGTAATTGTTTCAATATATATAAAATGCATGAGAGTGGACCTTGTATTACTTGTTGTAATATGTGTTATTACATCTTCTTCCTTCTACCTACACAACCTTCAACTTATACACGAATTAATAACGACCTCGAATATTTAATAACAGTATTGACTGGGGCCGTTTATGTATTTAATGGCTAGAACATATAAAATTATTCACACTTCGTTTTAATAGGGTTATCAGCTGTTCCTAATTGCAAGGTTGTTAAAACACGTCCTTGTCATGTACAGGTGGTATTTCGAAATGTTTATCTAGTGGACTCCTGTAAATGCATCATGTAATTAAAAGAAGAACAATAAGGCCCTTTGATATTAAAAAGATGATTAAAACATATATATATATATATATATATATATATATATATAACGTTGTATTTCAACTTTAAAAAAATCAGGCGCTGTATTATCAGGGTCAATCAGCCCGGGCATGTAAAATAGACTTTTTTAATTATGTCCATATAAATTGTTAAAATAATATAAGAATAAAAAGTGCCGACGTATTTAAAGATTACTATCGAAGACTGTTCTGTAATAAAATGATGAAAGGGTTCTTTTAAACAAAGGTCTTAGATTTTAAGTTGACATGTATTTATACCTATTAAATAATCATGCTATTACATAAGACAATTTTACATACATACATGCAGCTTCTACAACTCTGAAATACATCATTCCAAAAGATTTTAGATTTATGAAACGTATCCCTTAAGGATATATTAGAGCACTGTTACAGGGATCATGTATAATTCTAGAGAGAAATTTTATTCGAAACATATTCACCGTTTTGTGTTATGGTGAGATAATCTTGGTGATATGTTATTTTGAGTATCATAGTAGTGAATTCTGCTACATACTAGGTATCATCAGAATCTCCATGAAGCACGACATTGATGTCTATGTGAATCTGTAGCTGAGAGATTTTAATAAAACATTGGAGGCAAGGATGTGAGACGCTTCTTTTCGGGGAAATAGTATGCTCTTTCTAATAGTTATCTAAGTATGAGGAATTTCAATTCAAAAGACGTTTTTACTTATTGATTGTGTTATAATGATTCTCGATGCCTGGAATGCAATTTCTAGCTATTATTTACAACTTGAAAATTTCTAAAAGTGCAAACGATTACGTTAAGCTCTAACTGATTAGTTGTAGAGTAATTTCCGATTTCAATTTCTAGTCGTTATCATGCCTTCTTTCTATGACGCTTATAATGATGACTTTTTGTGTGTATATATGTATATATACAGGGTTCCCCATAATAGGCTACCCATTTTAATATTTGCATTAAAATTTTTTTAGTTAACAAAACAAACTATTTATTATACTAAATTACAGCTAACTCTTTGGGATTTATGATAACTTATAAATATTTGGCTAATTTAATTCTAACTTTTAAAAATCACGTCTTCTAAATGACCTCCACCAACCTCAACACATTTTTCAATATTAGATAAAAAGTGGTTCATTACACGGCGTAGCAAACCTTCGTCTATTCCTTCAACTTCTTCACGAATTTTGACTTTGAGTTCCTCGATTGTACCTGGACGACTCGCAAACACTTTGGCTTTTAAATATCCCCACAGGAAAAAATCGGGTGCCGTTAAGTCGGGGGACCTCGAAGGCCAAGGCAAATCTCCGAATCGAGAAATGAGTCGGCCATTAAACATTTCTCGCAGAACACTCATTGAGTTTCTGGCGGTATGAGCTGTTGCCCCATCTTGTTGGAATAGTAAGGCATTGTTTAGTAATCCTCGTCTATTTAATTCTGGAATGAGGAATGTCTCTAGCATGTTTACGTAGCGCTCGGATGTTACTGTTACAGCGCGGTTATTTTCATCCTCAAAAAAATATGGACCAATAATACCAAAAGATCCTACTCCACACCACACAACAACTTTTGGATTATGGAGGTTCTGTGTAAAGATTTCACGAAGATTTTCATTTGACCAGTATCTAAAATTCTGTTTATTAACCATGCCGTTCAAATAAAAATTTGCTTCGTCGCTCATTAGGAGACTGTGAATTGCTCCTTGATGTAAATCCAAAAATTCTTGACAAAATGCTAACCTTGCTTCTTTATCTTTATTGCCAAGGTGCTGTGCCATTTGGTATTTATAGGGATGAAATTTTAAATCCCTTTGAAGAATTCGATCTAAGCTTCCCTTTGATATTCCTAGGATAAGGGTTTGTCGATTAGCAGACCTTTTAGGACTTCTCGTAAACGCAATTCTAACTCTTTCAATATTTTCTGGTGTACGAACTGTTCTTTGACGTCCAGGATTCTTCAAATTTTGTACAGAACCATTTTCACGCCAATGACGAACCCATAACTTAACAGTTTTACAATTTGGCACGTGACCCCTATTGTTGTTATTAAACTGACGCCGGAATGCACGCCTAACTTCTTCTATCGAATTGCTTCTTATGTAAGTTTCTACACAAAACACACGTTGTTGGACTGAGTAATCCATGAAAGTTCAAGATGTTGAAATAATGTCTCAAAGCAAAAAAATTAAATAATTATTGATGGAAACTAACAAACTTCTCGTAGTAAAATGACGTTAGACGAAATTATTAATTTATAACTTATTTGTGACAGGCGCCTACCTGTTTAATAATTAACTTAAATCCCAAAGACTACAGAAGATAATCCCACAGAGAACAACTTATTTCTACACTGTCAAAATGGATAGATTTTGATAGTGAATACGAAGAACGCGTCATCGACGTGTACAGGGATATCCGGGGTGCACTACGAACCCGGATAGAAAGGCTACAGAGGTTATTCATCGAAGGGGATGCATCACTTGAGCAGCGTGAAATGGATGTGCGTCATCTTCCAGGACGCAAAGGAAAGACGAATACCGATAGCAATTGCAGTGATGCTACAATCATCTGTACTGCCACGACTGCTACCAACACTATCACAACCGCATCCACACTCACCACCATCAGTCATTCCATGAAGAAGAAGAAAACTAGTCGACCTAGTGTGGAGGAGGTGCAGTTGTCCTCACAACCGTCAACGTCGGGACTTGTATCGGCCAATGTTAGTAGAGGAAGATATACGCAGGAGCAGACCCCCAGATCGAACACGCTACATCCTGTAAATTTATATGAGGATGTGTCACCAGCGTCACAACCAGGCATCAGAGCGCAAGATGTCCAGCCACTCTCAAATAGCATAGTGGAAGTATATCATCCACCGGTAGCTCGGGGAGGATCGACGGATGAGGATGCACAATCACACTCGGGTAGTGACTCTATATTAGAGGCACTCCTCAGGATCTCTCCAACCTCTTCTCATGCCGTACCAAACTTTTAACTACGGGGGTGATGATCTGCACAGCATTCTAGCTTAATTAACATATATTAATAAATAAAATAATTCTTTCTGTTTATCTGTTTTATTATTTATTCCTTATATGCAAATGGATGAGTATCAAAGTTTTCTATTCTACGTCGCTTAGAATATACTTATTCTATACTGTTTGGATTCAAGCCTACTTAACACATTGTAGCACCTGTCTCTAACTATTTTTCTATCATTATACACAAAAAGAGAGTCTTTACTATTGTTAAGCACCATATCTTTCATCACTTCAATGTTTATAACACGAGAGTTCTTATAGTTTAAGGTAATGCCCTTCACTTTACACACTGATTTAATTGTTTGATCATCGGCTGAAAACACATTATAAGTGTAGTTTTTCGGTCCTGAACTAACAAATTCCGTTATATAACTTCCTTCACCGTACGCTTCCAGCTCGTCGGTCATATGGCCAAGGAAATCACCACAAGTTGGATTCCAATCGTCGGGTTTTGCGACAAATAGGACACTGTCTGTATCATAATACAGAACGCGGCGGTCTCGTTCTCAAGGTAACTATATAATTCTAAACGGGCATGAGCTGTCATGTAAGCGGCTATGGACACATTAATAGTTTTTTGTGATTCACCTTCACCCTCCGGTCTATCCCAATTTACCATTACTACATTATCATTAATAGGGATAATGGATTGTACCCGAACCCATGGATCGGCGAACAGTTTGGCTCGGATACAATACTGCACTGAGTTAAATTTTCGCGTTGACCAAACTTACCCCAAAAAGACTTTAACATGAGTTTAGCCAAGTACCTTAAACCGGAGTTTTTCTTAATATTATTAGCGTCTAGTTCAATCCCCTCTTTCTCGTAATATTTTGTTACGTAGGTCGACTTCGCGGCTTCTGTCGTGCAATGGCTAGGCCACCCTGAGCATTCCTGCTTGAGTTTCAGGAAATTATCGATGTACCCACTAAACAACCCGCCTTGTTTCGTGGCTTTATTATAAGTGGTTACCTCATACTCCCAAATCTCAAAACGTCTAAAACTTTATAATTTTTAGTGATAGCCTTACGCAGCTCGTCAGCTACAAACGTTCCTACGAAACTGCGCTTGGTTTCACTATGCCCACACTCCCCTTGATTTAACTCAGAACCACAAGTCCTACATAACAAAAACATCAACTTGCCGTGCATTTTTAAGGGTAAAACAGGGTGATAGAGATTAGTGGGCGGTAGTACTCTGCATTTAATTAAACCCTCCACCGTGTCCAATGAAATGTTCTTACAATCTAAACCTACATGAATTTTCGGATGACCTACAGGATACTTATAATATTTATTTACATAAGGCTATAATGAGTACACGTTATAATACATGGTTTTCTCACTAATATCGTCACATTCATGATACAGTTTACTGGCATTAATGCAACTACCGTAAAACGCGTCTCGCGGGTTTAAAGGTTCGTCATCTTGGTCACCTAGATTCTGTATGAATATTCTCAACTAATCATTAGCAAGCAATAGTCTTTTAAAATCGCATTCACGCATGTCCACTAGAGTATACCCGCGCTCGCGTAGAAATTGAGACCGTGTTCTCGTTTCGGACAAACATTGGTAATATTTTGCTCTTGGGTGTCAAGATTTTTTTGTGTTTTAGAACGTTTGAGGCTTGTTGTATCGTAGATTTTAAGAATGATCGAAGTTTACCACCAACACGGCGTCGCGCGAGAAGGACTGCTTTGTTAAACGAAATCGGTCTGTTTCTGTGAGAACGCTTCCTAGGTCGTGATTTGCTCCCCATTCCTATTGTCCTTTTTCCTTTCATTATACCGGCTATGGTTAATGCGGCTGCTCTTTGTCCAAAGGTGGCGTTTGAAAAGCGAAATCTATTCCAAGCTTTTTGTTGCAGTCTTATCAGCTACATGGCGATGCCTTAGATCGTTTGACTGGGAGTATGAAATATCGTGTTCTTTACAATCTTCGTTCAATTCGTCAATACCTCTGTTACCGCGAGCTAATCGTTCTCGTAAACGGGTACCCGGTCCACAATATCTGTACCCAGGTATATGTAACTCCACGGATAATTTATTTATTAAGGTGTTAATTAATCCAGAACCTGTTTTCTTCCTATTACACCGAGAACTACACTTCATACCAGACTGACGGACAATTCACTGCAAAACTGGTTAATTCGTATGACACAGATATATTGCTACCAGACAAGTCGTGGTTCACTACTACTCTGGGTAAGCAATGGAACAGGATCATAGTAACTTTCTTTCTGGCAATTGATCCAGTTCAATCATTTGATGTTTGGCAACACAGAACATTGGTCTGTAGACGTGAGAAGAATTTTTCGGACTAGACCAGACTAGACCAGACTAGACCAGACTAGACCAGACTAGACCAGACTAGACCAGACTAGACCAGACTAGACCAGACTAGACCAGACCAGACTAGACTAGACCAGACTAGACCATACTAGACCAGACTAGACCTAGACCAGACTAGACTGGACTAGACTAGACCAGACTAAACCAGACTACACCAGATTACACCAGACTACACCAGACTACATCAGACTACACCAGGCTACACCAGACTACACCAGACTGCACAAGACTACACCAGACTAAACCAGATTAGACCAGACTAGACCAGATTTGATCTGATCATGAGCATATATATTAACTCCATACATGTCATGGTTCAGTACTCCAATGGGTGACATCCGTTTCATTACACAAGATACAGAACTACCTATAAAAGATTATGACATCACTTTTAACAAGAACCAATACTCGAAACACAGTAGTCTACTAAAAGGGGGTTGGAAACGAGGTATAATCATCTGTTCGTCAGGCTGCGGAAAAACAAATGTTATGATTACCTTACTGGAACATCCAAATGGTTTACGTTTTGAAAATGTCTATGTATACTGCAAATCTTTATATCAACCCAAATACCAGTACCTACCAAATTTACTGGCGCCTTTAAGAAATATCGGGTATTTCGAAAACAGTGATAACAGTGGCGTTATATCCCCTAGTGATTCACTTAAAAATTCAATAATGATTTTTGATAGTCTAGCGTGCCATAAGCAAAGTGAAATAAGAGATCATTTCTGTTTTGGCAGACACCAAAACAATGATTGTTTCTATCTGTGGCAAACGTATTCGTCTCTTTCAAAACAGCTTATACGTAATAATGCAAAATTACTAGTTCTGTTTCAACAAGATGCCACCAATCTTAAGCATGTGTATGATGATCACGTTAATGTAGAAATATCATTTGATAGATTTAAAAACTTGTGCTTCTGTTGCTGGCGTGACAAATTTGGATTTCTTGTGATTGATAAAGAAAGTGATATTAATGCAGGTCGTTACCGTAAGAGATTTGACTGTTTCATTGCAGTATAAATAATCTACTAGGACTGTCAACGTACAGTCGTAATGGAGGTGCGCTTGGTACAAGACATTTTGCGTGCTCGCTAGAGTGTGCAACAAAAATATGCTAGGTTAAAAGAAGGTACAGCACTTACATAGAGTGCAATATAGGCACATTTTAAACCTATAACACAACCATTAAAACAATTGATTACTAAAACAGATGGATCTCTCGTCAAAGCCGAACCCCTTATATGAGAATTCGGAAAAAATGAGCCTATTGCATATGAAATGCTGACCTAAACTTTGTTGGAGAGAATTCTCGTATCGCTCTTCCTGACGGATCGTCCTTAGACTATGATGGAACTCCGGGATTATATGAACTACTATTTAAAAAACCTCCTACGGGATTCAAAAAGAGTAATCTGCAGCAATACAATGACATTTTGCGCCGCACTAATGCTGCCCGACGTAATTATAACCCAGATGACCAAATCCAAGGAACTAATAGTAGGAAATACATTCAGATCATTAAACTATTACTTGAACCTCGAAAACGACCCGCTACATCAGCTGCTGGACCTCCTGCCACAAGATCTCGCACAACTTCTGTCTCCAAAAGAGGGGGTGGAATGCAACTATTACGATATAAGAACAACTCGATTAAGTTTGTACCTTGGAATGATCCAAATAAATTAGTGGATTGGTTGAGAGAATTATTAGGATTAGGATCAATGTCGGCAAGAAATACTAGAAATCACAACGAAATATATATATATATATATATATATATATATATATATATATATATATATATATATATATAATTCACGAATTACGTAAAGCGAAAGTAATAAAGTAAGATCTCTTGTTATAAACCTATTACTATATTTATTTCATTTCTTGTTACAACGACCATCACTATAGATACTGCTACATATCCAGCACTGATGCCAATAGACAAATTTGGTAGACACCTTCATCATGAAATGACAATAGATAAATTTGGTAAACATATTGTTCATCATGCTGACGATCTTCATTATGCAAATTTCATTTCTTTCTCTGGAATAGCCATTAAAAAGAGAATTAGTATTCCTACTGATGCAGTTGACACATATACCTTTCCCTGTAACGAGGGTACCGTACTGTATTGCAAGTGGAGTCATCCAGGTCTCGAGCTTAACATAGATGATAAAAAGTTTGTGCTTGCAAGCGAAGTAATTGGTCACCATATAACTAGGAATGCCGCAATTAAAGTAATTATACCTTTGAACTTATTCGTTCATAACAAAAACTTATAATAATTATACCAGAGTTTATACAGTTTGCAACTGCAACGATGTTTTACGTAGAGATCGTAAAATTCAAAGCGATAAAATGAGTAAAGCTGATGTTTTTGAAGAACTGCACAAACCAGCAAGAAGAAATTTTCCACGATGTTGTGTGATACTTAAAAGGTTTAAATGATCTGTTGCAAGCTGGTTTAGTAGAAATGATACCTTATGCTAGGCTAAACAAAGGATTTCAATACATTTTAGTAATAATAAATGCATTTTCTAAATATGTATAGGCTTATCCCATCAAACGCAAGAATGGTAAACTAGTCTCAGATGCAATGAATAAACTCTTGTCTGGTTTGCTCAGGACGCAGACACATATACAAACTGGTATGGGAACAGAGTTTTATAATGCTGAATTTAAAAAAGTAATGAAAAAATTTAATAATAATGATTACGGTTGTTATTCCAACTTGAAGAGTAGCATAGTCGAACGTGTAAATCGTACTCTTAAAGCAATAATGTGAAAAACATTCAGTGTGCAAGGTTCCCATAAATGGTTATCAATACTACCTCAAATTATTGTTGATTATAATTCAAGAAAGCATAGAACCATCGGATGCAAACCTATAGATGTAACGGAAAAGAAAGCTGCATCGCATTTTGAAACATTTAAAATGTCATAAAGTTTTTGACCGTAGAACGCCTAAATTTAAAGTGGGGGATCATGTACGCATTATCAAAAACAGAAGTGTATCTTCTAAGGGTTACACACCTAATTGGAGTTACGAAGTCTTTCGAATATCTGCAGTTAAACGTTCCAGTCGTACACATTACGTGATAGTCGAGATGAAGAGGTACAAGGACGTTTCTATGAACCTGAACTTCAAAGTGTTAAACATCCTGATATTCACCTAGTTGAACGTGTAATACGACGTCAAGGAAATAAGCCCCACTTTAAATGGTTAGGTTTCGATAATACTCACAATTTATGGATTTCTAACAAAAACATTATATAATACGTTCTGTACGATTAATTATATACAGTGTAATATTATTATGCAATAAATAACTCTATTTTTTATTTTAAATTTTTATTTATATTAATACATACAATATTATATACTACAAAAGCGTTTACAAACACGTACTTAGGATGTTGCTTTTCGAAGACTGGCGACAATATTTGATTACACTCTTCTATTCTTTTTTTAAAGCGTGCAGAGTCTCTAGCTAACTGTTCCCATTGTCCTTTTCGCTCCCATTCCACTACATAGTGAATTACGTTTTTGAGCTCATTAATGTACACTTCCTTCACCTACTATGTCGCCATCTGTTGTAATATAATTCGGTAAGTGATATTCTACTTCGTGCACATATTGTTCCAAAGATACTTCTCTAAGGTGTTCTATTAATCACTTAATACAACCCATACACTCTACACCATCTTCATGCGATTGAAAGTATGTCTCTTACAGACGTACTGCACTACCGTACTTATAAACTAGATTATCTAAATAGTTATCACTAAACCTACCCATTCCATATACTTTTTCGTGCTCAGCATCAAATTCTAATGACTGAAGTTAGCATATTAGTCTTTGCACTGCACTAACACAATCTACAACTTTAGGCCACGACCCTGCAGTATAACACATCCACATACTGACTAACATTTATTATTATCCCTATTCTCTACATATGTTTATTACTACCCACTTATTCCTTTGCGGTTTTCGCAACTTCTACATCAATATTCATTTTCTCCTTGACAAATTCTGCAATTTCCATAACACATGCTACATTCCCATCAAATATATCTTGCAATGGAGCTATAACCTGTGTATGTCAACATCAGGCATTTCCGCCGTCGCATGTATTATGTTATTATAAAATGCAGGACTTCCATAGTAGGTACTAGATCCAATCGGTAAATGACTATCTTAAGAAGTCTCCATAACTGTTCTACAGACTCCCATCCTAAATAGATTTCTGATTCTTCACAATCATAGATGCGTATAATTTTCTTCTTGTTAATAGTTTCATACGATATAGTTTTCAAACCCATGTTTGTAGGAAGCCATGACCCTTGAGGTATGTAGAAATAATTTATAATTATCCCTTGATTGTCCATAAGTATGTGCCACTCCTACTTATCAAACACCATTCCATTACTCTTAGATCTACCAAGTTTCACGACTTCAATTTTCCTTTATTTAAAAAATACTGCGCATTGTTAATTAAAATATCAAGACATCTATTTGAATTCATAACACTCACAATCTTCGCCTTTTATACCGCTTGACGTATTATGTTCTCCATTACATACGATACTGATTTAACATGTAGTCCCTCTGTATTTATATCCTACCTACCCATCTATTTCTACCGTCAAGGTTACCTACGTGACCTCGCCACTACAAGTTGTGCCTGTGGTCCCACCGTTTCAAGGTTTTATTTCATGGCTTTGTTCAAGGTTGTCTGGATAACACCAACAACTGTGAAGGTTACACTCGCGGTCTCGGCAGCTCCACCGTTTCAAGGTTTTCTTTCAATGCTTTGTCCAAGATTACTTCTCCTTCCACTACACTCCACATTCCCGAGGTCATCCACTTATTCAGCAAGGTTGCCTTTAGGTCATATTGTGGTTTAAAAGTAGGGATAACTACACATACAGCATCATGTAATTCCCAACAGTGGTAGTATGTCTGCTGGCCCGGTACAAAACGCTTGGGATGCTAGGGAGTGCTACCAACCATTATCGTTAGTTAAGCTTAGTGGGCGACGAGCGTGTGATGTTGTACCTAACTGGGCTTAATTTGAAAAAAAAAACTTCCTACCACCTACCACAACATTGCTACAAAATCAATATGAAGATGTGCAGTGGAATTCGGCATGGTTTGCCAACCTGGACCAACGAATCCACGAACACACCTTAATAAGTAATTTGAAATATTATACGCACATAATTGCCATTTACATTCAAATTCAAATGCATATATGCTACAAGTGCTACAATGTATTGCAACCACGTGTGTACCACGTGATTGATCACCACACCCTTATGGAGCGATTGGCAGCTTTATACCACCTATCACACGGAGAATACTGGTGCTCTTCGTGTAGAACAACCCTCACCATGTGATACAATGTCTAAGATGACGATTCTTGTTACCTGTGTGACGAAGTGTGCTATGTAAATTATTAATATTTTTACTGTATATATTGTATATATTAAATTATTTCCTGTCAGTCGCATACTTTGTCCCACGGTGATAACAAGTGTGACGTGCCACCAAACCTTTATTATCCTCAGTATTACAATTGTTTCGATAAACGCTTACTAATGTATCGAACATGGTCTGGAGTTCACTCACCTTCATCGCTTGCTGCAGCAGGGTTCATTTCTACATCTGCATACGACACGGTTGAATGTTTCATGTGTGGGGTTAGAATAAACCGACGGCTGCCAGCTGACGATCCGTTACAGGAATATCTCCGATGGGCACCACACTGCACGTATGCTCAGTTACTTGCACCACGTCCACGCAGGTGTACAGGAGTGGAAAGAACCTTTTGCACTTGTACGAAATCAAAATGCTTTATTTCTAAAGAAAATCATATATCTGAATAATAATCTTATTACGTTTGTATATATCAGGAAATAAATACAATAACATTTTTTTCTGTTTTTTGGTTGTTAGCGTGTGGTAGCAGGCAAGTGTAAAAATATAAGTGACCTTGAAGAGGTGGGGTACATAGGTGTAGGTGGTGATCGTGAATGGCCTGGTGATAAGTGAGGCAGATGTCCTTGATATTGTGATTAGCGTTAAAAGTGTGGTAGCAGAGAAGCGTAAAAATATAAGTGGCCTTGAAGAGATGGGGTGCATAGGTGTAGGTGGCGATCACGAACGGCCTTGTGAGGCGAATGGCCATAGTAATGTGTGAGGCGAATGGTCTTGTGAGTGTGGAACTGTGGGACCTTGGGGAGGTGGTAACCTTGAAACGGTGGTGACCTTGGTTCGGTAGGGACCTTGGTTTGGTGGTGCTGCAGAACTCTCCAACCTTACCTACAATTATTTTATTGCAATATTTAAAACACTAACAGTATTCATTCATAAGGACTTTAGCTCACCTAATCCATTAAATCGGGTTGTACTATAAGTACAGCCTCATATAACTTCTGTAACCTTGTATTATCTTATGGATGGCGACACATAGATAGTAGAGAATTGGTATTTATGGATATAGGATAGATAATAAAGCATTAGAGCGTTGATGTTGAATGATAAAAAAATAGATGATATGGAATTGACGATAGAGGATAGAAGATACAGGGCAGAAATGATGGATGATATATGATATAGCATTGATGATAGAGGATTGATAATGGAGTATAGGAGAGATATGAATATATACTATGACCCATGTATTTCCCATTGAGTTTGGCTCAATTCGGATTTTTCCTGATACAAAACTTAATACAACGGAAACGATATTTTAAAATTGAAAGTTGGTTTTTGCAAGCTATGAGTTAAATCAAAACGGTATTTTTAATTGAAAAGTTGGCTTTAAAATCTGTAAGTTAAATCAAATAGGTATTTTAGGATTCAAAGTTGGTTTTAAAGAACGTGAACATCATGATTGCCCTTTCAAGGTCTACTTACATTTTATGTAATTACCAGATTAGTGGGTTTTTCCAAAAACACATTAGAGTGTTTCGAACAGTGAATAGTGTAAGGTTGTTATTGTTGTTACATAACTGTGAAATCCAGAAAATAGTTACTTTACATTGTCCATTTACAAACAAAACACAGAAAGTGAATGTACCATGATCACACACACACACACACACACACACACACACACATATATATATATATATATATATATATATATATATATATATATATATATATATATATATATATATATATATATATATATATCTGTGTGTGTGCGCGTGTGTGTGCGTGTGTGTGTAGATAATAAGCAACAAAAACCTGCCGTTATACACGCTAGTGTCAACCTGTCAAGGCGTTCTTTCAATACGATTATCACCAACACTGGTAAGTTATCATCTTTATTTTAACCCCTATCCCTTATTTTATTTACTTTTAATGTTTTGATTCATCACCACCATCTCATCTCGGTCAACTGGTCTAAACCTTTACCTTTACCTTTACGCGATCAACGTACTTAAATTTTAATCCGTACATCTACAGTGTTATGTAGTTATTATTTTTATTGTTGTGTAACGATGAACATTGGGTAAAATAAAACACGTAGTCCGATAGCTGCCTTAAGAGAATAAATCGAGGTTAGCTTCAAATCTTATAATTGCATTTTAAATCTTGTTTCTCTAAATCTAGTTCATAAACGGATTTTTAATTACAATTCAATTTTAAATCGGCAAGAATATAGAAACAAATTTAAAATGCTTACCAGTAATCAACTTCTATCAAAACATCTGCATACCAAGTCAAATAAGATTGGCATGAGCTGATTTCAAATCAACTCCTTGCATCTTGTTACCTTCCAATCTACATATACATATGTAGGTATAGAAGGTTATGCAATCGACTTTTTTCCACCATAGCTAAATCGACTTATTAGCTCATTTTACAATTTGTGTGTGGTGTGTGTGTGTGTGTGTGTGTGTGTGTGTGTGTGTGTGTGTGTGTGTGTGTGTGTGTGTGTGTGTGTGTGTGTGTGTGTGTGTGTGTGTGTGTGTGTGTGTGCGCGGGTGCGTGTGTAGATAATAAGCAACAAAAACCAGCCGTTATAAATGTATAAAAAGGAGGATGCATAGTTATTCTAAAAAAAATTGAAATTAAAATTATTTCAATTCTTTTAATTTAAGTTAGCATCTATAATTGATGTATATTAACTGTCTTTCTGTCAAGAATTTTTAAACGTCTGTTTGACACAAAATATTGCTTTTGGGTTTACAATGTTGCCTATTTTCGTAATGAACTTCTTATAAAAGAAGTTGCATAATTATCCTAAAAAAAAATATTGTTGACTTTATTTCATTTCTTCTATTTTCCATTTGGTAGGCTGGAAGGTGGTGTGGTGTTCCGCATCAGATATTTTTTGTATTAAATCGAATAATGTTGGAGAAGCTGATTTCAAATCAACATCTTATATTTGCAACTTGTTCTTGTTTTTGTATTAAATCGAATAAGGTTGGCAAAAGCTGATTTCAAATCAAGATCTTAAACTTGCATCTAAGGTGGTTTTAGCAGAGGTTTTTTTTCAAAACAGTATTTTAGACTTGAATTTTAAGGTTGGCAGAAGCTTAGACTTGCATCTAAGGTCATTTTGACAGAGGTTAGTTTCATTACACTTGAATTTTTTTTTGTTGATTGATTGATTGGTTTAATTGATTGACTTATGAGGTAGTGTGCGGGCTTCCTTATTAGAATACTATTTCAAATTCCCCGCTATAACAGTTAAATCTACTTTTAAAATATACTACTAGGTGGAGCCACGATTAACCTCTATTACAGAAATCATTCGTTTATTTTAAAAATATCCCACTAGATATCATCATAAACAGTCAGGGGACGGACAGGGTTAAAGACCTGAGACCAGGTTCCGTAGGCCAGTAGTTGTCTTAAGAGATAGTATGCAGGCTCACTATTAGAGTACTATAGCAAATTTCAAGTTTTCCTGACAAGGGTAGAAGACCCGACAAAGGGCGAAAACCTGAGAACAAGTTCCGAAGGCCTATAGTTGTCTTATGAGATAGCATGAAGGCCCCCTTATGAGAATACTACTTCAAATTTCAAGTTATCCTGCCAAGCGGGCCCGAGTAGTGGGCAAAGACCCGACAGTTGGCGAAGACCGCAGAACAAGTTACGGAGGCGTATAGCTGTCTTATGCGATGGCATGCGGGACCCTTATTAGAATACTATTTCAAATTTCTCGTCATAACAATTTCAAAAATGGCCGCCAAAACAAAAATATCCGACAAAGCAAAAATGGCCGACAAGCCACTAAGATACATTAAGGTGAATTAAAATTAATCAAGATGAATTAAGGTGAATTCAGATTAATTAAGATGAATTAAGATTAATTAAGATGAATTAAGGCGAATTAAGATGAATTAATGTGAATTAAGATGAATTAAGGTGAATTAAGATTAATTAAAATGAAATAAGGTGAATTAAGATGAATTAAAATGAACTTAGATGCATTAAGATTAGGATGACCGACAAGATGGCAGCCGATACACGGATTCTAAGATGAATCAAGATGAACTAAGATTTTGGTACTTAACTATTTTCTTTAATGGTAGATGGGGAGAAATTCACAAAAATTGATTATAGCAAGCCTATCCACAAAGGGAAATTCGTCCTCAACATTGGAAATATTTGAATTGACAAAGAAGTATATGTAATCATTTTTGAATTAAAAGGTTCTATTATTATTTATTTAGTAGATTTTTCACTTTGATAATAAACCTTTGACACATATTCGTTCTCTTTCAAAAAATCATCACTTACAAGTACACGTATGCATTATTTTTACAAAATTTTAATTAAGAAAGTACTAAGTGTCATTCTAATGTTGACGCAATGTACACCAATTCGAACTTTAGTTACGCTGTTGTTTGATCAGTTCGAAATTTTTCAAATAGGGACTGTACATGAGCTATAAAAAGAAACAATGAGTGAGAATGAATTACAAAAATTACTTGAAAGTTTACAAAATGGTTTTGAAAATAAATCTCATGATAGGTTTAAGAGTATTCGTTACAAAATAATTGTATTTTAAGAAATAATTGAGTAGTTATTCCGAAATCATTAAGATATAAGGTTTTACAAGAATTATATGCTGCACATTTTGGTGTAGTAAAGATGAAATCTCTTACTAGAAGTCATTGTCGGTGGCCTGGTGTTTTAGTAGATTTTTATTCACGGTGGCCAGAAATTCATTTAGTTAAAGATGCGCTAGTCAAAGTGCAATAAAAATTTTACGTAACATTTCCATAACTTTTGGTATTCCAGAATGCTTAGTGTCTGATAATGCGCAGTCATTTGTATCATACGAATTTGAAAGATTTATTAAAGAAAACGGTATTTTTCATACACTAAGTACGCCATATTAATTAACCAGTTTCAAACAAACTTTAAAGAAGTTAAAAAGTTTACAGAGGGAAAGAGAGTTGAGGCTTGAGACTATAGTGTCACGAATAAAGAAGGGGGCCATTGCAGGGGGACTAAGATTTTGTGACAAGTTTAAGAGTCTTAACGGTGTCCTGTGGGATAGTATGCGGACCCCATTATTAGAATACTATTTTAAATTCCCTGCCGTAACAGTTAAATCTATTTTTAAAAATATGCTACTAGGTGGAGACACGATCAAGCACTATTACAGAAAAAATTCAATAGTTTTAAAAATACATCACTAGATAGCGTTAAAAACAATCAAGGGGACACACAAGGGACAAAGACCTGAGAACAAGTTCCGAGGCCTATAGTTATCGTATGTTATAGTATGTAGGCCTCGTTATTAGAATAGTATTTAAAATTCCAGGTTTTCCCGCCATAATAAATGACGTGGGCCAACAAAGGGCTATGCCCCGAGAGCAAGTTCGGGAGTCATATAGCTGTTATAAGATAGTATGCAGTCCCCATTATTACAACACTATTTCAAATTTCAAGCTTTCCCGCCATAACAATTACAGGGAGCTACATCTACTTAGGTAGGAATCATACCCTATCTCTATTGCAGAAACATGTACTAGTTTTAAAAATATACCACTAGATGGCGTCACAAACAAAACCAGCCAATAGAATACTGAGCATTAGACCAATCAGAAACCAGGTGGCGTGGCCTGCCGCTAGGTCCTCCAGTCAGAACGCGTGGTCTTGCCCAATATGCGCGCGCACGACCAATCCACCAAAAGCGGGCGTGGGGGAACCTATCAGTATACAGAGCCTTAGGCTCTCAACCAGAGTAAAGAGCCTGGAGGTTAGGCGGGGTATGGAGACCAATAGCGTAGCCTACCTTTAGGCCCTCTAATCAGAGCCCTCAGCTTAGGGCTGTATGCATGCAAGGGACCTATCAGCTGGAAGCGGGCGTGGTGAGGTGGGGGATGTGCTTGGGTTACGTGGTTCAAGTGGTCGTGGCTAATGGAGTTCAGATGGTTGGGTGTGATGTCACAAAAATTGGCGTGGAGAAGGTGTCTCCTCCTACAGATAACACTAATATTGTCGCCAACTATTAAAATGCGTTTTTAATTATCAATCAAATTTAATGAAGTTATACACACAGATGCTTTTTTTATCACACATCACATTCTTGATAATAAATGTTTGAGCCAACACTAGTTTCCACGAAAATTTAAAAAACTCTCGTTTTGATAACGTTCATAAAATCGTCGCCAATAATTGAAATGCGCATAACCTTTTTAATTATGAATAAAATTTAATAAAATCGTACACACATCACATCGTTGATAAAAAATTTTAAGCCACCACTAGTTTCCACAAAAATTCAAGAAAATCTCGTTTTGATATCATTTATAAAATCGTCCCCAATTATTAAAATACGTATAGCTTTTCAATCGTCAATAAAATTTAATGAAATTATACACACACATGCTCTACCTTATGACACATCACATAGTTGATGATACCTTTTTGAGACTAGTTTCGACGAAAATTTGAAAAAATCTTTTTGATAACACATAAATTAATTAAAATGCGTATAACCAAAGAGCAATAAAATTATTGCTCTTTGGTATAAATTTTTTAATTATCAATCCAATTTAATAAAATTTTACACACAGACGTTCTACCTTATCACATATCACATCGTTGATAAGAAACGTTTGAGCCACCTGTAGTTTTTATGTAAATTGTACATACTTTACATCGTTGATAAGAAATGTTTGAGCCACAACTAGTTTTTGTGTAAAATTATTTTACATGCTTGGATTAGAACGCAAGTGAAACACTCGTCGATGGGTTTGAACGTATTGTAATACTTTTAAATATGTAAGTAAACACGACATACATCATCATCATTATTATTATTATTATTAATGAACAGAATTTGAAATATGGAGGGTTTATTAATTAACTAATAAAAGTGTGTTGCTGTTACTACCGCAATATTGCGCTGTATATTTTGTGAAAGGTTTTTGTTTATACCCTTACTGGTTGAATGGACGTCACCGTCGATAAATATCGTCGCTATCTTCACATCGGTATATTAACTTACAATACGGCTTTGTTGGGTAATTAATTTTATCTTTGTTATATTGCGACAACCAACATACGACTTATTGTAGAACAGCCTGAACCGGTAAGTTAACCGACGCTCAATCCTGAACTGTTTTGGTACAACGTGTTTTCAAGATAAAACCGACGATCACCTTGATCCTTCTGGCCTTAAGTAACACGAATTCTTTGAAATGTCTTACGAGGTTGATATGAAACTTATTAAAGTCGAACCCAAAGAAGAAGAAGGAATAGATTTACTTCTAACGCAACATTTTATGGTCAATAGTGATCCAATAAAAGGTGAAATTGATTACAGTTTCAGTAGTACAAAGTTTAACACTATTTTTACAGATAATGTAAATATCAAGAGAGAAGACACCTCTTTTGTAATAAAAGATGTGAGCTCAAGAGAATCAGATCATATAAAGGAAATCAGTGTCAAACACATCACAAACATACAATGTGAACGTAATCCATTTAATAGTTCAACATCAATGCTTGAAAATGTAAAACAAGACGTTTTAAAATACAGTTCAAATTTTAAACATAAGTGTGACCAATGCAATTATATAGCAAAATGGAAATCGGGTTTGAAAAGACATCTTTTAAAACACACTTCTACTTATAAGTACAAATGCAGCCAATGTCATTATACAACAAATTACAAAGATAGTTTAACAATTCATCGTAAAAAGCACTTTTCAAGTTATGAGTTCGAATGTGACCAATGTTATTATGCAACAAATCGTCAAGATAATTTTAAAATTCATCTTAAAAGACACTCTTTAAGTAAAGAATTCAAGTGTTACCATTGTGATTATGCAACAAATCGCAAAGATAATTTTAATATTCACCTTAAAAAGCACTCTTCCATTTATGAATTTAAATGCAGCCACTGTGATTATGCAACAAACCACAAAAATAATTTAACAGTTCATCTTAAAAAACACTCTTCAAATTATGATTTCAAATGCAACCAATGTGATTATGCAACAAATCACAAAAATTGTTTAATAGTTCATCTAAAAAAACACTCTTCAAGTTATGATTTCAAATGCAACCAATGTGATTATGCAACAAATCGCAAAAATAATTTAACAAGTCATCTTAAAAATCACACTTCAATTTATGTATTCAAATGCGGCCAATGTGATTTTGCAACAAATCACAAAAGTAGTTTTACAGTTCATCTTAAAAAACACTCTTCAAGTTATGAATTCAAATGTGGTCAATGTGATTATGCAACAAATCGCAAAAGTAGTTTAACAGTTCATCTTAAAAATCACTCTTTAAGCTATGAATTCAAATGTGGCCAATGTGAGTATGGAACAAATCGTAAATGTGAGTTTAAAATTCATCTTAAAAACCACTCTTTAAACTATGAATTCAAATGCGGCCAATGTGAGTATGGAACAAATCGTAAATGTGATTTTAAAATTCATCTTAAAAAACACTCTTTAAATAATGAATTCAATTGTGACCAGTGTGATTATGCAACAAATTACAAAATGAGTTTTACAGTTCACCTTAAAAATCACTCTTCAAGCTATGAATTCAAATGCGGCCAATGTGAGTATGGAACAAATCGTAAACGTACTTTTAAAATTCATCTTAAAAAGCACTCTTTAAATAAAGAATTCAATTGTGACCAGTGTGATTATGCAACAAATCGCAAAGATAATTTTAATATTCACCTTATAAAGCACTCTTCTATTTGTGTATTCAGATGTGGCCAATGTGATTTTGCAACAAACCACAAAAGTAGTTTAACAGTTCATCTTAAAAAACACTCTTCAAGTTATAAATTCAATTGCGCCCAATGTGAATATGCAACAAATCTCAAACGTTATTTAACAGTTCATCTTAAAAAACACTCTTCAAGTTATAAATTCAATTGCGGCCAATGTGAATATACAACAAATCTCAAATGTTATTTAACAGTTCATCTTAAAAAACACTCTTCAAGTTATAAATTCAAGTGCGGTCAATGTGAATATGCAACACATTGCAAAGCTACTTTTAATATTCATTGTAAAAAACACTTTTCAAGTAAAGAATTCAAATGTGACCAGTGTGATTATGCAACACATCGCAAAGATAATTATAATATTCATCTTAAAAGACACTCTTCAAGTAAAGAATTCGAATGTGACCAGTGTTATTATGCAACACATCGCAAAGATAATTTTATTATTCATCTTAAAAAACACTCCTCAAGTTAAATGCGGTCAATCAATGTGATTATACAACACATCGCAAAGACGATATCTGAAAGAACTTTGGCTTTGTTGTAGAATAAATTTGATCATCAATACCCTATACTTTACCATATAATTTGTGAACAGCGCCATTTAAATTTTTTATCATCTGTTGTCATAACTATCATTCACGTGTTCCAAATTTGTTATAGAGATCAAATTTAAGAACACCACTATATAGTTGTAAAGGCTAAATTACATATGGTAGTAAGCAATAATTTAATTATTAATGATGCCTATTTATTATTTTTTCATAAATTATTTATGAACATTAGTTATCTTATTGTTTGTATATTTATTTATAGGTTAATGTTTAATTTATAAATGTATATAACTTGGTTGGTATAATGTTTACATTTAATTTATGATAATATTGTTTATAATGCCTAAGTATATAACAGGTTAGCGTTTAATTTAGAGGTATAACTTGGTTGGAGTAGTTAAATACTTACACTCTATACGTTTCGAAAATAATTGAAGTTATCGTCCTCAGTAATTGGTAATATCTTAACAATTGCTTAAAATGTTAAATGAAATGTATAAAAAAGATTACAACGCAAACATAACTTACCATTAATGTAACAGTTTGATAAACGTATTAAGCCAACTATAGAATCTCATTTTAGTAAAGGATAACTAGATCCTTAATAAATTAAATGTTATTAAACTGCCTTAAAGATGACAAATCAGAACAACTTGTAACAGTTGAAAGCTAACAATTAAAATTGTTATAATCAAAGAAAAAATTGATCACATTGTGATGTAAATGTAAAGTTGTGAAAAATTTTAATGTGAAATTGATAAAAGCATTTACAAATAGAAACTTGACGTAGCAATTAAAGATCTAGGCAATCCTAACAAAGAAATAGTTTTTCGTTAATAACTGTTATAGTGTAGGGAAAACAATGTAGTATGTTTAATATGATTTTTAATTTTTAGGTACATATATTATTATAGAGCTGTGGTTACTTAGCATATGATATAATATAATATAAATATAAAAATACACCACTTAAAATCCCAAAAGCTAAGTATTTTAATTATGTATAATAATGGTGAAAGTTTACATTTTCGTTTCGTTACTATAGTGTTTGCGTTTAATTTATAATATTGTTCATAATGTCTAGTTGGTGTGAAATTCTTGAGTTTATTTGTATAGATAAATATAAATGTAATGTAACGTGAGTTATGGAGAAAATGTGTTTAACTCATACATTTGGATCTTCATAAATTAACAGTTGTTTTATGTTATAATATGTTTTTTAATGTTACCTAAGTTTTAGATTTCAAGTTTCTAAAAATCACAAGAAATTTCCTCTTAAAAACATTGTTATGGTTAAATGCAATGCCTTTCTTTTTAAGAGCCCATTTGATGTTACAATCATTTGAGCAGTCTCTGTATCCGATTTTTGAAAAACTAGGCATCATTACAGAATTGCAAAAAAATTATGTGAAGATATATAATTTTTCCTTATTCTTGTGAATATATGTGCCCCTGTTATAGAATGAACTTTGTTGTTGTTACGTATCTAAGATGACCCATTCTCTTCAACAAAAAATCTGAGCATTGTTTCAGGCTCATGTTTGTCTAAAAATCCAGTAAACTAAAATAAATAAACAGATTATACTAGTTTTTTAAGAATAGAGGAAATCCATACCAAAGTACCTCACACATTGTACATGCACTGTATCCCAAATTTGGCATAGTTGTATTTCTTTCTCAGAAACTGTTTTAGCTACAGGGTTGGTTAAATTAGGAAGGTGTTAGAAAACTATTACAATTTTAAATCTGCCTTAAGATTTGATTAATCATTTGTGGTTTTTGAGATAATGGGGACAAAAACCAAAATCGTGCATTTTTAACGTTTTCCGGCCGTTCGCAAATGAGACCTACATTATTAGGGTACATTTATAAGAGGAATTTAATAAAGACAAAAATAATTGTCCAACTTCATTTGTTTTCGACATATTTACATGAACTTTTATTTTCGTACCTATGGCATATTGGATTTTGGGAAAAAGCTCTTCAAGAGCTTTTCAATGATGTATCACAAGTCAAAGTTAATAATTTCCTTAAGCTTCAAAATTCGGAATTGTTTTTTTTTCATAGTAGAATTTGATTACGCGTTGCCGCCATCATGAAACAAAAGAATGCTTCGAGTCATTATTCCATATTGCTGAGTTGTCATTAAATTGCCCAATTTATTTGTTAGTCAAAGGCTTTTTAAGTACTTAGTATGGCTGTTAATTATTTTAATGAAGAAAATTTACATATGGCTGAACTCTGAAACCTAACAGAAGTACAGAATTGATCTTTTTTGAAACCAAAACTTACATACAACTTACAAACATAGTGGAACACGTCAGGGACAACCACAGTACGTCGGTAATTGAAAATTGAAGAAAATACTGCAATTCCCAATTCAACCGTGTATCAAGGTCTAAAACAAGTTCGTATTCGTCCTTACAAAATCCACGGAGTTGAGTTTAATAGAAAAATTAGTTTTAGTGAATGGTTTATAAGAACATGCCAATAAATACCGAACATTCAATCTAAAGTTGTTTTGACAGACAAAACACGATTTACAAATGGTGGAGTATTTAATAAGCATAATCATCATTGCTGGGAAATAGAAAATCCAAATAATTCAAGCGAAAGGCGTCTACAAACAAGATTTAGGTATGATGTGTGGTGTGGCGTTATAGGTGGGTTTTAAAATAGCCGTTATTACGTCTTACAAATAAAATAACACCTATACTTTTGTATTTTGAACAACAAATTGATTGGGCCGTTTATTTTCGTTGAAAATATAATGGGAAATAAGATATTTGCCACGATTGTAGGAATAAATTAATCCTGTTATTAGGGATTATCTTCAATAATAGCCCCATTGCTTGACCGGTGAGGTCACCTAACGTTATACCTCTCAACTTTTATTTATGGGGATACACAAAAAGTGAGGTATATGAATATACCTTGCCTAAAAAAATCGCCAGGTATTGGAAGTCTGGGCACAAGATGTTTTAACGAACATCAACGGAAATACGTTAGGGGAGAACGGGGAATGATGGTCACTTAAGGGAAAAGAACTGTGAGTGATGTGATAAAACCGTATTTTATTCAGTTTTCCAGTGAAATGTGTTCGTTTGTTATTTACCTATGTTATATTCTAATTGGGTTCGTAATACGCATAAGATTTGTTTTTTCATGAAACAAAATCAAACTGGCTGGTATTACTCTATGAGGTCAGGCAATGGCGGTTTTAGGTCGGAATAGCTGAGTAAAAATAATGATACGCTAAATTTAATTGATTATTACTTAAAAAGAATGTATAAACGTATCAAGTCATTTGAACTTTATTTTATCATATCTAGACAAGAATATAGGAACATCGCAAAACATAATTACACTAATTATTTAATTAACTAACCAGTATTTATTATCATATATTTCTAGGAAAACAAATATATGCTAATTATATGCACGCGTAAATTTCACTGAAATAAAATTATTTGCATTTGCACCACTTCAGACGGAAAATTCTGTTTTCATTTGAAACTGTTACTAGAAGAAAGTCTCATCCGAATAGTCCTGATCGGAATCAGACGATTCAAATATTTTTCTTTTAACCGATTTCTCAACTTTACGAGCACATTTTTTAGTGTGTTGTTTACCCTCTTTCATTCTTAAATGTTCTTCACGTTTTTCTTTCTCTTCTAGTTTGATCATTCCAGAGGGGAAACCTCTTCTGAGAAAATGAGTAAGACTGGTTCATGTTCAGAGGGGTTGGAGCATTTCTTAAACGTTGGATCCACTGAATAAATATTTCCTTGTTAGTCCAGCCGTTTTTTGATCCTTTTTAAAGAGATCGAAGTGATCCATTCCCTTCCAGAATAGATGACGTTCCTAGTCTGGCGTGAATGAAAACGGGCCCAGCGGCATTGAATGGACAAATAATGGTGGTAATTTGCCCTCTCTCAATTGACTTTTGCTTTTTGCGGCCGAAATTTTGTTTGTCTTGAACTATTCTAATACCCGTTTCGTCCACGTTACAAATATTGTTAGGTATAAACTTAAATTTCTCTATCACGTTTTTGTGGTTTTCCTGTGTCTTGTTGAAGACGTTTATTCGGTTCATTCTTAGCAGCACTTCTAAATGGCTTCTCTTTTGATAATTGGCTAGAGGAAAAGGCACCTTTTCTTCCTAGACATGGAAAACACGCCATAGATTTTTCAGTCTTTCTTGAATGGTACTGAAAGGAATAGCATGATTCTTAGCAGCACTTCTAATGGATTTCTCTCTTTGATAATTATTAAAAGCTGAGCTGTGCCAATTTCGCCTTACTAGTCGAATGAATGTGATGCCTTGGCATCTAAAACATACAAAAATATTATAATGGTCATATAAAACTTGGAAAAATATAAAAAGATTTCGCTGTAAAATGAAGGTTTTTAAAAATTCAGTGGCGTTGATTTTGGGTATTTTGAGAGCTTCAACCCTCCTAATATCTACACCACTGAATTAAATGCAATTCTAACAAGCGCCTTAGAATGGGCCATGTCTTCTACACCAAAAAGGTGCTCTTGTCTGATAGCTCTTAACTCAACTGTTTCCGAGAAAAATGGCATTCAATGAGAAAAAACATTATTTTTAAGAATCATTTTCATTAACAATTTATTAACAGTAGGCATAACATTTTGGAAAGAATGCAAGTAATAAATTGTAAATTACTACTTATTGAATGAAAAACAAATTCTGCAAGTATTCTACGTGGGCTTCGTTCACTTAAATACATTAGAATGGTAAATAACATGGTGGTAAGATTGTTATGTAGTTATTTGTATTTGTATACTTTCAGTTTTCTCGAAATGTTGTACCTACTGTTAATAAATTGTTAAAAAATTATTCTTAAAATTATGGTTTTTTTCTCATAAAATGCGATTAACCAAGAGTGCCTTTTTGGTAGAGAAAATAAAGGCGGTTCTAACACGCTCCTTGAAATTGCACTTATTTCAGTGGCGTAGAAAGTAGGGGGATTGAAACCCACAAAATACCCAAAATCCACCCCACTGAATTTTCAAAAAACTTTATTTTGCGGTGAAAACAAGGGACTTAATGAGCACAAATTGTCTGAGAGCTGAACATCATATCTCACACGGTTTTCGAGATATAGTCCAAAAACTAAAAAAAAATTCAACTTTGACCCCCTGTATATTGAAAACGGTACGTCTGGGCATATAAGTTCATAGGAAAAAAAAGTCTTATTTTTTCACCTTCTCTATGCACATGCTATTATTTCCGGGCACCCGGTATATATATATATATATATATATATATATATATATATATATATATATTTATGGAGACGTTACAGCGTATAGAAATGTAAACGCAGCCATATAATAGTAAAACAATAATGAATTCGAAAATAGTAGGAACTATAGAAAATGAATTTATTTTGAAATTTTAATAAAAATCCATTTAACATGGTATGTATTTGTACAGTACATGATTGATAACACATTACCGGATGTATGAAATCAAAATTAAAAAAAAAATCAATACAGATAATAGTAGGTAAGTTTGGAGACTTCTGGAACACACCACATTTCCAAGGCCCCACATTTCCAAGGTTACCACTTTATCAAGGCTACCACCTGACCAAGGTTGCACAATTGCAGTGTCTGACCTACTTTCACAAAGCCCCACACGCCCAAGTTCACAAACCATGAAGGCCATTCGTATGCCCTACTTCCTCGAGGTCCCAAAAGCTTGCGCAATACCAAGGTCAGTCATCTCATACATTAGTAAAGTCATTTGTGATGACCACGCACTGAATGCTACCTGATACACACTCTAGAAACCAAAAAAAGAAAACGATATATTAATAAATTTTTTGCCAGTATAAACAAAAGACATGTACAATTGTATTATTCAGAAATATGATTATCTTTAGGAATAAAACATTTTGATTTAGTACAAGTGCAAAAGGTTCTTTCCACTTCCGTTTTATTACATCTGCGTAGACGTGGTGCAAGTAACTGAGCATACGTGCAGTGTGGTGCCCATCGGATTGTCAGATGGTTGCCATCACCATAGTTATATATCTATTGGAGCATATACAATGTATGATGTCTGTCTGTCTGTCTGTTTATATTTGTCAGTTGGTCTGTCTGTTTGTATGTAAAGCTGTCGACGCGCTCAGTCAGTTAGTCTGCGGTCGCACTATTGGGGTCGCCGTTTTTCTGGAAATAAAGCGTAAGTAGTAGGAGACCTGTGTCAGTCATACTTACTATGTCTATCTCGATCACTAGGAAAGACCACTTGTCGAAGAGGTTGATTACAATAATGGATGAGTTCGTAAATCCCACCAATCTCTTCGACAGTTTCCAATATCATCTCCAGATGTATAATGGCGTGATCATAACCACAGAGTACAGCTAGGCCTATAACACTATTACAGTCAAGGTATAATGTTAGAAGCCTAGTGTGGGCTCGGTCGAGCTGCTCTTCAAGAGAGCTTTCCGTAATCACATCATAATTCCGGACGAATGGTAGTATTGTGATCAGATAAAAAGACAGAAGTGTTATTATGAAAGTAGTACGAAGGAAATACATTCCGTAAATGTGAGACGTTCCCATGTGATGATGCGATGTGCGTAAAAGAGCCAGTACCACCCTGCAACTATCAAAAAAGCAGAATTGCTTTGAGCGGCATTGTCTCTCGACGCATCGCACACATAATGTTGTATACGGGGGGAAGAACAGTGCGACCAATAGTCATAGGGATGTGGCTTTCCAAAACCAGGCATCGTCAATTTCTTCGTCTTCACTACCGTGCAGGTCAGCGTCATCCCCGTGGTCCTAGATCTCCTGAGCAACGTCGGCGTCATTGTCATCAGGTACCATTTCCTGTGCACGGTTTTGTACGGTCAGGTCTAGAGCGCTTTCGTCACGTCTGTATATGTTACGTGTTATAGAGTTCATTATGTCGTCCTCATCGCTGCTCTCTTCCACGATGACTTCGTTGCAGAAGTCTGTCTGGGTAAGTAAGCGTTGCTGGCGGAGAGCGTCATTGTCATAGTCGTCGGAATCGTAGGTGTAGGCCGATTACCACGTCAGAGTCGTAGTCACCAGTGTTGAGGTATTCGTTGTCACAACACAAGGAACATAATCCCACAACACTGGAAGATACTACGCTGCAGATATCACTATTAGTATCAGTCTCGTCGTTAAGAAAAGGTATATCGGTTTGTTCGTTGCTGTTAGTGATAACTTCAACGTTTGTCAGGTCGAGTATTACGGTATTGGCGTCCAAGTCATGCTCCTGCTCACTGGTTTAGCAACCCACGGCGATGGGGGAGAAATACGAGGAAGGAATACGACTTCAGGGGAAGAAACCTGAGGGACGGGGAGAGGTGTTGATGACACCAGCGGGATAAAGGAGTCGGGATAATTAAATGCCTCAGGCGATGGCGATCGGGGGATCGCATCAACCTGTGGGGTTGGAGTTGGTGGGAGGACGGGGGTAGAGGAATCAGCAGAAAATACTGCCTTAGGCGAAGGTGTGCGAGAAAGCACATCAACCTGAAAAAAAAGAAAAAAATGTTAGAAGTGTCAATACCACAACAAAAATTTTTACCTGAGGTAATTCAGCGTTGCCATGTGATGGGCAAGTTGATCTAGAAGGATTCATGGTAAGTAGTGGTTATTCGGTACTGTAGAAGCAGCTGTACGAATGATTTCTACTGTTTTCGTTTCGCTAAATATAGGTGTTTCCCCTACTAAAAACTACGTTTTTCGTGCATTTTTAGAAAACATTTTTCAAGGTTTCGACCAGCATGACTGTGAAATAGCTTTGCGGTTTTTAGATACACCGCCTCCAGCGGACGACTTGGATGAGGTTTTATATTGCAACTGTGAGCAGGCAGCCCTGGACGAAATACTGCTCGCCCTACAACCTGTAAGTGATCCGTATGAGACTACATCGTCACCCGTGAGAGATCAGGTAGCAGTGCATCATGTGTTAAGTCCTGGTTGCATTGCTATTGTGAATTCTCTCAGTCCTGTAATGCAACCAGGGCGGGGGATTACTGTATCTCCGACTACTCAGACCTCTGAGGGTGTTGTACCTGATGATCAGTCGTCTACATCGACAACACGTTTAGAGGGTGGGGTAATAGGAAATCCATTCGAGGGTTTGCTGACCCCTGCTTCTACCGCAGAATTTATGGAAGAGTGGTTGTACCAGAGTTGTACGGTAGAAGTGGAGGTCAGGGAACATATTTCTGAGAGCGTCTTGAGCCCCACTTGTATCGACGAGTTTGATCGGGAGTGGAGTCCGATGAACTGTTCGATACAATCGGAGCAAATGGACACATCATCAGAAAGTATTCTCAGTCCTGCGGCTGCTGCACACTTTTTGGATATTATTATTATCTAGTCCTGCAGAGCTGATGCTACAGTTACCTGCGCCATCACCGGTGAGGGATGTAGTGGAAAACGCAGTATCTTGTTCCCAGAGTGTATTGAGTCCTACTTGCTCCGCGGAGTTTCTGGAAAACAATTGGTTATAACCCATTGTTTCCAGTCCAAAGTACATAGTAGGGGATATACAATGCTGGGTAGAATATGTGGAGCAGCAACTCGTACACAACTATACCCCTTATACTTTTAACTCCTTTGATAACAGTTGTAATTAATCAAAGTAAAGAAAGCAAAGGTGTAAAAAAACTGTGTTACCAAAGGAATCATAACAAAACACGTAACACAACCCTTACTTATGTATATACTTTTTGTTACAGATCGTAACAAAGCGTTTGAATGTGAATGTCTGAAGAAATTTTCTAGAAAGGATTCTCTACTTCGACACCAAAAAACTTCATGTTGGATAAGGGTACCAGTAACTACCCCACCTTTTGGAGCGCAGGAGGTTGTGTGGCAAAATCATACCACAGGTAGCAATACGGTGCAAGCCGGTACTGTCGACAACAACAAAACAGATTCCTTTGCACAACCCGGGCCATCAGGGTTAAACCGCAACAATGTGGAATACAAGCGTGATAGTAATTCCTTTGCGAAACCAGGGCCATCAGGTTTGAACAACTCATGGAAGCGTAAGTTAGATCTACTCAATGACAAAAAAAGAGTAACAGAAGTGTTGATATTGTACACTGCACTGATTGTTCAATAAATGTACCGCGGTATGCTTTTCAAGGACACCTTAGAAGCAACAAGCATAAATCAGATGTATGTCTACTCGTTGCTACTGGGGTTGAAGTTATTCGAAATGCATTTAAACAACGTATTGTTTCGTATAGACTATCCCCAAGCAATAGTCACACTGATGTGCAAACTAATACAAATTCAGTTGCAGAAACACTTCTCCTAAACTGTAATGTTGAGTTATTTGGTTAGTACTTTTTGAACAGTAGAGAAAGTACGGAACTTAAATCCTTTCTGACTAAATATGATATTCTAAGTGTTGGGATGGTGGTGGAAGATTATTTTCAAAGCTTAATGGAAATATTGGATACCAAACAATCTGAATATAAGCATAAAGATTCTGGTAAGTGTGTTATGTGTAGTAGGGTAGTGCATTATTAATATATGCTGTTATGTAGGGTGGTCGCTGGTGAATTTCGTATATTTAGAGGTGAACATGTTGAAATTTTCTCCCACCACGGGTTCATCCTATATGAATGTCTCACCTGAAATTTCGCAGAAACATGCCATACTGAATGTGAAGAATAGTGATAATTGCTGCTTTGAATGGGCTATTGTATCAGCTTTAGTGACACCGAAGGGTCTACCACAGCGGACAACTTCTTACCCTGATTTCAGAACGTTATTCAACTGGAATGGTGTAGAATTTCCTGTTAAGTTGACTAACATTGCAACGTTCGAGTACAACAATAATATCTCTATCAATGTTTATGGACTGGAGGATACGTATTGTGATGGTCATCGTATACCTGAGGTAGTGGGTCCTCTCTACTATACTAAAGCCAAACAGTCAGTTCATGTTAATTTACTACTATTAGTCAGTAACTAAACGATAATCAGCAGTATGTATGGATTAAATTTTTTTCTCGTTTACTTAGCAGCCAAATAACCCGGCGGAATGGGGCAAAATATTTTTGTGATTCATGTCTTTATTATTTTAGAACGCAGGAGCAATTAACTCAACACGTGTCTCGTGACTGTAATTTCGTATACACAAAATTACCTGACGTAATGCAAAGAAAAGACAGAACCGGGGAGTTCTATGCGAAAAATATACTTGCGTTTTTAAACTATCAACAGCAAATGTTTCTGCCATTCGTAATATATGCAGACTTTGAAGCGCTATTAGTACCGGTAGATACCGCTGAACCCGATCCTGAACAACCCTTTACGATAAAGACTTGTAAACATGAGCCATACTCGTTTAGTTATTATATTAAGTGTGGTGTAAACGATTTGTGGTTCAAATTAGAAATGTATAGGGGGGTTAATGCGATGAATAGAAAGTGATGTAAAACGGATATATAATGAACATTTCAAAACTATTGTTCCAATGTTACCACTAACTGATGAACAACAGGTGATACATGAACAAAGTCGAAATTGTTATATATGCGACAAGATTTTTATGGACGATCTTACAAATCCAAAGGTACGAGATCATTGTCATGTCACTGGTATATATCGTGGTGCGGCACATTCAAATTGTAATTTAAACTATCAGTTAGTGGTTATGATGTTGACCTATTTATCAAACAGTTAGCGAGTGAAACTGAAGAAATTAACGTACTTCATGTTAATAGTGAAAAATATATAACATTCGGTAAGCATATATTTGTAGATGAATTTGTAAACAGTCGCGGCCATAGGGAAAAGAGGTACATAAATTTGCGATTCGTCGATAGTTGTAGGTTTATAGCCGCATCGTTAGATGCGCTATCTCAAAATTTGTCAGACGAGCAACGTATAGAGGTAAGGAAATATTTTAGTGATGATAATGACTTCACCCTAGTTAGAAAGAAAGGTAGTTTCCCCTATGCGTACGTAGACAGTTTTACTAACTTGGATGATGTTACGGTTCCATCCTATGGCAAATTCTATGATAAAATGCGTGATGCAAATACATCCGACGAAGAATACTGTCGCGTCCTACAGGTATGGGATCACTTTAAGTGTAATACACTCGGTGATTATGCTGATATATATTTAAAATCAGACGTGCTGCTGTTGGCTGACGTGTTCGAAGGCGAAGGCGGTTCTGTCTGAGCGTGTATGGGTTAGAACCGGCACAATATTTTACTCCACCCGGATTAGCGTGGGGCGCTATGTTGAAATGTACTAAAGTAGAGCTAGAATTATTAACTGATATGAATATGTACCACTTTTTTAAGAAAGGTATTCGTGGTGGAGTGAGTATTTGTATCAAGCGGAGAAGTATTGCTAACGAGTTTGTTTCAAATTATGATCCTAATCGTCCTAAAGTCTTTTTACAGTATTTAGATGCCACGAATTTATACGGATGGAGTATGCGCAATATCTTCCTCATGATGGGTTTATGTGGTTAACTGAAGAAGAAATTCAAAACTTTGTTGTACTGAAGATTAATGATGATGCTGATATTGGGTATGTACTAGAGGTAGATATACACTATCCACACCACCTGTGTGATGAACACAATGAGGAGGAGAAGTTAATTCCGAACCTGTGTCATAAGACCAATTATGTTATACATTACCGATATTTAAAACAATGTATAGAGCATGGTTTAATTGTTACTCATATTCATAGGGTTTTACGCTTTCGTCAAAGTCCACGGCTAGTACCATACATAGACCTTAACACAGCTCTCCGAAATCAAGCAAAGAACAAATTCGAAAATGATTTCTTTAAAGGTATGAACAATGGTGTATTTGGTAAAACAATGGAGAATGTCGACAAAAGAAGAGTTATCAAGTTATTAACGCATTGGGAAAATAACGGTCGTCGTGTGGGTCTAGCACGGTACGTCGCAAAACCACAATTTAAAAATTTTATTCAATTCGCTTGTTTGCGGTGGAATTGTCGAAACAGGTTGTTACGTATGACAAACCCGTATATGTCGGATTTAGTATTTTGGATCTCTCGAAAATTATAATGTATCGTTTTTTTTACGATATCTTGCGCAGTCATTACGGTAATAATGTAACATTGCTGTATACAGACGCAGATTCTTTAATTGTTGAGATAACAACTGATGATGTGTATGCCCATATGCGGAATAATGTTGATGAATATAACACATCCAACTATTAAAACAGTCTTCATGGTATTACAACGAATACATCCGTCGTCGGAACAATGAAAGATGAGTATGCAGGGAAAGCGATCCACTATTTTTATGGTTCTGAATCAAAATCATATTGTTTAAAGCTTGCTGACAACGAAGTCGTTAAGAAAGCTAAAGGAGTTAAGAAAGTTGTTATTCAAAAATTGTTGACGGAGGTAGACTACAAAACTGTTGCAGAGGCGTCTGATAAAATAGTAACCTTACATGATATTTATACAGAAATGATAAACAAAATTGTCTTTAGGTCCTAGGATGACAAACAGTATCGATTACGTGATACATGTTCAATATAGGCGTGGGGGCATTGGAGAATTACCGAATTGGAGAACGTCGATCCTTTAAGCGGTTTACTGGAGGTTGCTAGGGAAATGAATTTGTATGATCCAGCAGGTATACGATAGTTTGGGTACTGGCACTTGGTAGCTTTAGATATATTCTCCCCATAAGGAAACTAGTAGTAATATTAGTTAACGGTAATCTGCAAACCAAGGTAACATCTCAGTTTGTGTAGTCACTGCAATACTTTGTGGACTATAATATTATTATTATTATTATGTAACAATTCCTTATCGAAAGAATATATACAGAATGTACAAAATAATGTGTGATATAAAGAAATAAACATAATAAACATTTACAATTTTTTATTTAAAAAGCGTCATAAAGTTTATTGCATTACATATGTATCATACAGATAGTATACATTAGCCAGAGCGCAGTCGTATGATGATTCAGAATGATAGAAACAAACTGGATGCAAAGCTGGAAGAGCGGGATGTTCATCAAGTTCAGTAACGGGCTGGGACAAACAGTTTCTGATGTAATCTGCTTTCTTTCTAACCTTGACATAGACAGAATCTGTTGGTTGAGAATTCTTCGAAAGTGATGTGGCTGTGTATGCCCCTCTTCCCATTTTATACAGTACTGGTTATGCATTAACCAAGTAGCCGAAGGCGACTCTCTGCATCTAACGTATGCCACGGTACGGTGATTTAAAAATATAGTGAGCAATTTGTTTTGCATTAAAATTTCGAGTATTTCGGTATAAAAGCTTTTGAAACCTTAAACCCTTGTACAACAACCATGACGGGCATGGTATTACAATTGTACTGCTTTGGTTAACGCGTTGTACATAACTAAACGGTCATGGTGTATAACACAGTATGCGGTCGTATTGGCGGTATGTTGGCTGATGTTTCGAACTCTATACGAACTACAGCTTTAAAGTGTAATGCCTCTTTTGATTTGAGCAATCTACCACTATCAATGATGCAGCTGACGTAAATTGCCTAGGTGTGAGTAATGGTTGACCATCTCTTTGATAATATGACATTTGGAATTTAGCAAACATTTCATACAACGTAGCAAAGCAATTGTTATCATAATTAAGGTTTAAATTGTCATACGGATAACGGTCCGTGTTAAGAAACACCAGAATATTCTTTAGTGCACATTTATCGAATCTGCTCATATTTTGCAGAACATTATTCTCGCCCAGTTTGAAATCCTATAATAATGTTCTAGGTGTTTCTATACTAGTAGATGTTTTAATTGCCCATGTATGCTTATCTGTTGCTGAAACGGCGGAATATGTGTGAGTTTTCCAACTTCTAAATGCTACCGGAGTATTTACATTTTTATCAATGTACTTGGTTAATGCCAAGCCTTCCGCTAATGCTGGAATGATATGCGGAACTTTCCAATATATTTTATCTATGTTAACTTTTAATGCTTCCTGGGCAGTTATAATTACTGCGTCGTTATCACTATTACTGCGAAATAAAACCAGTTCTTGTCTAATGTTCAAAATCACCTTATTGTAATCTTCAGCAAAGCCGAGTAGCAGTCGCAAAGGTACACAAACATTGAAATAGCCTTGTGAATTTGTTATTGTTCTGTTTGAGCTAGGAAACCAACCCGCATTTTCATACCGAGCGAGATCATTAGACGTCAATGATACCAATCCTTTCATTGTCGACGTTATTCCTACTTTATTTACGGAATCTACCACTATTCTATTCATTTTGTATCGAATTTCGCTAAATAAGAATGCGATACCATTAATTAACAAACCGCGCGATGTTAGACACAGTATCGTCCTGCTTCAACAATCTTCCCTCTACGTAAACATAGCTTTCTGATGGTAAGGTGCACATGTCTTCTTGAAGTTAATGTCATGGTTACTTTCATATTTGCTTTCATAGTATTATTATTCGCTCGTAAAGTAATATATCCTCTTAATTCCTTCACTGTCTCGTTAATATATTTATTCAAATCCGTAATTTCGTATGATCCTGGCGGTATTGTAATTCTCTCTTTTCCAAATACAAGTTTGTTATTCTTTGAAGTAACGTTTTGTATAGTATTGAAAGATTCAAAACTAGTCAGCCCCATTACATATTCCGCCTCATTATCAAGAAAAATCGGTGGATTAAAGGTGGCTTGCAAGATAGCGTTTTTACCGGTAAATGTAAAAGTGTACGACATTACGACCACGTAACGACTACTGTCAATCAGAACCAACAGTCATATAAAAATCGTAGGACCAAATGACCACAGTTGTTTGTGTTTAAGTGTTGCACCTTGGTAAAGTTATAATCAATTATGTTTTTGCTACCATCACTTTTAAAATAGTGGAGTAATTCAAAGAGTGGTTTAATATGCCCTATGCTATCAAAATATGTAATCTGTCTATTACGCTTGATGTAAGCTGTCCAGTGTGTTCCCTTGTTATTTTGATCGTCCATATTCACGATACCACATTCATCTGCATGGATCTGTGTAGGTAAATTATCTCGCATATATATTCCTTTAAAGTAGGGAATCTTTAATTGCTCAACAAATTTTGATAGCTCAATATTATTTAAGGCGTGGTGTGGCAGCTTCAGTGGGAGTTTTTGCATACGGTTGTAAATATAAGCCTAAACCTCGTTTATATGGTTTTATATATAAACCCCTTCCTAATACTGCTGCTTCCATTGCTTGATTGGGTCGTTTGGTTTCTTCTAACGTTTTTGTCGCGGATTTTGCGTCAAAAACTGCCTTCGCTACTGCAGCAGCACCTCCACCTAAATAACCTAAAGCTCCTAATGCTGCTAAGAGGGGAATAAGAGGTATAAATACACACGTTTTGGTATTGGTAATATTCTGTTCTTGAGCATCATAATTGTTTTGTGTTTCAGAGCGCTTAAGGCTTGTTGTATTGTGGCTTTTAAAGATGATCGAAGTTTACCACCAACACGATGTCTCGCTAAAAGGATTGCTTTGTTAAACGGAATTGCTCTGTTTCTAGAAGCACGCTTTCTTCGTTGCAATTTGGTTCCCATTCCCACTCTCCTTTTTCCTGCCAGTGTTTTGCTTCCCATTCCCATTGTCCGTTTCATTACACCGGCTATGGTTAATGCTGCAGCCCTCTCTCCAAACGAGGCGTTTGTGGAACGAAATCTATTCCAAGCCTTTTGTTGCAAAGTCTTATCGGCTATATGGCGCTGTGTTAGATCGTTGGATTGGGAGTATGCAATATCGGGTTCTTTACACGCTTCGTCCAATTCGTTAATACCCCTATCACCGCGAGCTAATCGTTCTTGTAACGATTCGAAAATATGTAGTATCTGCAAATCACTATACCAACCGAAATACCAATACCTGCGAAATTTAATGGAACCCATAAAAGAATTGTATTTTGAATACAGTGCAAATAGTGATGTTATATCCCTAGTGATTCCCGTAAAATTCAATAAGATTTTTGATGATGTAGCGTGTCATAAACAAAATGAAATAAGAGATCATTTCTGTTTTGGCAGACATCAAATAATGATTTTTCTATCTGTGTCAAACTTATTCTTCAATCCAAACAGCTTATACGTGATATTATTCTTTTCAACAAGATAACACTAATCTTAAGCAGTGTATGATGATCACGTTAATGTTGATACGTATTGATAGATTTAAAATTTGTGTTTCTGTTGCTGGCGTGACAAATTCGGATTCTTGTGATTGATAAAGAAAGTGACGTTAATGCAGGTCGTTACCGTAAATAGATTTGACTGCTTCATTGCTTATAAATTTTGCAGAGTATGTATCATGCATCGTAATGGACGTTAGTACAATGCTCGCAAATGTGCAAAATATGCTAATCTGAAGAGACACTGCACTTACAGAACGTGCAATGGAGTACACTTTAAATCAATCACAACCATTAACACAATTGATTACTAAACAAGATGGTTCTCTCATCAAGCTGATACCCGTACACCAGAAGTGAAAAACTGAACCCATTGGCAGTAAATGAAATTCATACACCTAAAGATCGGATTAAAGTCCACGTACTCTTGTTCTGACACTATGCACGACCTGTACAGGAAACTCTGATTGCTGATACCACTGACGACGGGTGGAAATTCTACTTTCACAATTGAAACAGAACTGTTAGCTACTGGATCAACCGTCTTTGAAAAGTATCTCAATCAGTAAGGATTAGCAGTACTATGTCGAAGGTATATTTAGATACCGAATCGAATATGACTTGACATATGGTGTACATTTTGTTGCGAAGAAAATTTCTTATTGGCGATGCTGACTAGACTTTATGGAAGAAAATTTGCGTATCGCTCTTCCTGATGGACATCCTTAGACTATGAGGCACACTGGATTATTGAACCACTGTTTAAAAAGTGCCAGATTCAACAAACGTGATCTACAGCAATATAATGACATTTTGTGTGTACAAATTCTGCCCGACGTAATTATAACTCTGATGATCAAATCAGATGAAATAATAGTAAGAAATACACTGAGATCATTAGACCATTACTTCGACCTAGAAAACGTTCTGCTACTTCATCACTTGCACCTCAAGCCACCAGGTCTCGAACAACTTCTATCTCCAAAAGAGGAGGTGGGATGCAACTGTTGCGTTACAATAACAAATCTATTGAGTTTGTACCTTGGAATAATCTGAATAAGTTAGTAGATTGGTTAAGGGAACTATTAGGATCAATGTCAGCAGGAAATATAATTGACGAACTACGTAACGCAAAAGTTATAAAGTAACATTTCTTGTTATAAACCTGTTAGTATACTCATTTCGTTTCATTGTTACAACGACTATCACTAAAGATAGTACTGCATGTTCATCAGTAATGCCAATAGATAAATTTGGTGGACACCTTCATCATCAAATGACCATAGATAAATTTGGTAAACATATTACTCAGCATCACAGTGATGCAACGCACAATGATGACACCAAATCAGGTGATATATATTACGAAACTTATTTTACCTTGCAAGGTTTATTGCATAAGAAGACAGTAGATATTCCATTGGGTACAGATGGAAAATATTTGTTTCTTTATACAGAGTGTACAATAACGCATTGTATGTGGTCACCTCACATTCTTCATCTTCAAGTGGATGATCTACTATATACGACGCCGCTGTATATAATTAATCGAACTATTCGTAAGGAAGCTGTGATTCAACCTATAATACCAGAAGATGTCGAATTTATGAAAGAACAATCATTCATCATAGAGATTCTACTAAAATCCAAAGCGAAAAATGAGTAAAGCTGATGTTGTTGAAGAACTGCACAAACCAGCAAGGAGAATTTTCCGCGGCATTGTGTAGTACTCAAAGGGTTAAATGATCTATTTCAAGCCGATTTAGCGGAAATGATCCATATGCTGGGGTGAACAGAGGATTTCGATACATTTTAGCAAATATCTTATAAAACAATACCGGACACTTCGGTTATTTTACGTATGTATTACGGCGACATGGACACTATTGCCATCTAACGGTTTGGAGTGACGAATTGGCCAGATTTAAATATTAGGAGTCATAATTAGCAAATCTTCAGCTTTCAGAAACATTTATTTAAATAAACATTAACATTTTTACATTAATAATAATTAAATTTATTCATGCAAGAGCTTTTTGGTTTTCATGTTTCTTTTATTTTTCACAGAGGACAAATTATTATTTAAAGTTTTAATATATGAATTAAAATTAACATTTAAAAATTTATTGACATAAATTTGTTGACACTGCACAGAGTGGGCAACTTTCTGATAGATGAATTATGCTCTTAAGTCTGCCTTTAACATTGTAAGATGATGTTAAGAGAAACGGTTCAAATTTTCGTCAATGGTCTTCTTTAATAGTGTTGATATTAATTTTGCATTTTCATTCGGGAATAGAAAAGAGGTGGCATTACCATATTTTTGAAACTAATAAAAGTTCATCTGCAGAAAAAGACTCGCTAGGAGACGTTAGCTTTTAAATACATTCTTCATGCAGTAACTTGCTGCACACCCAACCAGTAACATAAGTGATTGAATTTGCAGTATGTGGATCGTCAACTATATTAGCATAATCATCAATAGTTTCATTTTGCTTAATGTTATCTTCATTGAAATCTATTTTATATTTACTACTTTCTAAATCTTTCTTTTTAAGTAGAAAAGAGTCGAAGTCCATTTGACAGTTTCCATCATCTGAAGGTGAAAGCATTTGATTAACCATTATAGAACGTAAAGCTAGCCTAAATTTTGTTGCATCCGGTGTCACATTATTACCACCTTTATACCTAACAATGGAAAACAAATTTTCAATACAGTCTTTTGTTAATCTTCTCGTTAGCAAATATTCAAAATTATAGTTAACAGATAAATCTTCAAATAACAGTTTTAATGCAGCTATATTCCCCAACCATCCTTCAATCAAGGTGTTTTTTGCTTCATGATTTGAATTTTTCCTAACAAGTTTGCCATTTTGAGCAAGTGCTTCCAGTGCCATGAATTTTTCTTTAAAGCCCTCTTATACACTCTAGGACTACTTAAACTGCTTGAATTGAAACAATCAAATAGGTCGTCTATATCATGCAAAAATTCCGCTGTATGGATGGCTTCACTTTCCATAAGATTTAATGCCACCAATATTAAAATACCGTTCCCAACAGTTTGACTCATAACTTGAGCTGCCAAACAAACTCGCATAGGACTAAATGGTGGTAAAGTTATATGTATATCTTTTAGTTTGCTTGCTAATCTTGGACTTCTCACTTTATCTTTTCGTAAAAGCTTTGGATGTGTTCGCATTTACAAATCTTATCATCAATTTTAAAATTATATTTATTTAGATTATTCCTAACAGATTTTAACGGTGTGGCACATCGTACATGAAGAATATTTTTCGCCATCAATTTCACAATAGGGTTTTGTTGTCGATATATGTAGCAAAGTTCTCATTTTTCTGAAATTTGACCCTTGATCACAAACAACGACTTTTGGAGTAAAACCTGCACCCTTTAATTTATTAATAGCAGATAACAAACTATCTTTGATCTGGCTTCCAGGCATAGCACCTCGAGACAAGAAATATTCCCATGACTTGTTTAAAGTTTAATTTAAGACCTTTAATCATCATGACCAAGGCCTCGTTAGCAAAAACAACCTTTTCAACATTAATGGGCATATCGGGCCCCATATCTGGAATGCCTTGAAAATGATCACTGCAGGCATTATACATTATTGCTTCTTTTAATGACATACCATCTAAAGCTATCGAAACTACTCTATCCGCCAGTGACAGCGTGTTACTTTTTAAAGTCAGCGTTGCAAAAATATTTTCATTCAGACCTCCTTGTATATTTACTTTTTCTAACCATCTACGAATTGATCGAACTGAAGGTAAACACAAAGTTTTTTCTAAAAAACGATAAGCAGACGATGAACAGTAATGTAGTGCAAGAGCAAAATTTTCGTCGTATTCAGAACATCTTCGACCTTTTCTTTTATACCTCCTCAAACGACACTGGTTTAAAAGAAATTCGCTTTCGGTCCCCAAAATTTGTTTCCTGTGAAACCGATTTGCTGTCTTAAGTTGTAAATTACTTTTTCGTAATTTTAAAACTTCAGATTTTAATTTAGAAATTTTTTCTGGGCAGAATGTAATTTGCATCTTTTCACTTGCACAATTGACGCTTTACGAACATTATGATTTTCCTCTTCGGTGACGTTATGTGATGAACCTAAAACCAAAATATGTATGTTATATAATTCATTTTATTGTAGAACTCTTTAATTACCAGCTACAGACAAAGAAGGTGTTTCCGTTTACGCTTTTAGGACTGTTTCTCAAACTAGTCGATGTCGAACCATACAAATTCAATGAGAAAACAATTCCTTTCTTCAAACTACAAAAAATGTTTGCATCGACTCACCATTTTATATAGTATACATACCCTTGAGACTTTAAATTTGGATTTCGAAAATCTTCATTTTTGAAATGTGCATCACACACTCTGCAGTTGTCGTACAGACGTTTGGACCCTTCATGCTTAAATATTTCATCAAGGTCTTCCTTTTACACTTCAACACCCATTGATGACACCTGCAGATAACAAATACTTAAACGTATACTTATACTTACATTGTAGTAAGTATACTTAATAATATATTTACAGTAATTATTTAAATAAATAACTAATTAAATAAAGTATTACCAGTGGCGTATTTAGAAATTGCTTCTGGGGTGGCAAACTTTTAGTCTGATCAGTAAAACGAATCAGCAATCGACTCATCAGTAATACAAACATTTAATTAATTTATTACTACATAACAATTCTCCCTATAACAAATGTTCCTTTCTACCCCGTTAATAATACGCCTGTGACTATTATAATAAATATGTATGTACGTAGGTATATTTAGTAGGTGTGTTATACTTACAAATCGTTGTCTTTAGGAAAGCGAAAAAATGATCGCGAATCTTTTTGCAACTTGTAATTTGAACAACCTATACAGCACAAATAATTCCACCTTTTCCTGACATGATTTCGTAATTTGTTTGTAACAACTCTGACTAAATTTAAAACAAACTAACCAAATTTGACATCTACCACATGCAAGTGTTCAAATTCACCACTCCAAGCCATAAGAGGTGTTGTAGTCGACTTGTCGCATGTTTTGTGTAGGAGTGTCCGGTATTATAGTGTAAGGTATTTGATTTTAGTGATAATAAATGCTTTCTCTAAGTATGTGTAGGCATTCCCCATCAAACGCAAGAATGGTAAACTAGTTGCAGATGTAATGGATAAACTTCTGTCTGGTTTCCAAAGAACGCCTACACATATACAAACTGATATGGGAACAGAGTTTTATAATGCTGAATTTAGAAAAGTAATGAAAAAATTTAATATTAATGATTACAGTAGTTATTCCAACTTGAAGAGTAGCATAGGCGAACTTGTAAATCGTACTCTTAAAGCAATAATGTGAAAAACATTCAGTGTGCAAGGTTCCCATAAATGGTTATCAATACTACCTCAAATTGTTGTTGATTATAATTCAAGAAAACATAGAACCATCGGATACAAACCTATAGATGTAACGGAAAAGAATGCTGCATCGCATTTTGAAACATTTAAAATGTCATAAAGTTTTTTACCGTAAAACGCCTAAAGTGGGGGATTATGTACGTATTAGCAAAAATAGAAGTGTATCCTCTAAGGGTTACACACCTAATTGGAGTTACGAAGTCTTTCGAATATCTGCAGTTAAACGTTCCAGTCCACTTATCTACACATTACGTGATAGTCGAGATGAACAGGTACAAGGACGTTTCTATGAACCTGAACTTCAAAGTGTTAAACATCCTGATATTCACCTAGTTCAACGTGTAATACGACGTCAAGGAAATAAGTATCACTTTAAATGGTTAGGTTTCGATAATACTCACAATTTATGGATTTCTAATAAAAACATTATATAATACGTTCTGTACGATTAATTACATATAGTGTATTATTATGCAATAAATAACTCTTTTTTTTATTTTAATTTTTTATTTATTCAAATACATACAATAGTATATACTACAAAAGCATTTTACAAGCACGTACTCACGATGTTGCTTTTTGAAGACTGGCGACAATATTTTATTACACTCTTCTATTCTTTTTTTAAAGCGTGCAGAGTCTCTAGCTAACCGTTCCCATTCTCCTTTTCGCTCCCATTCCACTACATAGTGAATTACGTTTTTGAGCTCATTAATGTACCCCTCCTTCACTAGCTGTGTCGCCATCTGTTGTAATATAATTCGGTAAATGATATTCTACTTCGTGCACAAATTGTTCCAAAGATACTTCTCTAAGGTGTTCTATTAATCGCTTAATACAACACATACACTCTACACCATCTTCATGCGATTGAAAGTATGTCTCACACAGACGTAGGTACTCCACTACCAAACTTATAAACTAGATTATCTAAATAGTCATCACTAAACCTACCCATTCCATACACTTTTTCGTGCTCAGCATCAAATTCTAATGACTGAAATTGGCATATTAGTCTTTGCACTGCACTAACACAATCTACAGCTTTAGGTCACGACCCTGCACTATAACACATCCACATACTGACTAACATTTATTATTATCCCTATTCTCTATATATGTTTATTACTACCCACTTACTACTTTGCGGTTTTCGCAACTTCTACATCAATATCCATTTTCTCCTTGACAAATTCTGCAGTTTCCATAACACATGCTACATTGACATCAAATATATCTTGCAATGGAGCTACAACCTGAGTATGTCAACATCAGGCATTTCCGCCGTCGCATGTATTATGTTATTATAAAATGCAGGACTTTCATAGTAGGTACTAGTTACTAGATCCAATCGGTAAATGACTATCTTAAGAAGTCTCCACAACTGTTCTACACACTCCCATCCTAAATAGTATGATTCTTCATAATCATAGATCTTCTTGTTAATAGTTTCATACGATTCGAACCCATGTTTGTAGGCAGCCATGACCCTTGAGGTATGTAGAAATAATTTATAATTATCCCTTGATTGTCCATATTATTTAAAAAATACTGCACATTGATAATCTAAAATATCAGGACATTCATTTGAATTCATAACACTCACAATCTTCGCCTTTTCTACCGCTTGACGTAATATGTTCTCCATTACATACGGTACTGATTTCACATGTACTCCCTCTTTATTTATATCCTACCTACCCATCTATTTCTACCGTCAAGGTTACCTACGTGACCTCGCCACTACAAGTTGTGCCCGTGGTCCCACCGTTTCAAGGTTTTATTTCATGGCTTTGTTCAAGGTTGTCTGGATAGCGCCAACAACTGTGAAGGTTACACTCGCGGTCTCGGCAGCTCCACCGTTTCAAGGTTTTCTTTCAATGCTTTGTCCAAGATTACTTCTCCTTCCACTACACTCCACAATCCCGAGGTCATCCACTTATTCAGCAAGGTTGCCTTTAGAAGGCCATGTTGTAGTTTAAAAGTAGGGATACAGTATACAGCATACAGCATCATGTACGTTCCAACAGTGTCAGTATGTCTGCTGGCCTTTCAAAGCACACTTCTAGTTATGAGTACAAATGCAGCCAATGTCATTATACAACAAATTACAAAGGTAGTTTAACAATTCATCTTAAAAAGCACTCTTCAAGTTCAAGTTGTGAGTTCGAATGTGACCAATGTTATTATGCAACAAATCGTAAAGGTAATTTTAAAATTATCTTAAAAGACACTCTTTAAGTAAAGAATTCAAATGTGACCAGCGTGATTATGCAACAAACTACAAAAATAATTTAACATTTCATCTTAAAAAACACTCTTCAAGTTATGTATTGGAATGCAATCAACGTGATTATGCAACAAATCACAAACATAATTTAACAATTCATCTTAAAAATCACTCTTTCAGTTGTGAATTTATGTGCAACCAATGTTATTATGCAACAAATCACAAAAGTAATTTCACATTTCATCTTCTAAATCACTCTTCAATTTATGTATTCAAATGCGGCCAATGTGATTATGCAACAAATCACAAAAGTAGTTTTACAGGTCATCTTAAAAAACACTCTTCAATTTATGGATTCAATTGCGGCCAATGCGAATATGCAACACATCACGAAGATAGGTTTAATATTCATATTAAAAAACACTCTTCAAGTAAAGAATTTAAATGTGACCGGTGTGATTATGCAACACATCGCAAAGATAAGTTTAATATTCATCTTATAAAACACTCCTCAAGTTATGAATTTAAATGCGGCCAATCAATTTGATTATACAACACCACTGTACAATTGTAAAGACTAAATTACATATAGTAGTAAGCAATAATATATTTATTAGTGATACCTTTAATTATTTTTTCATAAATTATTTGTGAACATTAGATATCTGATCGTTTGTATACTTATTTATAGATTAATGTTTAATTTATAAATGTAACATGGTATAGTTTTTACGTTTAATTTATGATAATATTGTTCTTAATGCCTAAGTATATAATAGGTTAGTGTTTAATTTACAGGTGTAACTTCATTGGAGTAGTTAAATACTTATGCTTTATACGTTTCGATAATAATTACCGTTATCGTCCTTAATAAATGGTAATATCTAACAATTGCTTAAGATGTTAAATCAAATGTATGAAAAAGATGAGAACGTAAACATAAGCCTGCCATTAATATAACAGTTCGATAAACGTATTAAGCCAACTATAGAATCTCATTTTAGTAAAGGATAACTAGATCTTTAATAAATGAAATGTTATTAAACTGCCTTGAAGATGACAAATCTTCTGATTTGTTATCTTCTGTCAATTTCTAACAGTTGAAAGCTAACAATGAAAACTGTCATAATCAAAGAGCAAACTGAAAAAAACTTGATCATATTTTGATGTAAGTGTAAAGTTGTGAAAAATTTTAATTTGAAATTGATAAAAGCATGCACAAACAGAAACTTGACATACCAATTAAAAATCTAGTCAATCCTAAAAAAAATAGTTTTTTGTTAATAATTGTTATTGTGCAGGGAAAACAATGTAGTATATATATATATATATATATATATATATATATATATATACATACAGGGTGTTCCTTAATGATATGCGAATATTGAAGTAGATGAATCTACACGAAAAAATAATTATAGTTTGCTTAATAAAGTACGGTCCTAAAATGTATCGTTACGGAAATACGGGGTGTTAAATATACACGAAAAATACGAAAATTAATTGATATCTTCTAAATCGCTAAACATTTTTCAGTGAAATTTAGTAAGAAGCTAGAGTGCATGAAAGTGGATATTTTTCGATACGAAGTTAAATTCCAGCTTCAGCAGTGGCGTGCGTACGGGCACTCACTTGGATATTTTTGAAGAAAAAAAATGATACGCCATTGATTTCTTGAAAAACAAAATTACATTTTAATTCCTCGTTCAATTTGAAAAATAAAAGTTCTCTTGAATTATGTTCCTAGAATGTTCCGTTTGGGAGTAATAAAATAAAAACCGTTGTATTGTACGAGAAAATTATGTAATTTAATGATTGATAGAATACGTTACAAATTGGCATCTGCCTTCACTGAACAACAACAAAAACAACAAATCCAAACATACAGCATAAACATAATATTGGGAACAAGTAATATGTAACGGTAATCACAAAAATTGTTGGAAATGGCCTCCTTCACGCAAAATGCATGCTTCTGCCCTCCTTCTCATGGAATTCCGCACTCGTTGAAATATTCCCGGAGTATGTTTTATATTATTACATGCTGCAACTATTCTCTCTTTCAATTCTTCTACACTATTATTGGGACTTGTGTACACTAGCGTTTTAGATAGCCCCACAAGAAAAATCTAAACTGTTAAGGTCGGGGACCGTGGTGGCCATTCTTGAGGTCCCCCACGGCCAATCCAACGATTAGAATAAACAGTATCTAGATGATTGCGAACCATTCCACTGAAATGTGCTGGTGCACCATCTTGCATGTACCACATATGGTGTCTTATTAAAAGCGGAACATCCTCAAGCAGCTCAGGCAATTGTTCACGAATGAAAGTAAGGTAAGATTATCTATCAAGTCGTCTCGGAAGAAAGAATGGGCCAATAAAATAATCGGCTATAATTCCTGACCAGACGATCACCGAAAATTGATGTTGGATATGGGTTTCAGTTGTGGCTTTGGAATTCTCATCCGCCCACAAATAGTTATTGTGAAAATTCTGAATCGCATTTCTTGAAAAATTACATTCGTCCGTGAACAGGATATGTGAATCGAATTGTGGATTATGTGCAATATTATGAAGATACCACCGACAAAAATTACTCGCTTAGGAAAATCTCTCGGGAGTAATGCCTGTACTCTCAAAATATGGTATGGATATAACAAATATTCCATTAAAATTCTCCAAACAATTTGATGGCAAATATTCAAGTTTGTAGCTATCTTTCTTGTACTGTTTCAGGCTGTTCTTCGACTGCGTGCAGGATTGCTTCCTCAATTTCAGTTGTTCTTACACTTAGAGGCCTACCTTCAGATGTACCTCTTCGGACACTACCAGTTTCAACAAGACGCTGATGAATATTCGAGAAGGTTCGACTATCTGGTAAAGCACGATTGGGATATCTCTGGTGATAAATCCGTCTGGCTTTTTCTCCATCGCCATCAGCGAGGCCATACACATAATGCATATCAGCCATTTCAGCAATTGTAATACGTCATCATTAATAACAAAATTGTACAAAAACAATGGGAAAAGTTAATTTACAGTGACTTAAATTGAACTAGAAAATGTCACATGGAAAAAGCAAATGTCATTTTGAAAGGCAACTAAACTTATTGCGAAATTGTTATTTTATTCAATGAATTAATTTTCTCGTACAATACAATGGTTTTATTTTATTACTCCCAAACGGAACATTCTAGGAACATAATTCAAGAGAGCTTTTATTTTTCAAATTGAACGAAGAATTAAAATGTAATTTTGTTTTCAAGAAATCAGTGGCGTATCATTTTTCCTTCAAAAATATTCAAGTGAGTGCCCGTACGCACGCCACTGCAGAAGCTGGAAATTAACTTCGTATCGAAAATATCCACTTTCATGCACTGTAGCTTCGTACTAAATTTCACTAGAAAATGTTTAGCGGTTTAGAAGATATCAATTAATTTTCGTATTTTCGTCTAACTTTGACACCCCGTATTTCCGTAACGTTACAGTTTAGGACCGTAATTTATTAAGCAAACTATAATTATTTTTTCGTGTAGATTTATCCACTTCAATATTCGCATATCTAAGGAACACCCTGTATATACAGGGTGGTCCGAATTTTATGCTCATAACTTCGAGGGTGTATTCTACTTTAAAAAATAATATAAGTTTTCGATATGAACATATATCCAAAAATCCTTTGTTTCCAAGGTACAGGGTGTCAAATGTTTGTAAAATTTTTCGATTCTTTTTAATAGCTTCCACAGTTTTTCAGATATTGATTTGAAATTTGGTAAAGTTATTACCTTATTAAGAAGCATTAATTTGAGTATTTTAAATTTTTTAAATTCTACAGGGTGGTCCATTTTTGGGGGTGTCGGTACCTTAATCCCCCACAAACTTTTTTGTGGTACGCCCCTGGTGTATTTTGATTGCAGACTTAGATTTCTTATTACATTTAGAAAAAATGTGTTTCTTGATTTTTTCGTAAAGTGCACGATTTTTAACTTTAATAAACGAAATTACAAACACCAATTATTTAATTAACTACAATAAATATGTACAAACATATTATTTAAAATTTTATAAATTTTGTTCAAAATGAAATCCATTTGAATTAATGCACATTTGGCAACGACGATATGTTGAGTTTACAGCATCGGATAATTGATGTGGTCTATTGCGCAGAGTCTCACATGCTTCCTCGATCCTCGCATGTAGCTGCTCTTCTGTATCAACTAGAGTAGCATACACTAAGTGCACGATTTTCGAGATAAATGAGAAAAACTGTTCAAAAACATAGGAAGTTTAGTTTACCGCTTTTCGCATTTTCTCAAAAACAATGCGATTCTCGAACAAATGTAACTTATGAAGAATTGTTTAAATGTAATTGACATACTAAGTTTTTTAAGTCAGTGTCGCACTGAAGAAGTTTGGGGGAAAAGAGGTTCTGAAACCCAAAAAAATAGGACACCCTGCTAGTAAATCTGCGAAGATAATTAGAGTAGGCTATGATGCATAGCAATCATTTGATATCTAACATTTTTGACAACTTAAAACGTAAATAAGGTTTAATTGCGTTTGCGTGTAAACAATTCAGTTGAATTTATTTAAGTGTTTACGTGTTTTTAAAATGCCTAATGTGTTTACAAACGCCGAATATGCGGACATACACTTTATTTACGGTTTCACTAATGGAAATTCTTCTGAAGCGGTTAGGAATATCGTCGGAGATTTTCCAATAGAAGACAACCTGACATAAAAGTGTTCAGAGGTACATCGTCGATTTAGAGAAGGTGGTTTAAAAAAAAACGTAAGAGGTCATGATATACGGAATGACAGACATAGACCTGAAATATTGCGTTTGTTTAACAATAATGATCTCTTAAGTTCTCGTGCTGCTGCAAGACAACTGAATGCTCAAAACATACGGGTATCCAAAAGTAAAGTTTTACGAACATTGCATAAGGATAACAGAAAATCATTTCACTTACAACCCGTGCAACATCTAAGGCCTGGAGATGGTCCCAAACGAATTGAATTTTGCAACTGGATTATAAGATCGGTTGAAAGAGAAAACTCATTTTTACTGAAAATATTGTGGACGGATGAGTCTACATTTACTCGCCGAGGGGTAGTAAACTAACATAACCTCCATGTTTGGAGCAATCAAAACCCACATCAAATTAGGCCGCGGTCCTTCCAGACCTAATTTAGCTTAAATGTATGGTTGGGAGTCATTGATAATATCTTGTGTGGTCCATTTTTCCTTCCCCCGGGTAAATTCACAAGTATTTTTGAATTTTCTTGAAAATGATTTGCCCATTTGTTTGGAAGATGCTCCGCTAGATTTAAGGCACGAAGCTTGGCTACAAATGGATGGTGCGATATAAATTTTCCGCAAAAGTGGATAGGACGGTTAGGAAGAGATGTGGACCATGTACCAGCAATAGGGCCAGCCGCCTGGCCGCCTAGGTCTCCCGATTTGACCGTTCTCGACTTTTTTGTGTGGGGGTATCTTAAAGACGTATGTATACTACTCCAGTTGATACAGAAGCGCAGCTACATGCGAGCATCGAGGAAGCATGTGAAACCCTGCGCAATAGACCACATCAATTATCCGATGCTGTAAACTCAACATATCCTCGTTGCCAAATGTGCATTAATTCAAATGGATTTCATTTTGAACAAAATTTATAAAATTTTAAATAATATGTTTGTACATATTTATTGTAGTTAATTAAATAATTGGTGTTTGTAATTTCGTTTATTAAAGTTAAAAATCGAAAATGCATTTACGAAAAAAACTCAAGAAACACAATTTTTTCTAAATGTAATAAGAAATCTAAGTCTGCAATCAAAATACACCAGGGCGTACCACAAAAGTTTGTGGGGATTAAGGTACCGACACCCCAAAATGGACCACCCTGTAGAATTTAAAGAAATTTAAAATACTCAAATTAATGCTTCTTAATAAGGTAATAACTTTACCAAATTTCAAATCAATATCTGAAAAACTGTGGAAGCTATTAAAAAAATCGAAAATTTTACAAAACTTTGACATCCTGTATCTTGAAACGAAGGATTTTTGGATATATGTTTATACCGGAAACTTATATTATTTTTAAAGTAGAATACGCCCTCGAAGTTATGAGCATAACATTCAGACCACGTATATATAATATATATATATATATATATATATATATATATATATATATATATATATATATATATATATATATATATATATATTAAACATTATTATGCTGTGGTTACTTAACATATGGTATATCATATAAATATAAAAGATGCACCACTTAAAACCCAAAAGCTTAAGTATTTTAATTATGTATAATAATGGTAAAAGTTTACATTTTTATTTCGTTGGTATAGTGTTTGCGTTTAATTTATAATATCGTTCATAATGCATAGTTTGTGTGAAATTGAAACTTGAGTTTATTTTTATAGATAAATGTAAATTTAATGTAATGTGAGTTATGGAGAAAATGTGTTTAACCCATACATTTGGAAATTTCCTCTTAAAAACATTGTTATGGTTAAATGCAATGCCTTTCTTTTTAACAGCACATTTGATGTTACAATCATTTGAGCAGTCCCTGTATCCGATTTTTGAAATACTGGACATCATTACAGAATTACAAAAAAATTGTGGGAAGATATATAATTTTTCCTTATTCTTGTGAGTGTATGTAGTCACTGTTATAGAATAAACTTTGTTGATATGTTACGTAACTAAGATGACCAATTCTCTTCAACAATAAATCAGAGCATTGCTTCAGGCTTATGTTTGTCTAAAAATCCAGTAAACTAAAATCAATAATAAACAGATTAAACTAGTTTTTTTAAAAATAGAGGAAATCCATACCTAAGTACCTCACACATTGTACATACACTGTGTCCCAAATTTGGCTTACTTGTATTGCTTTCTCAGAAATTGTTTTAGCTACAGGGTTGGTTAAATTAGGAAGGTTTTAGAAAACTATTACAATTTTAAATCTGCCTTAATATTTGATTAATCATTTGTGGTTTTTGAGATAATGGGAAAAAACCAAAATGGTGCATGATTAATACATTATTAGGGTACATTTATAAGAGGAATTTAATAAAGACAAAAATAATTGTCCAGCTTCATGTGTTTTTGAGATATTTACATGAAATTTTTATTTTCTTACCGATGCCATATGGGATTTTGGGAAAAAGCTTTTCAATCAAAGTTAATAATTTCCTTAGGCTTCAAAATTCGGAATTGTTTTTTTTTTATAGTAGGCTTTGATTACAGGTGTCCGCCATCATGAAACAAAAGAATGATTCGAGTCATTATTCCATATTGCTGAGTTGTCATTAAATTGTCCAATTTATTTGTTAGTCAAAGGCTTTTTCAAGTACTTAGTATGGCTGTTAATTATTTTAATGAAGAAAATTTACGTATGGTTGAACTCTGAAACCTAACAGAAATACAGAATGGATCTTTTTTGAAACCAAAACTTACATACAACTTATAACCATAAACTTACATACAACTTATAACCATAGTGGAACACGTCAGGGACAACCAAAGTACTTCGATAACGAAAATTGAAGAAAATATTGCAATTCGCAATTTAACCGTACAACAAGTTCTAAAACACAAGTTCGTGTTCATCCTTACAAACTCCACGGAGTTGATTTTAATAGAAAAATTAGTTTTAGTGAATGGTTTATAAGAGAATGCCAATAAATACCGAGCATTCAATCTTGACAGACAAAACACGATTTACAAATTGTGATGTATTTAATAAGCATAATCATCATTGCTGGAAAATAGAAAATCCAAACAATTTAAGCGAAAGGCGTCTTCAAACAAGGTTTAGGTATGATGTGTGGTGTGGCGTTATAGGTAGGTTTTAAAATAGCCTTTACAAATAAAATAAAACCTATACGTTTGTATTTTGAACAACAAATTTTCGTTGAAAATGTAACAGCAAATAGATATTTGCGACGATTGTAGGAACAAATTAATAGCCTCATTGCTTGACCGGTGAGGAAACCTAACATTACACCTCTCAACTTTTATTTATGGGGATACTCAAAATGTGAGGTGTATGAATATTCTTAGCCTAAAAAAAATCGCCAGGTATTGGAAGTCAGGGCAGAGGGCACAAGATGTTTTAACGAACATCAACGGAAATACGTTAGGGGAGAACGGGGAATGATTGTCACTTAAGGGAAAAGAACTGTGAGTGATGTGATAAAACCGTATTTTATTCAGTTTTGTGAAATGTGTTCGTTTGTTGTTTACCTATGTTATATTCTAATTGGGTTCGTAAAACGCAAAAGATTTGTTTTTTCATGAAACAAATTCAAGCTGGCTGATAGGCTGGTATTACTTTATAAGGTCAGGCAATGGCGGTCTTAGGTCAGAATAGCTGAGTAAAAATAATGATACGCTAAATTTAACTTATTATTACATAAAAAGAATGTATAAACATATCAAGTCATTTGAACTTTATTTTATCATATCTAGACAAGAATACAGGAGCATCGCAAATCATTATTACATTAATTTAATTAATTAACTAAACAGTATTTATTATACCTATATTTCTATGAAAACGTATATGTGCTAGTTGTATTTCGTAAATTTCACTGAAATAAAATTAATTGCATTTCCACCACTTCAGACGGGAAATTTCTTTTTCATTGTTCATTTGAAACTGTTACTAGAAGAAAGTTACCTATGTTAATTTGTAGTTCTTCCAGAGTGAACCCTTCGTGTTATCTTCAGCTTGCTGTCATCAACATCTAGACGCCGTCTCCGATTCCTGCATAAGTCGCTCTCCTCAGAATACTTCATCGGAATCAGACAGTAAATATATATATATATATATATATATATATATATATATATATATATATATATATATATATTGTTGTGTGTTGTGTGTATGTGTGTGTGTGTGTGTGTGTGTGTGTGTGTGTGTTGTGATGATTCAAATTACGTGCAAGTAGCTATGTAATTTGCATAGTGTAGTTTACTTTAGTTGTACGAAATGGTACATTTCATTAAATAATTCTAGATAAGAATGATTAATAAACATTGAGATGTTTGAAAAAGTTAAATATTTCTTAATATAATTTAAAAATGTTAGTATAAGTAATCGACAGTACAGTACATAGAAGTATAGGATATGTTTGTTATCGTTATGAGTTAATTCAAGTTTTCATTTAGTTTTGTAAGTTTATTTTAAACAATATTCCTCGACGACATGTAATACAGGTTGTAGTTGACAGAAATAATGTTAAAACTAGATTTAGGCTTGTATCAATGTCGCAATTCACATGTACGCAGACAAGTTTATTGAAAACATTCGTATTAGTGCGTTAAACTCATATTAGTGCAAAAATTATGAAAAAACAGAACAAGCACATTAGTGAGTGACTATAAAACATTAATCATGCAGCAGCTCTGGGATTATTGTGTGTAATCAACGGTTTATGACATTAAACTAGTGATTGACAACATTCCGACACTAGTCGTAGAAGAACTTATGAACCTACGAAAATGGAAAATAAATTAATTTGTGACTTGAACATTAAGTTTAAACACTTACATTAACAGTTATTGTGTTTAAAAGTGTGAAATTTAACATTAAAATTATAAAAAAAATGAGGTTATGTTTTCTCCTCGCATAAAATTTTTGTAAAAAGTATTTTGAATTGAGACAATTTATATAAAATAAATTAGTAGAGGCAAAAATAGTAAGGTAGCCTCAATTTTATGTTATAATTCCTTATATTTATGTCCATTTTGTTAATTTTAGTTTTAAGAGTATTGGTAGAATTTAAATAATTTTCCTCTCAAATTGGCCGTAGGCATGTTTAAGATGGATATTTGGGTGTAGTAGTATCCCTATTCATGTAGAGGTAGTTTCCAGGCCTGTAAAATTCATAGAATTAGTGTAAATTCAATAAATAAGTGTAAAAATTAACGTAGTTATTAAGTGTAGGAATTAGTCCGTGTTTGGTTTCAAATTATAGATAAAATTATGTAGATTATGGAAATGTTTTAGATTTAAGAAAAGTTAAAGGGGCGAAAGTTATAGGGCTTTAAAGAATTATCGTAATGTAAAATTACAGTAGCCAATCAGAATTCAGGGAATATTCTTCGTAACTATAGAAAAACATTCGATGATTTGGTTGTCGAGCAAAATCATATATATACAAGTGCATTAGATTCACAAACTCTCTTGATTTTCATCTTTTGCAACAACTTGCCAAAGTAAGCTGTTGCCAAATTTTTGAAAATAATTTTTAAAACAAATTAACGTCACTTCGGGAAATTAACAAAGTGCGATTTAGTATCGGAAGTGTTAACAAAACAAGTGATAGTCTTTTGTCGAAAAATAATTAAATTAAGGTTAGTTTACGTTTTTAAATTTCAAATCGGAAGTTTTCGATTAGTTATAAAATATTTCCGCAGTTTCGATTTTGTTTGTTTTAAATTTATATTGTGAATGTTGGTATGGATATTTAATTGTGTTGTCTTCGTGTTTTATCATTATACACCTTGTTTATCAAAAGTGTGTTTAATTTACAACAACCTTCAACGATCCATGTTTTTCAAAATTTATTTTGAAGTTAATTAAAAAGAAGTGATGGGCCTAAAAATAAAGATTCGTCAATATTCTAATAACAATAGTGAAACTTACCTAAATGAATAAGCTATTCATTTAAAAGAAAATTTGGATGTTCGAGGAGCAGAGTTGCAGTTCGCAGGAGCTGTTGTCTTCAATCAACTTCAATAGCAGTAACCCACAAAAGGAGGACATTTTATGTGAGTACTTTATAGTTGACATTGATACTTTATTGTTATGTTCATAATTTCAACCCTTTGTAATTACCATGATGTGCAACAACAGGTATGCATGTCCAAAGGGAATGTTATTTGTTCTAAAAAATTTAAATGTTTTATATTAATTGTTGTTTATTCAAACGTAGGTATACTTACTTGTATGTCGAATTTCACTTTTAGTTGTAGTCGAATCATATGTTTGCGTATTCACAGCGCATGCCCACGTATACTTTTAAAAGAATTTTGTTATGTACAGGGTGTAACACAGGTATTAATGCGAATTAAAAATTATAATTCAATTTACTTAATCAATTTAGATATGATAAAAATAATAGGACATTATCTCAATGTGCTTTAATCATATTAACTACGATTATTGTATTCAAACAACAATATAATTCAAAGTAATAATCATTTATTTTATAATGTTAAAAGTAAAGTTTCTTCTAAATTTTGATCCCTATCCCCTGGTGATGAGTCTCATGTTCTACCAATATTGTTCTACCGACGAATATATTTTTATTTTAAGAGTTTTAGCCAATGTTAAAAAATTATAATAACAATAAATAATAATATAATAATTATATAATAATAAATTATAAATATAAAATTAATATAATAATTAGAAGGGGTTTTAAATAACAGTACAGTTATTTAAATATATTTAATATATTTAGAATTTTAGCCAAAATTTTAAAATATAAATATAATAATTATAGGGGGTTTTAAATAACAGTACAATATATATATATATATATATATATATATATATATATATATATATATATATATATAATATGACTTTATCTAAGTCGTTATCGTGATATTGATCGGGTAAGTTCTTATCATACTTTAAAAATAATAATTAAATAGGAATATTATTCAATTGCTAGGATTTCTCGCTACTACTGCATAAAAATTTATTTTATTTGCTGTCCCAGTTCATTCGTTCAACAGATATATTCAGGTATGTAATGATTTGCCTTTAAATGATAGTGTTCTGTACATTTATTTAGTGGAATATGCCGAATCGTATGGCGTGAATATGATTTTTTAGTTGTACTCATAAGCGGCTCGTTTGGGCGGGACATTGGACATTGTTATTCATAAGTTTTTTGTTTTTCAAAATTTCGTAATTTTAACATAAAATTTAAAAAATTTCGATTTTTTCATAAAAGAATGATACTCATTTCTGAAGTCGCTACGACGCCCCGTTTTCGAACACACTTTTATAAAATTAACTAACGAATTCATTTACAATTATGAAAGATGGCCTTGGAAAATAAACAAAATAACAATTGCGTGAACGTCAAAATAACTAGTGTTACAGATACTAGTTGAGGTTAAAGTGTCAAATAAGTTTTAAGTGAAAGATTTTTTATTATTTAGTTACATTACCGTAAATACAAAAAGTTTAATATTGTTAGAATGGTTTCGTTTAATATGCACAACGCACACTATCACTCCTATGTTGATGGAAACTCTCATGCGATAAGAGAAAATAAACATCAGGAAAGGTTTAGCATTAATGTATGGATAGGTGTTCTTTGTGATAATTTGGTTGGACCTGTAGAATTGCCTAATCGTTTAAACCGCGAAGAATACCTCAACTTTCTACAAAATACTTTACCGGATTTATTAGTTGATATTAATCTGATTATTCGGCGGAGCTTGTGGTTTTTACATGATGGTTGTCCGGCTCACTACAGCAGAACTGTTCTTACTTTTTTAGATAACAATTACCGAGGGCGATGGATCCGAATAGACGGTCCGGTTGCTTGGTCAGCAAGGTCTCCAGATTTAAATCCTTGGGATTTTTGTGTTTGGGGATATTTAAAATCAATGGTTTATTCCCAACCAATAGAAACATGCGATCAGCTTTGGAGAAGAATTCAGGATGCCTGCGACGAATTTGGGAACAATAGAAGAATTTTTGCCAAAATTCGGCAATCCTTACATAAACGAATAAATTTGTGCATAGAAACGGATGGTCTTCAAGTGGAGCATCTTTTGTAGATTCAGTTTTGTGTTTCATGCTTTCAGTTGTCATTTTGAATTTTTTTTATTATGAATTGTGTCTGCAACATTTTTTTGTATTAAAATAGATTATTTTTTGTCCGAGTTTATTTCTTACTTTCTAAAGCAAAATTAATTTATGACGAGAGCAGTTTGACGTTCACGCAATTGTTATTTTGTGTATTTTCCATAGCCATATTTCATAATTGTAAATGAATTCGTTAGTGCATTTTATAAAAGTATGATTATGATAAAAGTATGATTATGACATAAAAAGTTCAAATCGATTTATTTCGAAAACGGTGCGTCGTAGCGACTTCAGACAAGAGTATCATTTATTTATGAAAAAACCGAAATTTTTAGATTTTATGTTAAAATTGCCAAATTTTGAAAATCAAAAATCAAAAACTTATAAATAACAATGTCCAATGCCCCGCCTAAACGAGCCGATTATGAGTACTACTAAAAAATCATATTCACGCCATACGATTGGGCGTATTCCACTAAATAAATGTACAGAACGCTATCATAACCATTTTGAAGATATCTGAATTAAATCGATGTTAGAGCGCCATCTTGCAAGAGCTCCACCTGTCTTAGGAAGTATTTTTGTATTAAGGTAATTTACGTTAAATCGACATAAAATCAGCTCTAGTATCTGCAGTTTTCTTTTTTGAAAAGAGTTTGTAGACACCCTGTGTAACAGAATATTTTTTTTAAGATTTAACTGATTATATTTTAAAGAAGTGCTTGCTTCTGTCCAGGTAATTCATATATTTGAAGCATTAATTGTATCGATAAATTCTAGGGTTGATAGAATCCACCATATTTTATTACTTGCTGGTACAGTTCGTTCGCTAGATACTCAGGTACAATGTTTCTCATTTATAGTAAATCGATTTTAATAATTTATTCTTTAGAAGTGGCTTTAATCGAAAATGATTCGTCTCTAAACATGATTGAACATTTCTATAAGCATCACAATACTCATGATGAATATAAAATCAGTAAAATAAGCAACATCATTGACGCTAACTTAAAACTGATTAAAACATGCGTTGGTGAAATATCAGTGAGTATTGGTGTTAAGAGAGATCTAGCGAGAGTTGCAGGAAATTGGAGCGGCACAGAGTACTACTAAACCAGATAAGAAAACTAGCTCATCCTCGAAAGCAAGGGTTAAATTTCGATTTGTAGATCCATATTGTTTCATGGACGGGTCCCTGGATAAATTACCTTCTTATTTATCATTTAACGATTTCAACATTTTACGTAACACGCTAAGTCATTTGAATGATGAGCAGCTGCCGTTATTAACTAAAAAAGTGGTGTATAGTGATACGTAGGCTAAATTTGACGAAACTTGTCTTCCAGATAGAGAGATTTTACAGCAAGTTGAGGCAATCACATATCACAGATAATGATTATGCGCATGCTCAAACTGTTTGGCAAAAGTTTCAAATTCAAATTTTTGGTCCATATAGCGATGTTTATCTGGCACGTGATGTGCTTCTACTTGCTGACGTATTTACAAATTTTAGAAATAAGTGCGTAACAACGCATAAGTTAGATCCGGCACTAAAGTTAGACTGGAGCTGCTCACTGATGTAGATATGTTATTGTTCGTGGAAAAGGGTGTAAGAGGTGAAATAACAATGCTGTACTAAATATAACAAGACTAATAATAAGTATATGGATGATTATGATCTCAGCAAACCATCTTATATCCTTTAAATAGATATGGCTAATTTATATGGATGGGCTCAAAGTCAATGTTTGCCGCAAGATGATTTCAAGTGGCTTAGCGAGACGCAATTAAATTTATGAACCTCTGAATCAATATTAAATATACCAAATGACACATGCACAGAATTAATCCTAGAGGTGTATCTTATATACAGATAATTTGCATGATCGTCATAAATACATTTCGTTCTGTGTTGAACACGGTACTTCATCTGGTGGTAAAAATAGGAAACTGCTTACAACGATGCATTCTAAGGCTAAGTATGTTATTCATTACCGTAATTTGAAACAATGCCTTCAAGCAGGCGTTGTGCTTGAGAAAGTTTATCGCGCAATTAACTTCAACCAATCACATTGGATTAAATCATATATAGACTTAAATACAAGGTTGCGAGCAGAATCCACTAACCCATTCGAGAAAAACTTATACAAACTCTTAAATAACGCAAATTTTGGCAAAACTTTTCACCAGGTGGAGTGGTAGGTATGGAGCCAATTATTACATTTCCCAGCCGAATTTACGGCTATCGAGTTATCTAAAATAGCTATTATAGACATATCTAAAACATTAATGTACGATTTCCACTATAATTTTATGCAGCATCAATTCAACGATGATTGTATGAAATTATTATATATGGATACCGATAGATTTGTGTACGAGATGCATTGTGAGGACGCATACGACCTTATATGCAATATTTCCCGTTTCGACAGTTCCGATTATCCTGCAGACTACGCATGTAACATTCCTAGATGCAATAGTAAAATAATTGGCTTCTAAAATGTACAGCTTTAGACTTACGGATTATGTGGCAAAGAAGTCAAAAGGTGTTAGGGATTATGTTGTTAGAGGTGGTATTAATTTTAATGATTATTTAAAATGTTTGAGGGACGGAAATATTACAAGCTTCACAAGAAGCAGTATCATATCGAAAAGCCACCACGCTTATAGCATAGAACAGCGTAAAGTCACTCTTAACAATCACGATGATAAGAGGTATTTGCTGCCTAATGGTATCGATACGCTGCCTTGGGGAAGTTGCAATATCCCCGATGCTATGGATTTAGGTTAAGAACTTAGTTATTATATTATTATTATTATTATTATTATTATTATTATTATTATTATTATTATTATTATTATTATTATTATTATATAAAGAAATTATTTGTTATTATTATTATACCATAGATTAACCTATTAACGCCCAAACTATTATTTTTTGTTTTAATTAAGATTCCAGAATGCTATTCCTATTACTGTGATAAATACATTTTTATAAGATTTTTTTTGATCGGGCTTATAGTTGTATCAAAAAACACTGATCTATAAATAGATCGTTGGGCTCATCTAGTATAAAAATTAAATAAAAATAATGCGCTTTTTATTAAGCAATATATTATGTTAAATGTAAAAAAATGCTTACAAAACTATAATAAGCGACAATTATGGTGTATGGTATAAGGGAAAACTAGCAGTTCACAGTGTGACCATACATTTCGAACAATATGTCAGTGGTCTTTCTGTGCAGTTTGAATATTGGCAGCGCCTCTGTTACGTTTTGTGATAATACGGTTTCTTCCATCGTGCCTTACATTTGCTAACACATGGGTCCTTGAAGTTGAGGGTTTGGAAGTACGTCTACATTTTGCAGCCCTCGAACCGTGCCCCAATTTTAAATAAGGAACGACAATGGCCGTGCGAAATTCTTTTATTGAAAGGGGTTGTTGCTCAACTTTTCTGAACAACAGACAAGCATTCACAATTGCCATGTCAATCATTCTTTTGAGAAGGCACCAATACCATGGTTTCCCTCGTATGGGGATATGGTGTTTTTCCAACATCCAGTCATGGTGGTCACTACCGGCTGTGGAATGGGTCTCTTTGCTTTTTCACTCCTATTCGATATTTGTACGGACGCCATTGGTTCAATAAAATAGAGATTTCCGGCCATTGTCATTCCATCTCATCAAGAGTGTTTTGTTCTCTTTGTCAAAGACAGAATCGTAAACGCCCCGACTGCATTTTTCTATTTCTTTTGGATACCAGTGGAGCGTTTGCAGTTCTGTTATTTCGCAAGGCCCGTTGCCCGATATCCCCTTTTTCTCAAATCCGACAATAGCTGTATACTTGTGAACAAATTATCAAAGTATATTTCATCTGAGTAGGCCTTTCTACAACTCATAACATCGTGTTCACCACGCGTGCTCCAAGAGGATGTAAAGGTTGATTTTCATTTTCATTTTCCGCAATATAAACTAAACTTGTATCAGTAACCATCGTTGCCACACATAGCCGACAATTTATACCCCAACCTGATAGGTGTGGAACGGATAAGTTGTTTTATGGGATGGTATCCATAGTAACTAACAATCATGTCTGTTCAAAATACTCTAGAGGTGTTTTTCCTTTTATATTCCGTTCTACGTTCTTTACGTTGGCTGCATAAGCATCATCGCATTGTAAAGATATATTTTTCTGCCAATTCGTTTTTAGTTTCTGCGGTTTTCTTTTTCTTATGGAAGTGGAAGTCGATGGCCTAGGTTGTATGAATTCTTTATCACTAAGATCGTCTTGATCAACTTGATTAATTTAATTTCCACAGTTCCAAGAACATCAGCGACTACCGGGGGACCGATTTCATCATCGTAACCTTTGTCTTCATCAGTAAGTTTATCCATTTCCGGTGGAAGTAAAGCCATGTCACGTTCGATTTCATCCGAATAAAAATACTCGATGGCTTCCTCCATACTTTTAAACGCTTTTCGGCTTATTTTCACTGTCGGTAAATCCTTTGTACGCCGTATGCTAAACCGTCACAAATATAAACCTTATAACGGTCAGGAACACCAGATATTAGCGGCAGATCCATATTCTAGAAGTGTATTTTGTGAAATTTTAATGGAACAGTGAGACCAAAATGAACGTTTTCCGTATTTCACATGCTTTACCGATTTAACTAGTAGCAAATCAGAACAAACAAATTCATCGACATTGGTCGAGAACTAATAAGAATATTATTATTCGGTCTGGAACGCAGTACCCTCAGGAAGTAAATGTTTGGGCAGGCATTTTGAAAAACAAAAATTGTAGGACTTATATTTATTGTTGTAAATCTAAATTCAGAGTTGTATTTACATTTATTGCAGAGAAAGTAATCGCAATTGCAGATGAAGATGAAATCTGGTTTCAACATGACGGCTGCCCAGCCCATAATGGTGCCAAAGTAAAACAATATTTAAATTTTACGTTTCCAAATAAGTGGATTAGAAGAGGTGAAATACTTTGGCCTTCAAGGTCACCAGAATTGAATCCATGTGATTTTTTTTGTAATCTTTCATAAAAAATAAAATCAATAATTTTGATATTATCAACTCTTTAGACGATTTAAGGCAAAAAATAATTGATATTTGTAACAATATTCATCCGCGAACTATTGCAAATGTAAATAGAAATTTATACGATAGATTAGGTTTTTGTTTAGCTAATAATGGAAATTTATTTGAAAATTAGTTTAGATAATTTAACTTAGGTTTCTCTTTTTAATTTAGATGTAAAATTGAAAATATGAAAATAAATTTGTTTTTTCATGACGTGTGATTTTTTGTTTAAATGCGATAACTAGTAAATGCCTTTTTAAACAAATTGGGATTTTTTACAAAATTGGTCAAAACATGTTGAGACCGAAATACTGAACAATTTTGTTAATAAAATTTTCTCAAAACTTATAATAGAGATAGAATATGCAATTGAAAATTTAACATGGAAAATTCTATGGTGCGTCTCGAAACGGGACATACGGTATATCTATATATATATATATATATATATATATATATATATATATATATATATATATATATATATATATATATATATATATATATATATATATATAATACATACATACATATAAAGTGAGTTCGATGGAATTAAATTCACATATATGTAAAGCGCAGGTTGCTTAAAATTAAAATATATATAAAACCATGTACAAATGTGATTATATGGCATGTTGTTAGCTATTTCATAAATATAAAAGTATGACCATGGCCAAACATTGAATTTTGTCAGTAAATTACTTTCCGAGCTTTATCGAAGCTGCATAATATGTAGTTTTCTTATTCGCAACACATGTAAATTCATTTATATGTATGCATTCCAGATAGCAGTATCCTAAAACAAAAATGAAAGTAAAATTGTCTGAATCAACGTAAGAAGTTAAAATAAGTGTTAAAGTGTAAGAAACTGAGACGAATTTAAGAGAATTCACAGGGCTTACAAACTTTAAAAGTTATTATAAAGAAAAATCATGTTATTAACTTACTTAGTGAAGTGTTTGAAATATGTTCTAACTTAAATTAATGTTTTTATATGTAATTTAAAATTAAAATTGACAAAAACCAGGTTAGCATAATCCAATTAAAAATGTGAGATGGAATTTTATATATTAAAACATAAAAGTGATCGAGGCAGTGACATTTTTATGTAGTTTGATTCACAGAATCCATTTCTCGCTTTAGTTTTTCTGTGGGTTAAGTTAGTTATAGTGAATTTTGTACATAAACATTTTATAAAATATTTAATTTGTAAAAAAGGCAAGGAAGTATAGCCAAAGGAGTACCTAATGAAAGAAAAAATTGTGTAGAATCCAAAAATGCTTTTAGTTTTAAGATCGGTACATATATAAGAAAGTTATAAGTAAAATTAAGATTTTACAAATTTTAGAAACAAATGATATTCAAATCATTCCTTTTTTTGAAAATAAGTTATTGTTATCGTAATTTAAGTTTTCGGTAATATGTTTTGGAATGACGAGTGGTCGTTATGCCAACGTTAATATTGTGTTTTCGTTTGTATTGTTATTAAAATTATTTTATACAAAATTGCATTATTATTGAGTGAATATGAAAATATTGATACGGTGCAAGAATACAGAGTTCGTTAAGCAACCTAAAACATAAGTAAATTTATCAAATTCACAATTAAAATAACAGTGCTTAAAATTAAAGTGTTTCACAAAATATACAAACCACATACCGACAGATAGAGAATTTTCACGGTAGGACCGATTTATTTAAGCAACACAATTATAAGCGTTAGTGTTGTTTGTCTTCCTTCATTGGAGCAAATATGGGAATGGAAAATGATTTCTGATTTTTAATATAAACAATCAGTGCGCTGATGGTTTTTCAGAGATGGAACAAATAATGTATGGAATTCAAACTACTGCCGATAAGGACGTTGGTACATCAACATCGTAATTAGGAGCAGCTAAAAGAATTCTATACATATTTATTTGTGGTTTTGTTGATTATCATTGTGTATTATTTATGTACATTTGTGTAAATGATATTAGTAATTTGCTGGTCTGGAAATAAACAAAATTATGTACCGTACATTCGGGTGACTTGAGACGCATGTGTGACTTGAGACACTACTTCCCAAACTGTTTTCGTGCAGTCTGAGAGCAGTAGTATAGCTATGCCGATCCTGTCCCACTTTTCTACTATACTTTTTCTACGAGTGTTTTTGCTCAAGATCAACTCACGTACACGTCCAAGTACATGGTTTATCAAGGTCATCATCTTCAAGGTCACCTCGGTCATGTTGTAGGGAGGGTTGGTAACCCTGCTTTTTCAAGGCCATGTGGTAGGTTGGTAACCCTGCCTCTTCGAGGTCTCCGCTTCAAGGTCATTATAGTCCTGAAGGTCATTGCCCTCGGTCTCAAGCAAGTCTATGCATGTTTCAAGGCCACGCCCCCTCAAGACGATTCATTGTTCAAAGTCTATGCTTACAATTTTCAAGGCCACATGAAAGAACAAAGGCGATCTATTGTTCTAGTCTTCTTGTTTCCATGACTCGTTTAGAATTGGTCAGCCTCGGCTATGATTAATGGCTCTGGAGGGGAAACCTGTGTTGAGTGACGGCTCCCCTGTTTTGGGAAACGGTTATCTGTTTTTGGGGGAACATCTTGGCGGACCATAATATGAGCCTACGCTTATTAGCATAGACCCTATCATTCTTCTTGTTTCCATGACTCGTTTAGAATTGGTCCTGCAGGTTTCGATTACATTTTCGATCGGATGATGTCGGGTAAGATCGGCCTGTAGTGGTCTTGACAATTGTTTGGAGACCTTGAGAATTTCCAGTCACCAGATACTGTAAGCATATACAGGAACCTTGATATTAGCATAGACAACAATCCTCCATGAACTGATTCTATTGTTAAAAAGGAACGCTTATTTGCTATTTCCAAGAATGTAACCTCCAGGGAATGCTAAAATTGTTGACCTAGATGGATAGGGTGGACCATAGAAATAGCTTGCATCATAGGGCTTTTACATGAAATAATACACTTACAGTAATAGCATTCATCATTTTTCTCGGGGTCAGAATTGCACCCTAGATGATAAGCCTATTGGAAAAGCTACCCTTACCTCTAAAAGTAGGTGAAGGGTTATGAACCTGATAACAAAGACGATCCATTGTTCAAGAAATAGATTGTTATCTCAATTCTAGAAATCAAGAACAAAGACGATGCATTGTCATTCACGTCAGTGCCCTAAAAGGTGACCGTTCCCCAAAACAGGTAGCCTTTTAAAAACAGGTAGCGTTTCTAAAACAGTCCGTTTCAAAACAGATAGCTGTTTCAAATTTCATGAGAACAAAGACGATCATTGTTCATAAAATAGATTCAACATCTCAATTCCAGGAAATCAAGAAGCCATTATTCAAAGTCTATGCTTACATTTTCGGTAAAGAACAAAGACGATCATTGTTCCGTTAGTTTCTAAAATAGATTGTTATCTCAATTCTAGAAATCAAGAATAAAGGCGATCCATTGTCAACGCTTCAAAGTCTATGCTTACAATTTCAAGGCCACATGAACAAAGACGATCATTGTTCAGGTTGAATAGATTCCACATCTCAATTCTAGGAAATCAAGAACAAGACGATGCATTGTTCAAACCGACGGTTCAAAGTCTATGCTTTCAAGCCACCTGAGAGAACAAAGACGATCATTGTTTTGGATGAGTTATAAAAATATATTGTTATCTAAATACACTTGATCCTGAAAATCAAGAATAAAGGCAATCCATTGTCAACGGTTCAAAGTCTATGCTTATAATTTTCAAGGTTACATGAGAAATGAACAAAGACGATTCATTTTTCTGTTGATTTATAAAAATAGATTGTTATCTAAATACATTCATTCGAGAAATCAAGAGAACAAAGACAATCCATTGTCAACGCTTCAAGGTCTATGCTTATAAGGTCAGCTTCTGAAATTCTGAGAACAAAGACGATGCATTGTTCAGGCTGATTAGGTCATCTAACACGTAAAATTTTTTATAAAACTTTATTAACCACAATATTCATCTATATATCAGATAAAAAATCGATTTAAGTAAATATACATATTATGGAAGTTTGATGTACTTAACATTTTGTAATACCTAAAATAGATTGTTATCAGCTAACCACACCTCAATTCTAGAAATCAAGAATAAAGGGGTCCATTGTTCAAGCCAACAGTTCAAAGTCAATTCTTACAGTTTTCAAGGTCACACCTGAGAAATGAACAAAGACGATCCATTATTCCGTTATTCTAAAAATAGATTGTTATCTAAATACATCTCAATTCTGGGGAAATAAACTTTCAAGAACAAAGGCAATCCATTGTCAACGCTTCAAAGTCTATGCTTATAAGGCCACACCTCTGACAACAAAGGCGATTCATTGTTGAGTCATAGCTTCTGAAATTCTGAGAACAAAGACGATGCATTGTTCAGACTGATTAGGTCATCTAACAAGTAAAATATTTTTTATAAAACTTATAATTTATTAACCACAATATTCATCTATATACAGATAAAAGATTGATTTAAGTAAATATACATATTATGGGAAGTTTGATGTACTTAACATTTTGTAATACCTTTGCTGGATCATATCTATTTATTATTTGTTTTTCAAATTCAATTTCCTTCAACTGATTCTCGTTTAATGTGGTCCACGATACATCATCATCTTTCCTAATAGGTATTTTCATCGCTTCATTATAATGTTTACTGGCCATACATTCAGCTTTCCTTAAAGCCTTCATATCAGGATCTGTGATCCTTTTACTTTGAGACATTGTCCGTGACTTATTACAAACTACGTCTCTTAAACTTATATGCAAAACACAAATTAAAATCTTTTAATTATACAGTTACGTAAATTTCAAAGTTAATTCCGAGAAATCTATTTTCAAGGTGATCCAACCTTACGACTATCAAATAGATTGTCAATGGTTACTATCAATTTTCCAGGTCCTACAAATCAACCTACAGGGTATCTGATATATGACCGGTAATGTATGCTTCAAGTTGGGTAAAGTTCTTTGAAGGTGTGACGAGAGATTTTCAAGGTCACCAAACAATTCTTAGAATTTAGTCGAGTCAGAGCCATCTGTCAATTCCTAGAAATCAATTTTCAAGGTATCAATTACAATTCAAACAGATTGTAAAGTAGATTCATCTAAATGAGTCAAGGTGTTCCTAATCAATGACTTTTGTAACTAGAAGTTATTACAATTCCAGCAGTGGTATCTATGCTAAAATAGTCAAGGTTAAATTGGTCTTATATTCAAATGCTCTTGTCAATTAGAAATTAGGTCATCAGCAATAGATGTAAATGGTTAAGGTATTTAACAGTAATTAAAAGCAATAATTTTCAACTTCTAAATCTGGAATGATCTAGTTCCTGTTTCTCTCACTTATGATATAAGAAAATTTAAGTAGCTGTTCATAGGCATCTATTGGCAATTCATTATATACCTCAAGTGTTCCTGAGTGCTTTAGCACGATAGTTATTTACCTGTTCAGGTACAATCATAAAAAAAAAGTAATGTGCAAATAAAATTGATTCAATATGTGGATGTGCTAGCTGTTAATCATGGAAAAGCGTAGATGCACATACCTGAACGTTTACTCCAACAATTGACGACATTGGCATTTGATGCTAATCATGAGGCAGTATATGGTTTAGGACGCTTTTATTCAAGAGGACTGTCATGCACTTGCAAAGAAATATGAAAACGGTGTAAAATATGTGAAACGTATTTAAAGGGTCGATATTGTTTGACTTGTTTAATACAAAAGTTAAGTGCGGCACAACTAGAAGAGTTCACTCTAGATTTGAAGGAAAGATGGGGATACCAGTGAAAAGAAGAATATGAAGGATAGTAGCCAGTTACTAATTATATTTTCTCGATTAGAAAAAGATGTATAATTAAAAATAAAACCTTAATTATTGTTGTTGTGTTCTTTTGCATGTGAAAGGATGTATTCACGACTAGTCTGGATGCAGTCGGAAAAACAACAAATATGGTCCAGCCATATGTAAACATAATTTAACTAGAATCTTCGGAATAGGAAAAATGAGTGTGGTCTCAAGAAATTTTCAAGACCATATGTCCTACAGGCCGATCTTACCCGACGTCATCCGATCGAAATGTAGTCGAAACCTGCAGGACCAATTCTAAACGAGTCATGGAAACATGAAGAATGATAGGCTAATATCATGGTTATTGACTAAATTGTAATAAAAAGCGTGGGCTCATACAATAGTCATCCAGGGTGTTTCTCCAAATACAGATAACCGTTTCCTAAAACCGATGGCTGTTTCTCAACACAGGCTAAACTGAACTAGGTCAAAACCTAAACATCTGGTCATGAGGGTTAGAAATCCGTGGAAGGTTCAGGTACAATCTGAAGGTAGTTTTATTATAGAAAAAGCTAATCACCTACTTTTAGTACTGATAGTAGTTTCTATAAATCTTCACCTACTTTTAGAGGTAAAGGGTAGCTTTTCCAATAGGTTATCATCTAGGGTGCAATTTGACGAGAAAATGATGAATGCTATTACTGTAAGTGTATTATTTCATGTAAAAGCTCTATGATGCAAGCTATTTCTATGGTCCACCCTATCCATCTAGGTCAACAATTTTAGCATTCCCTGGAGGTTACATTCTTGAAATAGCGTTCCTTTTAACAATAGAATCAGTTCATGGAGGATTGTTGTCTATGCTAATATCAAGGTTCCTGTATATGCTTACAGTATCTGGTGACTGGAAATTCTCAAGGTCTCCAAACAATTGTCAAGACCACTACAGGCCGATCTTACCCGACATCATCCGATCGAAATGTAATCGAAACCTGCAGGACCAATTCTAAACGAGTCATGGAAACAAGAAGAATGATAGGGTCTATGCTAATAAGCGTAGCTCATATTATGGTCCGCCAGGATGTTCCCCAAAACAGATAACCGTTTCCCAAAACAGGGTAGCCGTCACTCAACACAGGTTTCCTTCTAGAGCCTAATAGCTCATTAATCATAGCTGAGGCTAAATTGAACTAGGTCAGATCCATTTATCTTAGAAATCTAAACATGGAATATGGTTGTGAGGGTTAGAAATCCCAATTTAAATAGGAAGGTTGCATCCAACTACAATTCTTAGAAATTTGAAAGTAGAACTAGTTTAATATCATAGAAAAGCTAATCACCTACTTTGGGGTTTATGGGCCAAGGTGGTAGTTTCTATAAATCACCTACTTTTAGTAAAGGTAGCTTTTCCAATAGGCTTATCATCTAGGGTGCAATTCTGACCCCGAGAAAATGATGAATTCTGCGCCGCTTTTGAGAAGAATGACTATGTTTGAAAAAGCTAGAATAGAAAGTAGTGTTGGCAACCATGATTGTTAGGTTTAAAGTCCCCATTGTGTGCACAGTATACTCTTGATTAGCAGCAATGACGAAAGTAGTAGTACGTAAGGTAGAAAGTACAGAAAAGCAGTGTGGAGGAGCGAAAGAAGAGGTTGGAGACGTTAATAAAACAAGTAAAAGAAATAAAACTCGATTTGGAGTGTTATATAGTGAAAACAAAAATGATGAAGCTGTGTATTAGCAATATGTAAAAATAGTGTAGTAAACATGAAATTTTGGGAAGGATGAGTTTAAATACATATTACCTATTTTAAAGAAGAAGAAAAGACGCTGCTGTGTATTGTTATAAGTATCTCACAATTGTATTAGGTTTAAGTAACTGTATAATTAAAAATAAAGACTTTAAGCGAATATGTTGTTCTTTAAGTAAACGTAGACAGAACTTTTGTAGCACTAGTTTTCGGTATTCTCTTCTACCCATAATGGTTCCTTATTGGCACTGTATATCTGGGCGCGGTTCGATAAACGAATTTTATCTGACCTTTACCGAAATCTCCCATAAGGAAATGGAACCCTGCCGTACGTTGGGCTTTAAATTGGCCTATATACAACGTATAAAAGAAGATTTATTGAAAAGATCAATGACAGTAAAATGATCCTAAATAAAAAGCAATTTACTGGTTTTAATGCAGATCGTTATTGTTTTAATCATTAAATGGCATTTATGCATATGTGAACTAAAATTTTTTATCATAATGAAAAATACAATGACTTTCCTTTGTATAAGGGAGATTTAAATTGATTTTTTTTTACAAGAACCTAAAAATTAAATTTCAGCCTATTCCTAAATTGACTACCCTTGGACTTAAAAGAGTAAACAATGACAGCTTGCAGTATAGAAATGGAGTTAATTTGATGTAATTTTATATAAAAGGTTAAGAAAATCGATTTATAGTTTTAATGTTGCAGAATGCAAGACAATGATACCTGATTGTATAAATGAATAGTTTTTATTGTGTGTTAGGCATTAGAATGGGTTTTCATTGTTTTAAAGGGGATACAATAGGCTTGCATGTAATTTTTAAAAATGTACCTTAAGTTCACACCTCTGAGAAAAGAACAAAGGCGATTCATTGTTTTGGTCGAGTTATAAAAATAGATTGTTATCCAGCTACCACCACCATTTCAGGTCTGAGAAATTAAGAACAAAGGCGATCCATTGTTCAAAATCTATGCTCAAGGTCACATCTTAATAACAAATGTGATCCATTGTTTTTGTCATAATTGCTAAAAATAGATTGTTATCTAGATACCCCAATAATTTCAGGCTCAATTCTAGAAATCAAGGACAAAGAGGATCCATTGGTCAGGCCCACGCTTCAAGCTCAAAGTTGTATTGCCCAAGGCTATCATAACATTGCTTATTTGCTTATTTGCTATTTCAAGAATGTAACCTCAGGAATGCTAAAATTGTTGACCTAGATGGATAGGGTGGACCATAGAAATAGCTTGCATCATAGGCTTTTACATGAAATAATACACTTACAGTAATAGCATTCATCATTTTTCTCGGGGTCAGAATTGCACCCCTAGATGATAAGCCTATTGGAAAAGCTACCTTTACCTCTAAAAGTAGGTGAAGGGATTTATAGAAACTACCCCTATCAGTACTACCCCAAAGTAGGTGATTAGCTTTTTCTATAATATAAAACTACCTTCAATTGTACCTGAACCTTCCACGGATTTCTAACCCTCATGACCAGATGTTTAGGTTTTGACCTAGTTCAGTTTAGCCTGTGTTGAGAAACAGCCATCGGTTTTGAAACGGTTATCTGTATTTGGATAAACACCCTGGATGACTATTGTATGAGCCCACGCTTTTTATTACAATTTAGTCAATAACCATGATATTAGCCTATCATTCTTCATGTTTCCATGACTCGTTTAGAATTGGTCCTGCAGGTTTCGACTACATTTCGATCGGATGATGTCGGGTAAGATCGGCCTGTAGGACATATGGTCTTGAAAATTTCTTGGAGACCACACTCATTTTTTCCTATTCCGAAGATTCTAGTTAAATTATGTTTACATATGGCTGGGGACCGCTATTTGTTGTTTTTCCGACTGCATCCAGACTAGTCGTGAATACATCCTTTTCACATGCAAAAGAACACAACAACAATAATTAAGGTTTTATTTTTTAATTATACATCTTTTCTAATCGAGAAATATAATTAGTAACTGGCTACTATCCTTCATATTCCCTTCTTCCCCTTTTCACTGGTATCCCCATCTTCCCACTGCTTCAAATCTAGAGTGAACTCTTCTAGTTGTGCCGCACTTAACTTTTGTATTAAACAAGTCAAACAATATTGACCCTTTAAATACGTTTCACATATTTTTACACCGTTTTCATATTTCTTTGCAAGTGCATGACAGTCCTCTTCCGAATAAAAGCGTCCTAAACCATATACTGCCTCATGATTAGCATCAAATGCCAATGTCGTCAATTGTTGGAGTAAACGTTCCACGGCTGTATGTGCATCTACCGCTTTGGTCCATGATTCAGCAGCGTAGCACATCCACATATTGAATCAATTTTATTTGCACATTACTATGATTGTGGACCTGAACAGGCTAATAATGGCCTATCGTGCTAAAGCACTCAGGAACACTTAGGAGGATGGATAGAGATAATGAATTGCCAATAGATGTGAACAGCTACCTTAAATTTTCTTATATCATAAGTGAGAGGAAAACAGGAACTAGGAGATCATTCCAGAGTTTAGAAGCCTGTAGAAAAATGTGGATTGCGCTTTGGTTACATTACTGCTTAAATACCTTAACCACTTCTACATCTACCCACTGCTGATGACCTAATTTCTAATTGACTTGAAGAGCATTTGCTAATATAAGACCAATTTAACCTTGACCTATTTTTAGCATAGATACCACTGCTGGAATTGTAATAACTTCTACGGCCTATACAAAAGTCATTGATTAGGAACACCTTGACTCCATTTAGCCATGAATCTACTTTACAATCTGTTTGAATTGTAATATGATACCTTGAAAATTGATTTCTAGGAATTGACAGATGGCTCTGACTCGACTAAATTCTAAGAATTGTTTGGTGACCTTGAAAATCTCTCGTCACACCTTCAAAGAACTTTACCCAACTTGGGAAGCATACATTACCGGTCATATATCAGGATACCCCTGTAGGTTGATTTGTAGGACCTGGAAAATTGATAGTAACCATTGACAATCTATTTGATAGTCGGGTAAGGTTGGATCACCTTGAAAATAGATTTCTCGGAATTAACTTTGAAATTTACGTAACTGTATAATTAAAAGATTTTAATTTGTGTTTTTGCATATAAGTTTAAGAGACGTAGCTTTGTAATAAGTCACGGACAATGTCTCAAAGTAAAAGGATCACAGATCCTGATATGAAGGCTTTAAGGAAAGCTGAATGTATGGCCAGTAAACATTATAATGAAGCGATGAAAATACCTATTAGGAAAGATGATGATGTATCGTGGACCACATTAAACGAGAATCAGTTGAAGGAAATTGAATTTGAAAAACAAATAATAAATAGATATGATCCAGCAAAGGTATTACAAAATGTTAAGTACATCAAACTTCCCATAATATGTATATTTACTTAAATCAATCTTTTATCTGTATATAGATGAATATTGTGGTTAATAAATTATAAGTTTTATAAAAATATTTTACTTGTTAGATGACCTAATCAGTCTGAACAATGCATCGTCTTTGTTCTCAGAATTTCAGAAGCTATGACTCAACAATGAATCGCCTTTGTTGTCAGAGGTGTGGCCTTATAAGCATAGACTTTGAAGCGTTGACAATGGATTGCCTTTGTTCTTGAAAGTTTATTTCCCCAGAATTGAGATGTATTTAGATAACAATCTATTTTTTAGAATAACGGAATAATGGATCGTCTTTGTTCATTTCTCAGAGGTGTGACCTTGAAAACTGTAAGAATAGACTTTGAACCGTTGGCTTGAACAATGGACCCCCCTTTATTCTTGATTTCCTAGAATTGAGGTGGGGTGGTTAGCTGGATAACAATCTATTTTTAGGTATTACAAAATGTTAAGTACATCAAACTTCCCATAATATGTATATTTACTTAAATCGATTTTTTATCTGTATATATAGATTAATATTGTGGTTAATAAAGTTTTATAAAAAAATTTTACGTGTTAGATGACCTAATCAGTCTGAACAATGCATCGTCTTTGTTCTCAGAATTTCAGAAGGTCTGACCTTATAAGCATAGACCTTGAAGCGTTGACAATGGATTGTCTTTGTTCTCTAAAGTTGATTTCTCGGAATCGAAGTGTATTTAGATAACAATCTATTTTTATAAATCAACCAGAAAAATGAATCGTCTTTGTTCATTTCTCATGTAACCTTTGAAAATTATAAGCATAGACTTTGAACCGTTGACAATGGATTGCCTTTATTCTTGATTTCTCAGGATCGAAGTGTATTTAGATAACAATATATTTTTTATAACTCATCCAAAACAATAGATCGTCTTTGATCTCGCAGGTGGCATTGAAAGCATAGACTTTGAACCATCGGTTTAAACAATGTATAGTCTCTGATCTTGATTTCCTAGAATTGAGATGTAATCTATTTCAACCTGAACAACGGATCGTCTTTGTTCATGTGGCCTTGGAAATTGTAAGCATAGACTTTGAAGCGTTGACAATGGATCGCCTTTATTCTTGATTTCCTAGAATTGAGATAACAATCTATTTTTAGAATAGCGGAACAATAGATCGTCTTTGTTCTTTACCTTGAAAAATGTAAGCATAGACTTTGAACAATGGGCCCCTTCTTGATTTCCTGGAATTGAGATGTTGAATCTATTTTCGACCTGAACAATAGATCGTCTTTGTTCTCATGAAACGGTTGCGAAACAGCTATCTGTTTTGAAACGGACCCCTGTTTTAGAAACGGCTACCTGTTTTAGGAAACGGCTACCTGTTTTAACGGTCACCTGTTTAGCACTGACGTGAACCGTCGACAATGCATCGTCTTTGTTCTTGTTTTCTCAGAATTGAGATAACAATCTATTTCTAACTGAACAATGGATCGTCTTTGTTATCAGAGGTGTGACCTTCTAAGCATAAACTTTAAATCGTTGACAATGGATTGCCTTTGTTCTTGAAAGAGATGTATTTAGATAACAATCTATTTTTTATAAATCAACCAGAACAATGAGTCGCTTTTGTTCTCTCATGTGGCCTTGAAAATTGCAAGCATAGACTTTGAACCGACAGCTTGAACAATGCATCGTCTTTGTTCTTGATTTCCTAGAATTTCAGAAGCTATGACTCAACCAAAACAATGAATCGCCTTTGTTATCAGAGGTGTGACCTTATAAGCATAGACTTTGAACCGTCGGCTTGAACAATGCATCGTCTTTATTATTGATTTCCTAGAATTGAGATAACAATCTATTTTTAGAATAACGGAACAATAGATAGTCTTTGTTCTCAAGTGTGACCTTGAAAGCATAGACTTTGAACAATGGGCCCCCTTTGTTCTTGATTTCTCAGAATAGGGCACTTAAGGGGGGCGTTGCTTGCTTTGAAACATGCATAGACTTGCTTGAGACTGAGCGCAATGACTTTGAGTATACAGCTGATGTGTACGATAACCTCAGAATTGAGATAACAATCTATTTCTAACTGAACAATGGATCATCTTTGTTATCAGAGGTGTGACCTTCTAAGCATAAACTTTAAATCGTTGACAATGGATCGTCTTTATTCTCGAAAGAGATGTATTTGGATAACAATCTATTTTTATAAATCAACTAGAACAATAGATCGTCTTTGTTCTTTCATGTGGCCTTGAAAATTGTAAGCATAGACTTTGAACAATGAATCGTCTTGAGGGGGTGTGGCCTTGAAACATGCATAGACTTGCTTGAGACCGAGGGCAATGACCTTCAGGACTATAATGACCTTGAAGGCAGGACCTCGAAGGGCAGGGTTACCAACCTACCACATGGCCTTGAAAAGCAGGGTTACCAACTCTACAACATGACCGAGGTGGCCTTGAAGATGATGACCTTGATAAACCATGTACTTGGACGTGTACGTGAGTTGACCTTGAGCAAAAACACTCGTAGAAAAAGTATAGTAGAAAAGTGGGACAGGATCGGCATAGCTATACTACTGAGAGCGCCGTTCTATTGCTATTCTGTAGTACGACAGTCAACAGTCGATGCGACGTGATGTCCCGACAACGCTTAGTATGGTTCTGGACAGCATTGGTGATGTACGTATGTTCTACTGTACCTCTAACGGACATTGTTGAATTATAAGGTAAAAAATATTCTGAAAAACTTCCTTACCTATAAAACTTCTGCAAATTGAGTTGATTGTAGTTTCAAGTACTGTGCATTGTCAATCTTTTCCACTTGCTTTGTTTAATTTCATTTTCATATGTTATGAGAAAAGTCACAAAAACAAAAATTACCTCTTTTTGTGGGTGACTTGAGACATGTCATAAGTCACTCTCAAGGTCGAAATATATTTCATTGTATGTAATATTTCAATTGAATTATAATAGATTCAGATAAAATGGACAGATATAAGCGAAAAGTGGGCGGACGAAAATATGCCGTTTTTAATCCTAAAAATCTTTGAAATAGCGGTCAGGGAATATAAAATGAAGGGCGGTACGTTCCGAAGCCTCGAGAAAAAATATGGAGTGAGTCGATCGACTATAAAAAGGAAAGTTAAGAATGTACATATGAAAAAACTAGGAGGGCAAACTAAACTAACTGCTGATGAAGAGGCGAAAATAGTACAAAACACGGTCACTGCATCCAGATGGGGCTTTCCTATTACAAGTACAGATTTGAGGGCAATAGTAAAGTCGTACCTAGATGGAAGAGGAATGATTCAAAAATAATTATCCTGGCAAAGACTGGGCATACAGTTTTTTGACCAGACATAAAGAAATTTTAAGTCAACGCTGGGTAGAAAATATCAAGAGAGCCAGGGCAGGAGTCACATTTAAAACAGTAAGCGAATATTTTGTTGAACTTGAACAAACTATTGCTGGAGTAGATCCGGACGTAATAGTCAATTATGATGAAACCAACATTTGTGATGACCAAGGAAGGCAGAAAGTGATTGCAAGGCGAGGATCCAAACACACACATAGGATTGTTGACTCGTCCAAAACAAGCAATTCTGTCATGTTTGCTGGAACGGCGTCTGGAACCTTGTTACCTTTATATGTGGTTTACAAGGCAGAACATTTAAACACTACCTGGACAGAAAATGGGCCACCAGGTACTAGATATAACAGGAGTAAGTCGGGGTGGTTCAATGAATCCATATATGAAGATTGGTTCTTCGAGGTAGCATTGAAATATTTTAAGAGATTTGCACTGGAAAGCCGAAAAGTATTAATTGGCGACAATTTGGCGAGCCATTTAAGTGCCACAGTGATCGACGCTTGCGAGGAAAATAATATTGCATATGTGCTGTTTCCCGCCAACGCAGCGCACATATGCCAATCACTAGATGTAGCCTTTTTTAGGCCGCTCAAAATCCTGTGGCGTAAAGTTCTGTTGGACTGGAAGCTGAAAAATAAAGGGACCGTACCTAAGGACTTTTTTCCAAGGTTGTTAAATAGAACACTCCAAAGACTGAATGAAGGAGAAAAATGCAAAGAAAATTTTGTAAGTGGGTTCAAGACAACAGGGATATACCCACTGAATAAAAATTGTGTTTTGAGCAAATTTCCTCCTGAACTTGTGCCAGTAGAAGAAGCTGATATTACAGTAGATAATACCTTTGAAATTTTTCAGAAGGAAATTGTGCCAAAATTGAACGTCAAACCTGGAGCTAGTATATCGAATAGAGGAGAACAACAGCCTGATCAAGAGTCTGTTCCTGTACCCTCAACATCAGAAGAAGTGTAAGCCAACGTACCCTCAGATGAAGAACTTTCCTTCGTTTTCATGCTTGCGCGAAACAAATGCAAAAAAGCGCAGAAGAAGCAGCGACACCGATACATCTGAATCAAATTCGTACTCCCTTCAAGAATCATCGGATTCTCCAGAGGATTTGGAAACAGATGTCGAAGAGCAATTGAAATTAGAAAAAGTTGAAATCGGCAGTTTTATTCTGGTGGAAATTCCCTACGAAGCCCCAAGCAACAAAACAATCAATAAAAAATTCATTGCTCAGGTGATAGAAATAAAAAACAAATCAACATTTCACTGTAAATTCCTAAGAAAAAGTAGCACTAACTCCAATAAAAATATTTATGTTTTCCCTGATATCACAGATGTTGCAAATATAGAACCCACTCAAATCATTTGTGTCTTAAAACCAACTTTCATGAAGAGAGGGAGACATAGTTTTGCTGTGAACACTTACTTTCTGAGAGTAGATTTAAGTTTGTTATTTAGTCCTAAAAGTTTTTTGCCAAAGAATGAGATTGATTATTTTTATATTTTTTATAAGAATTTTCGTTGTAATAGAATAGTTTTTTTGTTGACATTTAATAAAATGAGTAGGTAGGTAGATTCAATTTTAAACTCCAATGTGATAATATTTGTATTAGTTCCTAATTTCAATGATTCACACGAGTACACATGTTATTTTGTTATAATTTGTTTTAATTTTGCGTTTTTAACAGCCTTAGTTTTTTTAAAACTCAATTGCCTTGTCTCAAGCCTTCCCATTCTATTCTGTCATGAGTTATTCATGTAAAATAAGGGGTGTCTCAAGTCAACCAAAAACGCGGGTGACTTGAGACATTTATAAATAAAGGAAAAAAAATATGAATACTTCTGATGAGAGGTTACAAAATATCCGAAACTTACTCTATTAACTATGACTCAAAGTTTAACGCTTATTTCAGACATTCAGCCTGAATAAATTTCAAGACAATCAAATTGAAAAGTGAAAAAATGTCTCAAGTCACCCGAATTTACGGTATTGCATTTATGTTGAATTATTATTATAAAAAGAAAAAAGGAAAGAATACTTACCAAAAGTAAAGTAATTTTAATGTGGTTTAATCATGGGCATATAACACAAATTCAGATCGCAGGCGCACAACGTAATGTAATTAATTTGATACATGGTGTTTCACTAAAAATAGTAAACTATAAAAATTTTTTCCATATTTGTATAAATTCACAATTGGATTTATTTTGATCAAGAACTCTACTTATGTTTATGTGAATTTTACAGTAAAAATTTTGATCCCTATCCCCATGAGAATGCTAGCCGATGCCATTCATTTAAAGAAAAATTATAGTATTTGTTATAATAAAGTTATGAGGACACATCGTGCTGAAGTTGTAATAAAATATATAACGATCATTTAATACATTTGATCCTTTATTATATCTTATTACGATTTTATTTAAATCATAAAATTCATATAAAAACTAATTTAATTTTTATAATTATCGTAGCCATCATAATAATATATATATATATATATATATATATATATATATATATATATATATATATACGAGTATACACGTATATGATAGCAGATTCTTACCAAAAAGAAAAATGCCCAAGCGAATTTCCGCCGAGTTTAAACAGATTGTTCTAAAGGTAAAAGCTTTTTTCTGAGCAGAAAATAATAGCGTAAACGCAATTATTCTTAATCAAGTTATGTTAATAATGAAACACGTGTCGTACGCTTACGTAATTAATAATTCTGTCTTATTTTGAACAATGCATAATATTATGCTAAAAATCTCAGTTGCCAATTAAAAAAAACCAGAGAGGGAGAATTGTTTTTGACGTTGATAAAAATTGTATGTATTAATGGATATAATTAAAATAAACAGAAAAGATATATACAACGTAATTATCCAGAAATAAGATTTTATCCTACACCTCGCTTAGTAGCGAGGCAAAGGATGATAATGCTCTAAGAATTCATCGAGTAATCGCGTTAAATTAGCCGGTTCCACCTGCTCTTCCTCCTCTTCGACAGGACCTGTTTCGGCAATAACGTCCTCTTCAATGAATGATGGTGCAACAGGGGGTCTAACCGTAGCAGATGTTGTCTCCACACCGGTTTCAACCAATGAAGATGCAACGGGAGGTTTGAACTCGAACGTGCTAGGAGTTGACGTTGCGGCAGGTACTTGCTTGAACTCTGATTTCACCGGTTCTACTTTGATTTCCGCGTTAGCGATTTGCTTCAAAGGATCAACTATAGATGTATATGCAGTTTGCACTAAACGATATGATTCAAGTTCCCCTCTCTTCAATAATTCCAGCTTACGTTTGATTGCATTACCAGTTTGCTTTAAATACCTCTTAACCTCCTTATATAGCAACCAAATCCACTTCGGCATCTACCGTAACAAAGTCTTTTACAATGCATAAAAGATCGTATTTATTCTGCCAACATCGTGAGCACATTGATGTAAGTTGATCGAAGGTCATATCAGTACCTACATGCTCATCATATACATGCTTCAAATTTATGCAATTGCGAATCAAGTGCTTAGGAATCTTCGAATAGGTTTATTAGATATAGGAGTCTACGTCCGAGTGTCGCCTTCTACTGAAATAATCGCGAATTATATCTTGATTGAGACACGAGATGTCGTCGAAGATCATTATAGAATTCATAGCGATCGCTTCCGGCATGAGTAACCCCGTGAAATGCATTATACCTAATACCGCTTATCGGTATAAGTACATGCTCTGTGTATGTGTATGTGTATGTGTATGTGTATGTGTATGTGTCTGTGTATGTGTCTGTGTCTGTGTCTGTGTCTGTGTCTGTGTCTCTGTCTGTGTCTGTGTACGTGTCTGTGTCTGTGTCTGTGCCTGTGTCTATCAGTGTCTGTCTGTCTGTGTGTGTGTGTGTGTGTGTGTGTGCGTGTGCGTGTGCGTGTGCATGTGTCTGTGTCTGTGTCTGTGTCTGTGTCTGTGTATGTGTCTGTCTGTGTCTGTGCCTGTGCATGTGCATGTGCATGTGCATGTGCATGTGTCTGTGTCTGTGTCTGTGTCTGTGTCTGTGCCTGTCTCTGTCTCTGTGTCTGTGTCTGTGTCTGTCTCTGTCTCTGTCTCTGTGTCTGTGTCTGCGCTTGCGCCTGCGTCTGCGTCTGCGTGTCTGCGTCTGCGTGTGCGTGTGTGTCTGTGCGTCTGTGTGTCTGTGTGTCTGTGTGTCTATGTGTCTGTGTGTCTGTGTGTCTGTGTGTCTGTGTGTCTGTGTGTGTGTGTGTGTGTGTGTGTGTGTGTGTGTGTGTGTGTGTGTGTCTGTGTGTCTGTGTGCGTGTGCGTGTGTCTGTGTATGTGTCTGTGTCTGTGTCTGCGTGTGCGTGTGCGTGTGCGTGTGTGTGTGTGTGTGTGTGCCTGTGCATGTGTCTGTGCAAGTGTCTGTGTCTGTCTCTGTGTCTGTGCCTGTGTCTGTGTCTGTGCCTGTGTCTGTGTCTGTGTCTGTGTATTTATACTATGGCTGTCAAGCAAATTGAAGGAAACGTATTCATTTTCAAATTTTAAACCGTGCGGTACCTCCAATACGCTAACCATCACATTAGTCTTCCCGCGCCCCACAGGCCCGCAAATAATTGCCCTAATTGGTGTCGGAAAGAGACCACCATGCTTTCCCGCATCTTCCGACTTCAGGATATCATGACCGTCCACGGGTAGTTCTTGAGGCTGCTTCGTAAACTTCATCATTTAGTTGCTGATAGTGTACTGACTAGTTGAAATGCTGTTGGGAAGAGGAATATTAAACACCTTAATAAACAAATTACCTTTTGAACTACATATTCCGGGCTATGAATATTGCGGACGTTTAGCTCGCGGTGATCCCGGTATAAATCCTGTAAACGAAGTTTGCAAACAACACGATATCGCCTATTATAATTCTAACGATATAACAAGTCGTTATCAAGCAGATATGGTACTTTGAGATCAAACTTGGAATCGTGTACGCTCGAAGAATTCATGTCTTGGTGAGAAAACAGCAGCCTTTTCTGTAGCGAACGTCATGAAGGTTAAACCCATGTTGGGTATGGGTGCTAAGAAGAAGACAAGGAGAGGAGTTTTACAACCTATTCGAAAGTCTGTCAAAGGTCTGCTTAAAGATGGCAATCTGAAGAAAGTCATTGATGTCAGTCTATCGACCGCTAAGAAGACCGTTGAGATTGCTGGTGGAAAGAAGAAGATGCCAGCGCTTAGAATCATTCCAGTACCTACAACTGATGGCTTCCTTCCATTCCTAATACCCCTATTCGCTGATCTCTCAGCTGCAGGTGCTCTTGCCGGTGATGCGAGCGGCATGCATAAAGCAGAAGACGACGGGTCGGCTGCGAAGAAGCAATTGTGAGAAGTTCAACGTCATAACGCAACAATGGAAGCGGTTGCTCTAAGGGGCAACAGAGCACTTTATTTGAACCCTTATAAGAAGGGATGTGCTTTCTACTTGAAACTGTGTCAAAAAACTCATAAATTTGCCGCTGAGAGCATTAACCGATTCCGATCTAAATAAGTATGCTAAAGATGTGCAATTCTTTAGAGGAGAGTTTATGCGCGATGCCTTGTCCCATAAACTACATCTTAATGAGTGTGATATCGTGAACCTTGACGACAATGCAGGAAGAGGTAGTCATTGGGTTGCTTTCATGAAAACGCGGTGATGAAGCCATCTACTACGACAGCTTTGGAGATTTAGCACCATTTGAAATAATGAGATATTTATGAGAACGCGCAGCCATGGGCAGTATGCGCGCGCAAGACCAATCTGCTGAAAGTGGACATGGCCACGTGTGAAAGTGGGCGTATGCCGTCACAAAAAGTGGTGGGGATAGCCCGTCGCCAACCATACATTCTTGATAATGAATTTTTGAGCCACTACTAGTTTCCACGAAAATTAAAAAATCTCGCTTTTGTAACACTTATAAAATCGTACACTTTTTTAATTATCAATCAAATTTAATGAAATTCTACACACAGATGCTCTACCTTATGACACATCACATCATTGAAATAAATTATAACTTTTTTTAATTATCAATCCAATTTAATGAAATATTTATTACACACATCACATCGTCGATAAGAAATTTTTGAGCCACCACTCGTTTCGACGAAAATTTTAAAAAATCCCGTTTTAATAACATTTGTAAAAACGTCGCCAACAATTAAAATGCTTACAACTTTTTTTATTATCAATCAAATTTAATGAAACACACAGATGCTCTACCTTATCACAGATCACCTCGTTGATAAGAAATGTTTGAGTCGCCATTAGTTTTTATGTAAATTATACATGCTTAGACTAGAACGCTGGTGAAGAATGCATCGATGGCTTTGAAAGTATTGTAATACTTTTAAATATGTAAGTAAAAACAACATACATCATCACTGTTATTATTAATAAATAGAATCTGAAATATGTTCGTTTGCAACGTGAAGCTATTGAAATATATAAACACCCGAATAATTTTAATAGACAAGAAGAAAATCTCCGTTTAAATAGGTTTTGGCATCTTATAATTAAAAAAGAGCATAATGATACGCCTTGATTTTAATTTATTTTCAACTTTTGGTATGTCTAGGTTTTTTGCTGTGTTTTTCCTAGACCTTGAAGCAAATGCTTTACCAATTATATGTTAAATTTCCACAGCACTATAATTTAACATAAGTAGTTGAAATTAAATTGAAATTAAAATTACAAAGAACGTTCTGCATTGTGCTTTTCATTGTTAATAACACTTCCAATTATTGATAAAGATATCTCTTTGTTAGATTTAACTGGGTTATTTTTGATGTAATGTTTGGATTTGTGAATGCTTCTATCATTTTAAAATTGAAGTTTTTCACAACTTTACACTTGCATCATAACTCGATTAAATTTTGTTAAATGTGTTTTTTGGCTGGCAAATTTCATTGTTAGCTTTCGTCGTAGAGAGTGTTCTGGTTTGTCATCTTTGAGGCAGTTTAACAATATTTAATTTTAATGACCTAGTTATTCTTTACTACAATTTTATAGTTGGCTTATACGTTTCTCAAACTGTTATATTAATAGCAGGCTTATGTTTATGTTTGAATTTTTCAAATTTGACAAAATTATTTACTACATCTTTAACAATTTTAACAAACATTACTACTGACGAAGATAACTGTAAGTGTTATCGAAACGTTTAGATTGTATAATTTAAAGTACACCATTAAAAAATCCCAAAAAAGATAAGTATTTTATTATGAGTGTTAATGGTGAAAGTTTACATTTTCATATGAAATATGGATGGTTTATTAATTAAGGGTGTTGCTGTTACTACCACATGATAGCACTATATATTTTATCAAAGTTTTGGTTATACGCAAACTGGTTGAATGTGACGTCACCGTTGCTAACTATTGATCGCTACCTTCAATATTAACTTACAAAACGACTTTCTAGTTTCTTGTGGAATTAATGTTATCTTTCTTATTTTACAACAAACGACAACCAACATACGACTTATTGTAGAACAGCCTGAACGAAGAAGTTAACCGGCGGTCAATCCAGTCCAGAACTGTTTTGGTAGGTACCTACAACGTGTTTTCACGACGATCACTTTGATACTTCTCTGGACGTCATTGGAACTACCAGACCAGGCCTTAAGTAACACAAATTCTTTGAAATGTCTTGCGAGGTTGATATGAAACTTATTAAAATCGAACCTAAAGAGGAAGAAGGAATAGATTTACTTCTAACCCAACATTTTATGGTCAATAGTGATCTAATAAAGGGTGAAATTGATTATGGTTTAAATAGTACAGAGTTTAACACTGTTTTTACAGATGATGTAAATATCAAGAAAGAAGACACGTCTTCTGTAATAATAGGTGTGAGCTCGAGGGAATCAGCTTATATAAAGGAAAACTGTGTCAAACACATCCCAAACATACAGTGTGACCGTAATAAATTTAATAGTTCAACAACAATTAATGAATATTTAAAACGGGACGTTTTAAAATACAATTCAAATTTTAAACATAAGTGTGACCAATGCAATTATATAGCAAAAAGCGAATCGGGCTTGAAAAGACATCTTTTAAAACACACTTCCAGGTATGAATACAAATGCAGCCAATGTGATTATACTACAAATCAAAAGAGTAATTTAACAGTTCATCTTAAAAAACATTCTTCAAGTTATGAATTCAAATGTGGCCAATGTGATTATGTAACACATCACAAACGTAATTTAACAAGTCATCTTAAAAATCACTCTTCAAATTATGAATTCATATGCAACCAATGTGATTATACAACAAATCAAAAAAGTTATTTAACAGTTCATCTTAAAAATCACTCTTCAAGTTATGAGTTCAAATGCGGCCAATGTGATTATGCAACACACCACAAATGTAATTTAACAAGTCATCTTAAAAAACACTCTTCAAGTTATGGATTCAAATGCGACCAATGTGATTATGCAACACATCACAAATGTAATTTAACAAGTCATCTAAAAAAACACTCTTCAAGTTATGAATTCATATGTAACCAATGTGATTATGCAACAAATCACAAAAGTAATTTTACAGTTCATCTTAAAAGACACTCTTCAAGTTATGAATACATATGCACCCAGTGTGGTTATGCAACAAATTATAAAAGTTGTTTATCAGTTCATCTTAAAAAACACTCTTCAAGGTATGAATTCAAATGTGGCCAATGTGAATATGCAACAAATCACAAACATAGTTTGACAATTCATCTTAAAAGTCACTCTTCAAGTTATGAATTCATATGCAACCAATGTGATTATGCAACAAATCACAAAAATAATATAACAATCCATCTTAAAAATCACTCTTCAAGTTATGAATTCATATGCAATGAATGTAATTATGCAACAAATCACAAAAGTAATTTAAAGATTCATCTTAAAAAGCATTCTTCAATTTATGAATTCAAATGCGGCCAATGTGACTATGCAACAAATCGAAAAGATAATTTAAAAAGTCATCTTAAAATTCACTCTTCAAGTTATGAATTCAAATGCGGCCAATGTGATTATGCAACACATCACAAACGTAATTTAACAATTCATCTTAAAAATCACTCTTCAAGTTATGAATTCATATGCAACCAATGTGATTATGCAACAAATCACAAAAGTAATATAATAATTCATCTTAAAAAACACTCTTCAAGTTATGAATTCATATGCAACCAATGTGATTATGCAACAAATCACAAAAGTAATTTAACAGTTCATCTTAAAAAACACTCTTCAAATTATGAATTCAAATGCAACACATCGCAATGATAATTTAAAAATTCATGTTCAAAAACACTTTAAGTAAAGAATTCAAATGTAACCAGTGTGATTATACAACACAACACAAAGATACTTTTAAAAATACATCTTAAAAACGATATCTGAAAGAATTTTGGCTGTGTTGTAAGTAATTGACTTTGCACACATTTAGAAACAATTTGTTCACCAATACCCTATACTTTACTGTTTAATTTGTGAACAACACCATTTTAATTTTTTATCATGTATTGTCGTAACTATCATTGTCTTATCCATTACTTAATACTTGTTCTCATAAAAATTTGGTTGTAGAGGACAAAATTAACAACACGACTATACAATTGTAAAGGCTAAATATACTTATAGTCGTAAACAATAATTTATTTATTGGAGATACCTATTTATTATTTCCAGTTTGCATTAAGTTCCGCTTAACCACCTTATCTCGACTATCCATTGTGACTGACTGTATCTCAATGAGGTTTATAAGCAGATGATATATCAATTAAATCCGCTTCGGTATCTACAGTAATCAGTCTTTTACAATGCATAAAAATTCGTATTTATTCTGCCATCATCGCGAGCACATTGATTTAAATTGATCGAATGTCATATCGGTAGCTACATGCTCATCATATAGATGCTTCAAGTTTATGCAATCCTATTTAAATAGCACAACCATATTTACCTTATCGCGAATCATGTGCTTAAGAACCTTCGACTAGGTTTGACAGATAGAAAGAGTCCACGCCCGAGTGTTGCCCTCTACTGAAATAATCGCAAATTATATCTTAATTGAGACACGAGATGTCGTCGAAGACAATTATAGAATTCTTAGCGATCGCTTCGGGCGTGAGTACATCCGCTTTGTCGTTAAAAGAATGATACCTCTTATCGGCTTAAGTACATGCTCCAAATATTTATACTTTGGCTGCTCAAGCCATTGGGAGTAAACGTATACATTTTCAAATTTTAAACCGTGCGGTGCCTCCTATAAGCTAACCATCACATTAGTCTTCCCGCACCACGAAGGTCCGCAAATAATTGCTCTAATTGATGCCGGAAACAGATGACCATGCTTTTCCGCAACTTCCGATTTCAGGAAATCGTGACCGTCTACAGGTAGTTCTTGAGCCGGTGGTGCGAGCGGCATAGCTAAAGCTGTCAACGACCCTTCGGCTGCGAAGAAGCAATTGTAGGAGGCTCAACGTCATAACGCAACAAGGGAAGCGTTTGCTTTAAGGGACGGCAGAGGACTTTATTTGAAGCCTTATAAGAAGGGATGTGCTTTATACTTGAAAACTTATCCAAAAATTCATAAATTTGCTGCGGAGAGCATTAACCGGTTCCGATCTAAATAAGTATGCTAAAGATGTGCAATTCTTTAGAGGAACGTCTATGCGCGATGCCTTGCCCCATAAACCGCATCTTAATGAATGTGTTATCGTAAACCTTGACGACAATAGAGGAAGAGGTACTCATTGGGTTGCTTTCAAGAAACGCGGCCATGAAACCATCTACTACGACAGCTTTGGAGATTTAGCGCCACCACTTGAAATAATGAGACATTTAAGAGATTGTCAAATTACGTATAATTATGATAAGAACCAGAATTATATTACATTTACATGTGGACATTTATGTTTAGATTTTCTGTATAATAAATGGCTAGCAATATTATTTGTTTATTTGTAGTCATATCCCAATCGTTCACATTGACGGATATGGAAAACGTGCTCAGCGCAACGTATTTTCCGGCAATTGAACTTGATCCTACTTACCATTATGGATTAGGACTGCTAGGATTCTGCGTTTGTAATTCCATACAAAATGTTCATGAGGGTAACAAGTTTTACTATACTACGCAAATTGGCGAGGATAAAGATATTACGGTTCCAAGTATATGAAATTGTGGAGATTAACATAAGATTAACTCGCATAACACGATCGACTTTATTTTAAGAGCAAACAGTAATACGCTAAACCTATACATAACGTGGATTCTATTGGGCGCATGCTAGGCTTCTCGCCTAACGTGTACAGGGCAGGCCACACCGAATCTGATCTGGATAATTCATGCTTCAAATATACATGTGGATTGTCATTTAACTGGAAGTGCATACTGAAACAGTGAGCAGTCTCACACAATCTTCGAGTTTGACGTACACGTTGAACCAGGATATAAATTAATCGAGGGATCATCTACAGTTATTTATTTACCTGCACTTAACACGACGTATAGATAAAATAACCTTGAAATTGATTGATCAAGAGGGTCTTTTAGTAGACTTCGGTAACGAGAATGTAACTATCACATTGAAACTGAAGTATGGGTCTTAAGATTTTGCCAGTAGGTCTCTATCTGCAGACAAGAGCACACCGTTAACCGAAGACGACGTTCAGTTTCTTCAATATCGGCTATAAAGTGTTAAGACGATGTTGAAGAAGCGCAGAAAAGCATCGTGGTCAGGTTGGAGATAGTGGAATACAATCGTCGAACTTATCATCCGTACACAACTAACGCATACAGCAACTCCAATGAGATTAGTCTGGTTATTCAAAAATCCGATCTCATTACAGCTACTTACGATAGTGTTATCTAATGGAAGCAAACAAAGAGTATAACTTTACGAATAATACACCCTCTTCCTCTTTGATAAGATTCGATTCATGCTAGGCAATCAGATGATTGAAACTGTACGTTTTCGTGGAATGAATAGCACTATTAAAGGATTTTGCTCATACGCCGCTAATCAAAGTACCTGTTTATCGCATACAGGGTGGAATCCACAAAATAAGCCTCTTCAACTGTTAAACAGCACCAAGACAGCCTTCTGCGGTTCCATACCATTCTAGCATGTATTGGGGTTTGCAGAGGCTTGTACGAAGCCTCTAATCAACATAGGTCAAGAGCTGGTATTGATTCCCTCCAAAGCCCGTATGTAATTCCAAATGATTCTATGAAGTTTTACATCAATCAGAAGATTAATAAAAATTTGCCGATTCAAGTTGGGTTTCATACTCGAGAATTATAAACATGTCCATCCTTACCCTCTTCATCGTCAATGGTTTGGGCGGTGAAGAGTAGTACGGGCTTTCAGCGACCTCAATGGCTACTGGTTGCTTTCCATACGAAGAAGCGTAATACGAGGGAAGAGAGTGCGGGAAAATTCTATCACTTAAATATATCGAATATAAAAGCAAATATTAATAATAGAAGATATCCATACGAACAGCGAAATCTCGTTTTCGCTGATAACAAGTACGTGGATGCTTACGAAGAATATTTTAACTTTTGAAATTAATATTATAATTCGCCCTCTTATTAGAACAGTATTTCAAATTTCAAGTTTTCCCGCCATAACAATTACATGGACCTACTTCTAGTTTTAAAAATATACCGCTAGATAGAACCACGATCAACCTCTATTACACAAAACATTCATTAGTTTTAAAAATATACACTACTAGATGGCGCCACAAGCAAACCAACCAATAAAAATACAGAGCCTTAGGCCTACAATCAGAGCCTGGAGGCTGGGCGAGTATCTACACCAATCAGTAATCAGGGGCGTGGCCTGCCTTTAGGTCCTCTAATTAGAACGCGTGGCCTTGGGCGGTATGCGCGATAAAGACCATTCAGCTGAAAGAGGGCGTGGCCACGTGTGGGAACCAATCATAATTACAATAGATAAGAAAGATAAACTCGTCTGCTGCAACAACAGAAACCAACTGACATGTGCTCAGCTGCATGTAAGGTATTTGGGCAACCTGCCAATAGGTGGCAGCAGATCCATAGTAGTGAAAGTCAAATAAGCAAAGTAGCTCAGGTGACCGACATTCCCCCGTTCTCTCCGAATAAGAGTTGAAAATGAAGGTAGACATGTGTTGCAAATTTCTTTATTAGCTTTTTTGTATTAAGTTGTTAACTAGATATTTGTTCTATAGTTATATTAATTCTAGCAAAGTTCTATTTAATTGATTAGATAGTTAGTGTAAACATAATTATAACAAGAAAGTTAAAATGTCTTGTTGCCTTGATATCAATTTAAATAAGCCTATTTGCACTTAAAGAAATGGAATAATGACACAAGACATTCTTTGTTTCATGATGGCATAATCAAAGCCTACTAAAAAAAACTAATTTCGAATTTTGATGCTTAAGGTCATTGAAAAGCTCTTTAACAGCTTTTTCTAAAAATGCAATATCCAATATGGCGTCGGTAAGAAAATAAAAAGTTCATCTATTATTTGGAAAACAAATGAAGCTAGAAAATTATATTTGTCTTTATTAAGCTCCTCTTATAAAAGTGTCCTAATAATGTATTAATCAAAAAACTGTAATATCACTCATTCACGAGCTGCCGACAAAAGTTAAAAATGCACCATTTTGGTTTTCTCCCATTATCTCAAAAACCACAAAAGATAAATAAAATCTTAAGGTGGATCTAAATTTGTAATAATGTTCTCTAAAGTTTCCAATTTAACCAACTCTGTAGCTAAAACAGTTTTCGAGATGGGAATACATGTGAAAGACGCTTTAGGGGACAGACACACATTTCATATTTGATTTTTACTTTTGGATATTGCAGTAATTTGCATTGCTTTCCAAAATTTCAACGAGTTCCTTTCCTGGGATTTTTTTGTCATTAGAGGCTAAAAACTTCTTCAATGCCAGCTGACTGGAGATTTTCAGAATCTTTTCCATGTATTTGATGTATAACTTATAAAATATTGGTAACTTCGGCTTCTTTGTCCGGAAATTCAGAGATATCGATAACAACTTCCGACCATAGATTTTTCCAGCAATCATTTAGTCAAAAACTGCATCTTTAATAATGGTTATGCAATGAGCAATATTAAACTGTTTCCAACTTTCGGTAAAAGTCAACGAAGTATTTGCTTCCATGCATTGTAAGATGCGACTAAAAGTGCGCTTCAGATAATATCGTTTAAACGCGGCTATTATTCCCTGATCTAATGGTTGCAGAAGCGAAGTTCTGTTAGGAGGTAAAAACCTTGGAGTCGATTAAGTTTAAGGTCTCCGGATATCCGGGTGCATTGTCAATCAGCAAAAGTACCTTAAATGGTAGTCAGTTTGAAGCCAGTTACTGTTTAACACTAGGCACAAAACAATTAGTAAACCATTATAATTAGAATTTACATCAGTTCTACATACATAAAGACAAAATTTACATTGATTGGGGCTTGAACCGTGATGGCGCAGTTGGTTAGCGCGATACTCCCGCAAAGTACAGGTCGTAGGTTCAAATCCTACTCGAGGTAAACTTTTTATTTATGTATTTAATAATAATTTTTAATTACATGTTTACCTTTGAACTTATTCGTTCATAACAAAAACTTATAATAACTTAATATTAGTCAAGTTGCTTTGGTATGTGTGAATCCTTGCGACATTGCAGGCTCACATTCCATTAATGTAAGTAATTTGATTGTAATCTCATTATAATTAGAATTTACATCAGTTCTACATACATAAAGACAAAATTTACATTGATTGGTGCTTGAACCGTGATGGCGCAGTTGGTTAGCACGGTACTCTAGCAAAGTACAGGTCGTAGGTTCAAATCCTACTCGAGGTAAACTTTTTTTTTATGTATTTTATAAAATTAATAATAATTTTAATTACATATTTACCTTTGAACTTATTCATTCATAAAGAAAACTTATAATAATTAGTAAATCAGTCTGTAAATAACGTCATTGTAACCCAAACTTTAGGATTTGGTCTCCAAAACACTGGCAGTATTTATTTTTATTTTGTAAAAGCTGTGGGTTTAATGATTTATAAACATGCATTGGTTCGCCATAAAATCACCTGAGGCGTTACAACAAAACAAGAGAGTTAATCAGTCCTTAGCTGCCTTAAACCCCGTGCAGATTTTTCATTTTCCGATATGAAGGTGCGAGTAGGCATTCTACTCCAAAAAACACCTGTCTTAGCATTATCTAATGTCATAACACTTCTTTTTCTTTACAACCGCATTCTGACATTCCCGCAACTTTAAAACAGACACCGCGATGTAAATAAATCTACCTACAGCGTTCTGGACTTCCAATGCAAATACGCTTCGACAGGCTACGATCGAGCAACGATGACGAAGAGAAAGGACGCGACCCGCGTAAACTGCTTTTAGCTAGTTCCGTTTAAAGCACAAATCGTGAAAAAGCGAAACCGCGGTGGGTGAGGCCGCGTATAACGAGAAAATACTATATAATCATTTTGCCTGTGACGACATTACCTGAGTAATCCCTAATTATCTAATCAACCTGTAATTTACTAGAACAAAGTTGTGCTGCAATGATGTATTATTTGTATTGGTGTATCAATGTCTTTGGAACGCTTTTAAGGTACAACTTACCCAGACGTCGGGGCCAGATGACGCACAACTTGTGGTATTACATAATATTCAAAATATAAATTACTAGATCAATATAAACGAAATATAACCAGTACAATATGCTCACATTCTGAATAAAAAACCTTTTCATAATCGGAATTGTAGTTATGGTACACACAGGAAAGGGAATCGTCAACGCATGCGTTATGGGCCCACATGTGACATGTAGTGCATTGTATTTACTATTCTCCAGGAAAGCTGTTCGAAAAACTGTCTAAACAAACCAAGTAATGAGAAATACAGTAGATCGTTTTCTTCTTCACACGGAAAAGTTCCGTCGTGGTTTCAGGAAACGGTCTAATATCTTCTGGAATTGGAGGAGGAGGGGGCGTATTTGGTGGAGAGGTTCTTGATTGTCCTGTTGTGACTTCATTAGTGTTAGACTCGTTCGCTAGATGTTTAATAATAGAATCATTTGTTAATGTTTTAGCAACCGTCTGGGACTCAACAGCTCGATCAGTTACTTCTTCATTGTCTGGAAGAGGTCGGTTACTTAAAAAAAACCTGACTTGGACTCATCCTCTCTAGAAATTTTTCTATTGAATGAAAAAATTCTAGTTACCTCGACACCAACTAGCTGACGAGGCAGCAAGATGTAGGAAGGAGTTAACATGATTAGTTATCTAAGCATCAGATGCTGCATCTACATATTTCTTTGAAGGTCCGTAGACGCTCCTATCTAAGAGTTGTGGGTTATGGCTACAATGCGGGGGAAATAATAATATTGTTACGCCCTTCGCTTTGCTATTATCTACGTCCTCCAGGTAAATTGAACCGTAGTTGTCCACAATCAACAGAGATGGTAGCGCTCTCTTGAAGTTTTGATGTGCTTGACAGAATGTTTATCAACTGCAGAAAATGATCAGCCTTCATGCAGCCCGATGGATTGGCTGCACTCTCACCACCTCCATTATTTAAGAAGTGTTCTCGAAAGTTGGTCCTTGGAAAGATGAAGAAAGGAGGAATTGCATTTCCAGTAACTGAAACAACAAGCGCCAGATTTACTGAAGTGCTTCTTTCGGCAGATACCCATCATCCAATCTTCTTGTATCCTCGTCGTGCTACCACTCTGTCGGGCTTTTGCACTGTCGTGATTTCTGTCTCATCCATATTCTATACGTCACTGGGAGAAAGTTTCAAACGGTACAACACAGTTTTCAAATTATCAAAAAACGCATTGACATTCGTAACATTAAAGCTAGAAGCACGAGCCAGGCTTCTGGTTTTCTGATATTCAAGTCGCTGTTCCTTTCTAAATAGGCCATTACACTCCAGCAATTTTTTTCTCACGCTAACTATGAGGAATTTCAATTTTTAAAGCAAACGCATATTCAAAAGCAAGTTTGCGCACTTCTTTTGGTGGTAAGCCTAAATACACAGGGTGTATTTTAAAATCACCGACAAACGAAAACTGGAGATTCTATGATTCAAAATAAGACAAAAATTATCATAAACGCTTTTCCGAGGATGCTTCCTAACCGAGATACAGGTTGATTAAAAAATAATTTTTGTAAGATTTTTTTAAGATTTCTCAAAAATTACAAAAGATATTACACTGAGATTTAGTACACCTAAATGTTTAATTAAGTACAATTAATCAGGTGAGTTTGAGTCAACTGGCTTCATCCAGTGGCGTAGAATATGTTACGTTAATCACTTTAAGTAAAAAAAACCCACGTCCCTGCTTTTTTTGAAGAAATATTTTTTTGTTAAATTCAACATTTAATTCTGCAAATAAAATCATACTTAGTATTTTTTAGATTCGGCACCCCGTTTTTGAAATATTTTGCATTAACATAAACGACCACATTATTCAATAAAAATCAAAATTTGTTTCTTTTTACAAAAAAATAACGCAGTTAACTATTAGGTACATTATTAAAGAGATATTGAAGGAATCAAAAATAAAATAATCATTATTTTTATACATATTGTTCAAAATGTCCTCTTAGCAAATGAAACCTAACACGTTGAAAAATTTGTGGCATAGCTCTAATCTCATCGCATGCCATCTGTAAGCGATTCCAAAGTTGCTCTCGATTATCAATTTGAACAGAATAGACACGAGTTTTCAGATACCCCCACACAAAAAAAAAACAATGGGTTTAAATCTGGCGATCGTGCCGGCCACGGTACTTCACTTCCTCGTCCAATCCAGCGTCCAGGGAACCATGCATTTAAAAATTCTCTGACGTTTCGTGTAGAATGTGGTGGTGCACCATCATGCATGAAATACATGTTTATTCTAACATCTAATTGTAAGTCGTCAAACAATTCTGGCAAATCTTCTCTCGAAAAACGGGACACTACTGTTTTACAAGTTCAATGGGCATATCTACTTTAATTAGTAACTGACTACTTAATTTTATTATTGATTAATTCCAACACCTTAGATTATTAGTAATAATGACAGTATGACAGATAAGGGTTTTGAATAATTACTTATTTCTGATTTCTAAATATTCTTGTGTTCCGTGTAGTTTAGTTTAATAGTATTTCTAGGATTCCTTCTAAAATGCCTGTTCATACTACCATTGATTTAAAAGCTCGTATCATTGCTGAGTTAGAGAGTGGTAAAAGTGTTCGCGAAATTTCGCGATTATTAAATGTGTCGCGATCTACTGTTGGACGATTGCGAATAAAATGGACTGTCCAACATACGATAGCGAGAGCAGTCGGTACTGGCAGACGAAGAATATCTACACCAGCTGAAGACGAAGAATTAGTTGCTTATGTAAGAGATCATCCTTTTACGAGCTACAGGGTTGCTAAAAATGAAACAGTATTTCCTGGATGTCGTGCAACGGTTCGGGCTAGATTAAAAGAAGTTGGAAAAAAACAATACGAAGCGGCCACTAAAGAACTATTAACAAATGATAACAAAGGATGTCGTTTAGAATTTGCCAGGCGATTTATCAACGAGCCCTTGGAGTTTTGAAGTCGAGTTAAAAACTTTCAGTAGCTCTAACAATCGACCTCTAAAAGTATTTCGACCGGCTAGAACCCGATGCGAAACAGAATATGTTAATTTTAAAAAACGTAGTGGTCGTTTTTCTGTAAATGTTTGGGGTTGGGTAAGCCATCGCGGGCCAGGAGTTTGCTGGATAATTGACGGGCGCATGAATTCCGAAGCATATTTAGACATACTGGAAACTATCATGACTCCTCTGTTCAAGTTTTATATGGTGAAGAAGACTACATTTTCCAACAAGTAAGTTAAGATATGAATATTATCTTATTTAACTTTTGAGTTTTTACTGTGGTTATAATGAATTTATTGTTACAAGGATAATGCACCTATACACACGTCACGGAGAGTCCGAAATTGGCTTCATGAAAACAACGTTCGTTTGTTACCGTGGCTAGCAAAAAGCCCAGATCTCAATATCATTGAAAACGTTTGGGCTTTGGTCACAAAGACAATTCAAGACCAACAAGGACTACATTTCATTGCCCAAAACCGTGACCAGATAATTGCGGCGATTGAAAATGCATGGGAGGCTGTTGGAATCGATTATCTGCAGCATTTAGTAGCGTCAATGCCTAGACGATTGCAGGAGTGCATTGACAACGAGGGCGGTCTTACACGTTATTAATTTCTTGTTACTGCATTAATCACTAAATTACTCTAAAAGTATTTGTTTATTAATTTTTTGTTTTAACAATTTCTGACCTAATCACCAAAGTATTATAATTAGATTTTTTAAATGTAGTTTTTCAAATTTTGTTTTTTTTTTTTAGATTTTAGTTACTTTGAACATTAAAAGAATACTTAAATTCTCTCCATAATGAATAATGTACAAAATGGTAGTGTCAACATGTCAAATTAAAAATAAACCGCCAAGTATGATAGATCTAATTTTAAGCTTAAATAATTAATATTAGATATCTTTTAGTGTTATGAAGTCGAAACTTTATTGTACGTGACCACAGAATTACAAGCTGTGCGTTTGAGTTGATTTTATTACAGTTACCATTGTTACAATTCTTATTAAATGGTAATTTAACAAATCATACATAATATACCTTATGCCAAATGAATAACTAAAATGAAAATTAATTGGCTTGACATATTTAAGTGTAATTCATTTAGAATTCAATAACTGCACAGAATAATTATATTACAAATATCAATACATCCTTTTCATATTAATACCTACACTTATGTTGTAACAATAAACTAAATTTTTAGTTGCTATCCGTATCGAAAACAGTTCCCCACATTAATCACCATCTCATCAACTGCAATGTCCCAAATTTGTTCAAGTCTGCTGTAATGCTTCGTTCCACGTTGCAATAACATTTTCGTCTTTATAGACTCTTCTAATGTGTTTATCATAGTACCCTTTTGCATGTGCCCATATGAGTTCAATTTCATTAAATTCATAATGATACGGTGGCAATCGTAACACTTCATGTCCCTAGCTTCTAATTATTTCATCTACCTCATACCATTTCTCTATTTGCTGAGATTTAATAAGTCAATAAAGTTCAGTTTTAAATAGTGTGGGTTCATAACTAATATTTTTTTGTATTAACCACGAAATAACCTTAGACTTTGTCCGGGGCGATGTTGGTTCCTTCTCAACTAACATTGAGTGGTACAGTGCATTGTCCATAATAATTAACAAAGGCTCTCTAAAATAGTTAACAAATATTCAATAAGCCGTTTTTTAAGCATCTCCATTCATTTCACCACGATAATCTTCTTTTAATGATTGTGAAGCAAATAATAGGTATGCATTCTGTATAAATTTTATGGTGCAACCCGCATGAGTAACATTAAAGCGTTTACTACCTTCCCTGAGGTTTCCGTACAATTTTTACATCTTCAACTTGTCTGTATTTCTTTTGGAGTAGATCCATGTTTCATCCATAAATACTATTTGCCTTCAACTAGGTGAATTGATCTCTTCAATGTATCGTTTGAGAAAATGATTATGCATTTCTGCTATATCTTGTTTTCCAATAAAGCTCTACAAGTTTTTTTAACTTGAATCCTAATGTGTGTAATGCACGATTTAAACTTCTATCACTTAATAAAACATGACTAAAGTTATTGCCTAAACTTAAACAGTATAAGATATCATTAGGAATTTCTTGCTATGTATCATTTTTTATCCGATCTTGATTCACATTAAATTTAATTTCTTGCTTTCGTTTATTTTAAATTTAAATTGAATCTAGACTGGATAAAACATTATACAGAGCAAGAAATTCCTAATGATATCTATACTGTTTAAGTTTAGGCGATAATTTTGGTTTTCTAAAAAAGAGAAAGTTATAAAAAAGATATTTTAGAAACAATTGCAAACATTGAGTTTTGCATAGAAAATAGAACAGAAGCAGAAAAATCAAACGTCAGAAATATTATAATAGAAAACATTGGAAGCATTATTAAATATAAAGAGAACTTCCATGAACAAAAATTAATAACTTTTATAGAAACATTGTATATATATATATATATATATATATATATATATATATATATATATATATATATATATATTAAACTTATCTATATTTATTATATATATATATATATATATATATATATATATTATATATATATATATATATATATATATATATTATTTATTTAAATTAGTATATATAATTGAAATGGAATTCGCTAAATTTATATTATTTTAATCTTTAAATCAATCTTTGGGGATAAAGTTCTATATTTGGAATTAAATTGGCAAATAAAATAAAAATATTTAACTTTTATTATTATTATTAAAATTTAAATATTTTCGGATCTTTTTCGTAAAATCAGAAGAAATTTCATTTCACACATGGAAATATTCATGTTAATAATTAAATTGTAATTTGTAATTAATAGTTTCAATTTGAAACAGACTTCGTTGGAATTTGCACAAATTACGCATGCGTTGTGTCCTTGCTAACTTAAATAAATGCAGCCTGTCAAAAATTTCACCAAAGGATGTAAAATTAGGGAGTACAATTTTGTTTTTTTTCAAAGTAAAATTATTATTTTTATAATTACACCTGTTCATTGGTTTTTCAGATATTGATACATGTTGTCGCACAAACATTTATACACAATCAAACAAAAAACATAAATACAGGACATCAAAAGAATAATCAATGCAATAGTTGGGTTATGATAGAAAAATTTAACTCACATGTGTTGCAACTTCCAAAGAATGGTCACATTAGGCATGTTCCATATTAACATTGGACGTAGACTTCTTTCCATGTATCGATGATACTGCCTTGCTGTTGAAAGTGGTGCTACTTAATTTCCATAACTTCATCCAAATCCACTAACTTGTGATAAATCTTCCTCATGGTAAATACGATGCACTTATGTAATATGCTCATTTACTTTCAGACAAGCACTTTTATTTTATTGGTATATTTAAATGTTGATTTAAACATTTAATAATTTTTCGGATTTAACTTGTATTTTACTCTTATATAAAATTTTATTTTTGCTTGCACTTTTATTTTAGATGCAGATATGAAGTTAAATTTATTTTATAACCTCCATCACTTTCAAAAAAATAAACATCACATCCAAAATAACTGAAGGATTTTGTTGACATAAAACAAATGCACATCACCCTATGTTTAAACACGATTTCGAAATGAAACAAATACAATATTATCGACAAATATAACCGGTAACCTTAGTTTTAAATTTTGTTATTGATTAATATAATTGTTTCTGAAATCTCAACTCTACAAAAAATTACAAAAGCAAGAGCAAGAGACCAGGAGCAATTCATTTCATACTTTTCTCATGGATACCAAAATTTTCAATTTTTTTCTACATTACATACAAAAGATCCTAGCATCCGATTGGTCTAAACAAAAATGTTAAATTAACTAAAACATTCATTATGCCATAACTTTTTCAAATCAATTCGGATTTGCTTTTTAAATACATTTAAATACATTTTCTGCATAAAAAGACACCTCACATGCCATAATTCACTTCAAGAATTTGATAAACTAATACCTAAATTTACTAATATCTAACAAATTTTATATTTTACAACTAAACTAATTACATATTCAACTTCTACATAAAAAACTGTATAAGAATACACCTATTTCAACCCATTTTACCTAGTTTTAACAAATTTTCTACTTTCATACCTTAATTTTAAGTAGTTAACCCAACTTTTCTAAATTTATGTTTAGATTACATATTTACTAATGATTTCTTTGTGAAAATGAGAGAAAGCTACTATTATATGCTTTTATAATTTATTCTGAACTTATCCTACAAAAACTATAAATTTGTAAAATTCTTAAATATAGTACTTCACCTAACTTTATATAATTTACTTTTAACTTGCGTTTTAAACGTCTATATCCCTTGAAATATTTATCTAATATGGTCTTATATATGTCTCTAACACAATCACTGTTTATTTGTACCCCATAGTTCATAATTTTGTCTTTTCACACTTCCATATTGTTAACATATTTTGTAAGTTTTTGTACACAAATTGTAATTATATATTTAATATCACATTGCACAAGTGTTGTTCATGTTCTTAGCTATGTTTCTAAAGCACTACCACTTGTTATGCACTTTTTAAACACTTTGTCTGTGATTTACCAACATACTGTGTTCGTACCATAACCCTTTTTTATAGTTCGCAGAATTTATGCATTGTACCTATTACTATACATGTTCTACACATTATAATTATCGTGCTTCATGTAATCAATATCTGTCACGTGTTTAAATTACTTACATAAATTGATTTAAATGTGAAATTACTTATATATCTTAAACGAAACTAAACGTACACACTAATATGAATCGTGTTGACCTTTCTCACATGCTACTGGTATAGCTCATTGCTTTTATGAATATAACAACCTTGTTCATACCCCACGAAGCCTGTTTTGTTTCATCAAAACCAAATTTTTTCACTCGTATACTATTTTTTTCTCATAACGAACTGTATACTTCTTCAATTTTATTTAAACTTGCATACTATATAGAATTTAAGCTCGATAAACTCTAGCTCCTTTATTATGCCTATTTCTAACCATCGCAATATATATATATATATATATATATATATATATATATATATATATATATATTATTATATTATATATATATATATATATATATATATATATATATATATATATATATATATATTGGATGACTAATATGGGATAATTAATAATATTTGATTTATATGGGGATAGAATTAATGTTTAAATTGTTATTATCATTATAATGATATTATATTTCATATACTTATGCACCGGACTAGCTCTTATCTCAATGTGGATAGGGTTCAGGATTTAGTAGGAAATTATATTTGGTTCGAATATATCATGTGAATTGCTTTATAAAAATATATATGGAAAAAAATAATGAACAAAATTTATACTTTAACGCATGCGTTGTAACGTTACTGAATACAATTATCAAAATGTCAAAACTGTCAAACAATGACTTGTTGAATTTATGTTTATAATTTTAATTGGATAAATGAAATTTAAAATTTGGAAATAATTTAAAATTTTGCTTTCTTGAGTGTTTACACAAGTATTATTTAAACATATACACCTATACATATAACAAATAATAATTGCAGGAAATCAACACAACAAAACACACAATAGACAGGGTTATAATCAAAAGTAACTCACATGTAAATATTCCAAAATTCAAACAGATGTCTTCACACAGGTGGTTCTAAATAGATGCAGGCACTTTCCAATATGATCGAAGATCTTTATGTATAAGTTCACTGCAACCATTTACCACTACTACAAACTGGTGCTCGTTGTTGATCACTTTGCTTCGGTAACTGGTAATATTTCTCCACTTTACGGCTTCGCCAACCCAAATTTTAAATCGATAATGTTTTATTTAAATGTATTAATGCTTTCTAATTGTATCGTTTAAATAATATTTAATGGTTGTAAAGGTTTAAGTTAATGTCACTTTTAAAGACCGAAATCGTAAATTTAAAGAATTTTATCTTTACCAAATAAAACTGTATAATCAACCACAATTTCATAAATTTTAGTTGAAATGCTATGTACACTTTATATTACTATGTAATAATGAGGAAGACCTCCTATTCATCACTTTAATAATACAATTTAAGCCTAATATAATCAAAAATAAATTTGTGAAAAACAAATTTAAAAAACCAAACTTAATTCTAAAATTACAAATAACTTATATTTAAAAACGTTCATGTAACTCAAAATGTTATCAAATAACCTGTAATAACTGTCTTTATTGTATTTATTGTTCATCTGCTTGCATTGTATAATTTATTGTCACTTTAAAGTCATATCGTTTAACACACTTTCTCGAAATTTACTATAAAAATGTATCTGCATGTAAATGTCTTTGTGTGATTACGTTCTATGCACTATTCTTAATATTTAAATTCCATTACTATGTTTGTCACACAATCGCTTCCAAAATATGTGAGAAATGATCACATTAAGTTCATATTATAACCCTTTTTAAATTTTACCAAATTTCCTGCATTCTAAACTACTTATACAATATCCTAATATATATCTATCTTTACACTTGGTGTTTAACACCTGTAAAATATTCACATGCCAAAATACTTTCGAAAAACTGAAATTTATTGAAACAAACTAAAGTACTGAATTGAATTTACGGAAATAAGTTTATTTAACATTCCTGACATTTTCAAGTAGCACAATGCTTTTATGATTAAACCAAAATGTATAAATTTTGTTGAGTGTTTCAACCAAAACAAATTCACTTTCTAGTCATCGTGAACCAAATTACATCAAATAAATGTCTCGTACATGTATCATGCTTGAAATCACTTTTTAAAGAAATTACTAGTTAAAACTATCCAATCCTTGTCTTACTCTTATCTAAACATCTCATATATATATATATATATATATATATATATATATATATATATATATATATATATTAATAATTAATTTCCAACCAATTTACAAGTTATAAACCAAAATCTTAATAAAATTTCCAGGAAGTTGGTCAATACGGGCAGTTTGTTAAAGAAAAATCCTAATTACTTTAAGGCCAATATTTCGTTTCTAATTGAAACTTTATCAAAGTGTTCTAAAAACAATTAGTTACAATAGTAAAATAAATTAGGTAAACCATACCTACAATTTTGTAAGTAGTAGAACATTGGATTAAAATTTTCTTTCTATGTTATAATTTATATTATAACTAGAATTTCATTCCTTAAAATTATATTAGGGCAATAAAATTAATTTACAGTATTATAAATTGTATATTTCATTTAACTAGTGTGAAACAAGCAAGAAATAGAACTACTTGAGCGGGAAATATATAGTTTTGTAATGAAAGAACAAAATCAAAAGAGAGTGTTGTGTTCAGAAGTAGATACAAAGGAGTAAGAACACAGCAAAGGGAACTCCTCCTTTTTATAAACAGATAGTTTTAAAGTGTTGCAATTCGTACAAATTAAAATGTTACAATATAAAAAAACATTTAAACTATAATACATGTACAAAATAAAAAATGCGTACTGATAAAATTTATAGTGTAATCAAATACTAGCTGTAGAATGAGAGAAATAAAATAAGTACTAATTGAAATAGATGTTTATAGTTTGAAGTAATATCTGAAGAATTTCAAAAATCTCAGAGCTGTCAGTTAGTTCTCTTGGAGATTTCCAGACTTCATGTTCTTCCTTTGTGAGTTATCTCAAAACGTCCCTTTCGAAAACAACCAAGTGCGCCATAATACACTGAAGTTACATACCAAAACATGTTCAAAATGCCTTGATTTAATTGAACTCTTAAATAATACGGTAGAAAACCTTGATGATAATAGTGACCCGGATAGTATACGCATTTCTCAGGATTACTTACAAAATGAAATCCCTCTCGCGAACTCTACTACCGCTAGAACACGTGTACCATTTTCCGACCCTGTTAGTCAACAGTACCCTCCTGGCGAGAATGATTACCTAATCAGTATAGCACCTTCTCATAATGAAGCACCCTTAACTGACCTTCATAATTTGCGACGAGAACTAGATCGTATGCACTTTCCGCATAATATTTCTTATAGATCGGGTGCTGTTAAGTCAATTCCAGTGTGCAAGTGGAATTTAACTTTTACTGGCGATACATCCGTAACTGGTGTTAATTCATTTTTGCAAAGAGTGGAGGAGCTGCGAGTTGCTCGAAACGTTTCAACCTCACAACTTTTCGATAGTGCAGTTGATTTATTTTCATCAGTTTAGTTTGGTTTAGAATAACCGAGTTAATACTTGGGAACAGTTAGTGAATAAACTTGATTTCCTCCCAATTGATTTCGATGCGGTATTGTGGGATGAGATTAAACGTCGTAAGCAAGGTTCAGATGAGAGGCCTACAATTTTCACGCTATGGTTAACTTATTTGATAGATTACAGGAACATCCTACGGAAGGCAAACAACTTAAGTATATTCTTCGCAATCTACAACCTTATTATACTCAGTTAGCTTTAACCAATATTATTTCTTTTGACCAATTAATTTCTTTGTGCAAAAGGTTAGAAACAAAACTACAAAACGCCCGCTACCGCAATTCTATTGCCAGCTACATTCAATTAGAACCAGATTTAATGTACAAACCTGCTAGAGTTCTAAAAACTGAGGTTTGCGCGACCAAAGTAGCATCTCCAAAAACTAACGTGCCAGGGCCTAAAAATTCTTACCCCGTTAAAAGATATTTTAATAGAGTCAACACGGAATTAGTCTGCTGGAACTGCCAAGACAAAGGGCATACGTTCAGAACCTGTCTTTCCGAAGAAAAGAGAGTTTTCGGTTTCGTTTGCGGACATCCCGATGCCTACTTTTCAAAATGTCCTCGTTGTAACCCAAAAAAACTTGTAAAGGGGAGGGAGTCTTTCGGTCGCTTTACTCTTACTGATGAACATCTATAGACTGATAGTATACAATGGAACTTTTGGTTAAAAAATGTACATGAATTTTATAAACAACTTGTCACAATTTCTACAATGTTTTCCCATACAAATAATGATAATCGTCCTTACTTGACTGTTAGCATTTTTCAAACTCAAATAAAATCTCTTTTGGATTCTGGTCAAACCAAACAATTTTAGGAAGTTAGGTATTTTCTTAATTAAGGAATGTGACCTCCGTTTAATAACAACTTTGGTACCAAATCGTTAAAACCGCTGATGGTCAATACCAAAATGTTTTGGGAACCGTTGTTGCCCATCAGTATTGAAGATGTGACTAAAACTATAGATGTACTTGTTTCCGATAGTATAGAAGCTAGTTTGATTCTTGGTATAGATTTCTGTTACAGTTTCGGTATAAAACAGATTTTTCTCGAGACAGTTTCTTTGTTTCAGAATCATTCTCTTTACAAAATATTCAGGGATTGAAGATTTGGACCCTAAACAGTCAATTATTCTTTCACACACCGTCAATTATTCAGGAAATTTCTGTCCAATTTTGGGCAAAACAAATAAAATAATACATAAAATAGATACTGGCGACGCCGTCTATAAAACAGCGATACTTCCCTTTATCACCGGCTATGCAAGTTCATGCTGACAGAGATCGATGGAATGATACGTCCTTCTACGTCACCTTGGTCTTCGCCTATGCTGTTAGTAAAAAGAAAGATGGAATTATCGCCTTTGTTTCGACGGTAGGAAACTAAATGCCGTTACTAAAAAGACACGTACCGCTTCCTTATCTTTCTTCTATTCTGGATAAATTAAGGGATGCCAAATATATTAGTTCTATCGATCTTAAGCAAACATTCTACCAAACTCTTCACGCTGACTCGTGTGAAAAACGGCATTCACTGTACTCGACGTGGACTATTTGAATATACTGTCATGCCTTTCGGTATTGTAAATGCACCGACACAACAACGTCTTATGGACCTTATTCGGACCTTTAATAGAGAAAACCTGTTTGTTTACCTGATGACATAATTTTAGTCTCTTCCACTTTTGATGAGCATATTAACATGCTGAAGGAGATTTATTTTCGATTAAAAACGTCAACCTAACCATAAATTTCGATAAGTGTGAGTTTTGTAAACCCTCTTTAACCTACTTATGTTGTTGATAAGGATGGATTAACACGGATCCCAAGAAGATTGAGGTATTACTGAATATCGTCCAAAACAGTAACCGAACTAAAGCGATTTCTTGGTATGAGTTCTTGGTTTCGCAGATTTGTTCAACTTTTCCACAGTCGTTGCACCCATTTCTAATCTTATCAAAGGAAAATTCAAGAGCCAACCTATTGAATGGAATGAGGAAGCTGAACAAGCATTTGTTAGGATAAAGTCTTTACTGACTTATTTGCCTATTTTGTCAAGCCCGGATTTTAGTAAACCTTCATTCTGCAATGAGACACTTCGAATTACGGAATTGGTGGCATTTTGAGTCAAGGAGAAGGTGACGAAGAAAAGATAATTGCTTACGCTTCTCGAACGTTAAGCAAGGCGGAGCGAATTGCTCAGTAACAGAGAGAATGTCTTGCAGTTTTATTCGCCATAGAAAAGTTTCGAGGATACATTGAGGGTACTCACTTCACTGTCTATAGAGATCATTACTCTGCTGTGGTTGAAGAACATTAAAGAACCCACGGGGCGATTAGCCAGATGGAGCGTAAAATGTCTCAATATACGTTTGACATCAAACATAGAAAAGGAAAGCATAACCTGATTCCTGATGCCTTGTCTAGAGCTTCAGTTGAAATTTCTTCCTTACAACTGGAAGAGTGCGATCTCGATGCATGGTATAAGAAAACGTTAACGAAAGTAATCGAAGATCCCAAAAAATATCCTGATTGGCGAATAGATGAATGTAGACTTTATAAGTGGGTGCCTAATAAACATAATATTACGTCGAACTTAATTGAATGGAAGCAAGTTGTGCCTAGTTCACGGAGAAGCGAACTAATAAAAACATTTCATGATGACCCTATATCGGTTCATTTTGGTATTACTAAAACAGTCAACAAACTATGTGAGCAATATTACTGGCCAAAGATGAAAATTGATGTTATTAGATATGTAAAACGATGCGAGATATTGCTCAGCAAATCTTCCAATTTTGCTAGACCAGGATTTACGCGAAAAGAAAAAATTAGTTTCCTTCCAGTGTCTATCTATCGATCTTATTTTTTCCACGTTCAGGAAACGGAAACACAATGCTATTAGTAGTTACAGATTGGTTCACTAAATTTACTATTGTACGAGCTATCCGTCGAGCTACCGCTAAATCTATTATAACGTTTCTTGAGAACGATGTTTTCCTTATTTTAGCGTCCCCAAATATGTATGGTATGATAGATAATGGTCCCCAGTTCATTAGTTCGAATTTAAGAAGTTTATGAAACAATACGCACATTATACCACAAGTGTGGTATAATGCGTCTTATCGCCCACAAGTCAATTTTGTTGAGCGTGTAAACCGTGTAATAGGAACAGCTATTCGTTTATACGTAAAAGAAAATCACAAATTGTGGGATGTGAGATTTATAAGATAGCCCATGCGATAAGAAATGCAGTACACGATGTTACCGGTTACACTTCTTTCTTGAATTTTGGAAGATCTGTGCCGATTTCTGGTTCGTATTATGGGAAACTAAGTAATTTGAAAGAAGAATTATCTATTGACAATCGCGAGAAGTTAGTAGAAGACGTTAACCGCTCTCTGATCTATATTACACAATAAAACAAACATTGCGTGCGGCATATAACAAAATTCAGGGTCTTATAATCTTCGTAAAAGACCATTAAAATTTAAAAAGCGAGGCAGCCTGGAAACGTAATTACAACCTGTCAGACGCCAGTAAGGATTACAACAAAAATTGGCTCCAAAATACCAGAAGTGTACCGTTAGAGAGTTACAGGAAATCTAACTTATCGGTTATTTAGCAAAGACGGTAAAGATATCGGAGTTTGGCACATAAAAGACCTTAAACCTTATTATACAGACGAAAATCCAATTAATTAGTTTAAGATAATTATAGGTTAATTTAAGTTAGATTAGTAGCAAGCTTTAATTTTCTTTCACCTCCTAAATCTTCAAATCCTTCAATAAAATCATATTTTAAATTATAATTGAATCCTGCAGATAAAGACACTTCATCAAAAGACAAGCAGCATACTCTATCTTCTTTAGACATCTTTGCAATCGCTGATTTTAAAGAGTCGAAAATCCAATTGTTGATTCCACACCTTACGGGTATTTTTCTCAATAGCCTTTTAATGTTTGTTTAGAGAGCAAAGCGAATATAGTCTGTAATAATTTGTAATTTTTATTTGAGTTTCGGCTTAAAGTTAGCCAACACCTTTTCTTCTTCACTAAATCGTCTACCTTTAGGATTCATCTTTTGATGTTTTAACTGCAACATGATGAATGTATATGTAGTTTTGTTAACGGAAGTTTTAATAAATTCATCTGAAGTGGAAAAACTGGTGGCTTGTTCCAGGCACAATTTATAATCTTCAAAGTACTCGATACGTTGCCTTGATATCGTCTTCAAATTTCTGACTGTTCTGCATAATTTTTGTTTGCGTGGACTTAAATGGCAATTTTCGTAGCAGCAATCGACTTTAACACACTAAATCTCCGTTTTAAATCTTTACGTGACTTTGGGGTTCTGTAAATTGGTAGTGCTAATGATGCTGCTGTAGGTGGAGTTTGACACATGTGGTTCTAAAAGTAAAGTAAATGTAAGTATTTGAAATATTTTCTTACTTATTAAAACAAAAATAAATCTTAATTGAGAGATCAAAATTCAGAAAGTTTCATCAAATCTTTTGAATAGCATGATTGAAATTTATTTTCTAAGAAAACTGTTATCCTTTTTTGGTATGCAAACTTTTTTCTTTCACTATCAGCACATTACTTAACCTGTTAAACTATATTTTATGATACTAAAAAAATGATGAGCCATCTAGAGAGAAATGTTGTAGTGTAGTGATTTGTTGACAAACAAGATCAATTCTTATTTATAATTAAGGCCTTCTGTTGAATAATTTCAAGAATCTGAGGAATATTCGTTAATATAAAATCTAACTGCTAGGGTGGTTTTGACACCTATTGTAATGCTTGAGATTCAAACAATGCTCAGAGAATAAATCTTGCTTACTCACTTTGTTAATAAATAAATAACATATTACCTGTCGAACAGGATGGCCCTGGCACAAGTTATAGTAGTTCATCAGTAGATTTGCTCTCTAAGAACAATTTCAGTAGACAAAGATCTAATAAATGAATTGTTTAGTGTAGGTTCATCGTTGTATCCTGCAACACATATTAACTTATATTAAAGACTGTGTTCAAATGGTTTTTCTATATCTTCAGAATATGTTTAACTGAAAACCCATTAACATTTTGGTTTTGATGGAAAAATGATTATTTAAATTTTATTAATTTCTGATGTACAGGTTGTCCCATTTTCGTATGTTTTACGGGGTATCTCGCTTATTTTTAGGTTAGAACTTTGCGGTTTTCGCGACACCGTGCTATTTTTAATGAAACCAAAGATGCACTAATCAAATTTGCCATAGCCATCTTAGTTTTTGTGCTACAGGGTGATTTTGGAAAATTGCATTTTCAGTCATCCCCTGTAACTCTGTTATTGTCAGACATATTAAAAAGTAAAACTGATATTTGTAGATTTTTTATGTAGAATCCAGTGGCGATACTCAGATTTTCTTTAGAGGTCACAGTTTTTGAGATATTAATATAACCTACTTTTTTTTAACCTTCCACTACTGGCACACGGACTGGTAGTCCGACCGTTTCTATTTTATGTATTTACCTGAGATCCCCACTCTTGACCGGGCCGACTTTAGTATTCCTCATAAATAGTGTGATCGAGGGCAGTGCAGCGTTTGGTTACTTTTGTGTTACTGCTTTGGAAATTATACAAATACTGAGAGTCCGCTGCCAGTAGTCTATCCTTTTTCAACAGTTATAAATCAACAACTAATTTTCAGTTTTCTGCCTATTTTTAAAGGTAAGGTTAAAAATATAAACTTTCAAGCATAGTAGTACTTTATTTGACTTTATTTTTCAGATGGCATTGTATGAAAAAAACAGAAGCAACTTCATAAACTCATGTTAGAATCTCTGAATGAAATGGATGTCGAGACTCAAGAGACAATGGATGACAGTGAATTGAATGAAAATCAGGAGGACATTCTGAAGAACAAATGTCGGATTCAGAAACAGAACAAGATATTTCTGATAGTGATTCTGAACTTGAGAGAGATTTGAAGAACTTCCTCTTTACAAACACCATTGTTTTAGTAAAAGATAATATAACTACATGGGCAAAACATATTCCATCCACATCAAAACCAGAAAAGAAAATATTATCAAGCGTTTACCTGGACCAAAAGGAGCTATGACAAAACTAAAAGGTATTTTTGAGATATGAATTATTTTTCAATACTGAAATGTTGCAAAAATAGTAGAATATACCAACCAACATATTCTAAAAGACAAATAAAATTACACAGGTGAGAGAAACACAAAAGAAACTGATATTGCAGAAATACAAGCTCTAATTAGCTTGCTCTATTTGGCTGGAGTTCTCAAGTCTAGCCGTCTCAGTGTCGATGAGTTGTAACAATAGTGAAAGGTGTCGAACAATTTAGACTAACAATGTCCAAGTTCCGCTTTCAGTTCTTGCTACAACACTTGCGGTTTGACAACATGACCACCCGTGAAGAGAACAACTAGATCGGCTGGCTCCAATTAGGACTTATTTGAGTCTTTTTTACAAACTGTCATTCAGCTTATACACCTTTTCAAAACGTAACAATTGACGAAAATTAGAAGCCTGCAGAACGTGCTGATTTCAGTACATTCCCAGCAAGCCGAATAAATATGGCCTGCAAGTATTCGCAATGGTAGATTCCAAATTATACCACACCTGTACCTTGAGGTGTAGTTGGACACCAGCCAGATGGCCCCTATTCAGTTGATAATTGCCTTAGCTGTTGTTAAACGACTCGTTGAACCTATTCGACACTCAGAAGAAATGTGACCTGCGACAATTGGTTCAGTAGTGCCACTAGTACGCAGTTTATTGTCCGATTATACTTGACTTTCCTGGAAGTATGAGAAAACAAAAGAGAACTTAGAATTTTCAAGCCAACAGAAAGATCAACAGGCTCAAGTATGTTTGGTTTCACTAAAGACATGACAATAGTCTCTTATATGCCGAAGAGAAAAACATGTTTGGTTATATCAAATCTGCACCATGATGATCTGATTGATGCAGAAACGAATAAGCCAGAAATGATTATCGATTATAATGGCACTAAAGGTGGTGTGTCGACACGTTAGATAAAATTGTGCAGCCTACGATAGAATACTGAAGATGGCCGATGGTCATCTTATTCATTGCTCAATATAGCTGGGTTAATTTATGGATATATCATCTACAGAATGTAGATAAAAATTTGATGCGTCGAAAGTTTTTACAATACTGTCATCAGAATTGGCAGAAACCATCTTCGTGTCAGGGCAATTCAGTCAAATATTCCAAAACCATATCTTTGAGAATAAAAGAGATATTGGGTATGAAGTCAAGAACCTGAGCGCAACCAATGAATACTAGAGGACGATGCCATTACTGTGACAGTAAGAAAACCGACCAATGTTTTTTTTGCCGACTGTGTAATAAATTTATGTGTTTAGAACATATAACTTGTGTTTGCTCAGAATGTTTCAATAATTAGGTAATAATTTGTATTTTTGATTATTTTCAGAATATTAAAAACTTATTGTAAAATTTATATAGTGCATTATCCTAGATTAGGTCGTTTTTGTTTTAGTTTAATAAATAAAAATTTATTATGAATTTTTGTGTATTTTCATAATTAAGAAAAAATCCAAAGTAAATGAGCTATTTCAGCATGCACTCACAGTGATGCCAGCAATGGTTCATAAAATTTGGCGCCAGTAGTGGAAGGTTAATGGGACACCTATATATTTTTTTAAATATTTTTCCCTTGCTAAGAGCTTTTCAAAATATAGCATAGTCTATATTATTTTTATAAATAACGTGACAAAATGATTTTGTTCTATAATTTACATTGATAAAAACAAAATAATTAATTAATCACAAATATTGTTCAAATTGCAGCCATTATGTCTCCTACAAGTTTCACAAAGTTTATAAATTTTTTAATAGCATTTTCCAAATAAATGATTGTCTTCGTAATTCTGCAAAAGCATTTTCCATTGCAATTTTTAATTGTTGCATGTTGGCATATTGCCTTGAATAAATTTTATTCTTTAAATACCCGCACAAAAAAATCCAAAACCGAGAGATCCGGTGATCGTGGTGGCCATCGAACAGGTCCATTTGTTCCAATCCATCTCCTGGGAAACGTTCATTTAGCCAGTTTGTATTATTCTAGCATTGTGGGCTGGAGCCCCATCCTGCTGGAAGAATATATCGTTCAGTTGAGCCAGTGGAATATCTTCTAAAATGTTCATAGTTTTTCTTGTAGAATTTGTAAGTACCCATTAGAGTTTAGGTTTTCTTCATAAATCTTGTAAACTATTTTTCGGTTAAAAATAAAGCAGGAGACATTAAATCCAAACCTGCCTTGACGCTCTCTAGGAAAAATCACGTGGTGTTCTTTGACTCCAAAACCGCAAGTTGTGTCTATTAAAATTCCCGAACTTGTGAAATGTGCCTCGTCTGACCAAATTATTTTTTTCAAAATTATTGTCCTGAGTTTTCATATTTATAAACCAATTGCAGAACTCTAATCTACGTTCAGCATCACCAGGGGCAGATGATGACAAGTTTATACTTTAGGGTTTGAATTTATGTTTTTAAATCTTTGCACTGTTGTTTTAGACACACCGGTCTCTTCATCTATTTTCCTGCACGAGGTTTCAGGAGTGGCTTGAACAACTGCTAAAACGTTGATCTCTGATTCCTCGTTCTCTTTGTTGTAAACTCGGGGTCGAGGTTTGTCAAAACATCCATGTTGCAAAGATTAAATTTTAATTTTGAAATATTCTTCTGTCGGGTTGTCTTCTTTCGGATATCTATATGACAAAATAGGTATATAAAATAAATACAAATTCTAAGGTAAAGATTAATCAGATAGAGTTCTAAGGCCTGGTCTGCGTTTTCATTAGATAATATGAAGCAGGTATTCATATCATATTTCTCAAATTTTTGGTTTCGAGCCATATTAAAAATAATAAAAACAAAACAACAAGAACAAGAACGATAACAATAAAAAAACAACGAATAACAATAAATATCAGCACTAAATTTGGGAAAATGTAACCAGGAATAATTTAAAAGCAGAAACTTCAAAATCAAAATGTAATGGCAGAACGTTAATTATTTTGTTTTTGCGTTACCATGGTTACCCATATCCACTATTATCAATGTAAATTATAGAAAAAATCATTTTGTCACGTTATTTAAAAAAATAAAATAGACTATGTTTTACGCGGCCTACCAGACCAGGCCTTTCCTCTAACCTCACCCACATATATTGTGCTTCGTTAATCTTGATTTGTTCATTCTGTCAATGTGACCAAACCAACGTAATGTACTACTTTTATATCATCGTCGTTTCCTCGCCACTCCATCATTATGATTCATTCTTTATCTTGTCCCTTCTCGTTTTACCACATGCGCTTCTCAGGAATCTCATACCCACGGTATTTATTTTTCTTTCGTGCTTTTTTTTGACATACCCATGCCTCACTTCCATACAGTACTGATGGGACAAACACGCCATTACAGATTGCTCGTTTCGCAGCTAGGCTCATGCTTTCGTTTCTCATTATCGTCCACATACTTCCAATCCACTTGTTCCACAATCTCATTTTGCAGAGTAAATACTCTACTCTCCTTTCCACCTTCCGCATTGAACACCACAATCTTAGTTTTGTTCACGTTTACCTTTAGGTCCATGCTCTCACAGGCTGTATCAAACTTCCTCGGAGCGGTTTGTAGCTCATCCGCACTGTCATTTAATAAGACTGTGCCATCTGTATACACCAGAAGTCGTACATTTACTTCACCAACCATCACACCATTTGTATCGGTACATGCTTGTCTAACACATTTATCCATGTATACATTGAACAACCACGGTGACATCACACAGCCTTGTCGCACTGCTTGCTCAATATTAAAGTATTCACTCATACCTCCACTCACTCTAACACATGCCCAACTTCCGTTGTATACTGCCCTTATTCCATTTATTAGACCTTTATTTACGCCATATGCATTTAATATTTCCCACAGATTCTCCCTATTCACACTGTCGTATGCTTTCTCCAGATCTACAAACGCACAGTACAGCTTCCTTTTTACCCTTAAACACTTTTCGATCACTTGCTGGTGAGCAACCATCTGATCGACACATACTCTCCCTGGCATGAAGCCACCCTGCACATCCCAAATCTTAGTTTGTGAAGTTTCTTGTATTCTATGAGTCAGAATTCTTCCAAATACTTTACCAGACACGCCGAGCAAACTTATTCCTCTGCAGTTCTTGCAATTACTCTTGTTCCTCTTACCCTTATACAGTGGTACAATGATCGCGCTTTTCCAATCCCTCGGCACTTTTCCACACATAAGACACATTGGATAATTCACACAATCTTCGTATAAGCTTTGCACCCCCTTCCTACCGTTTTCTCTACTTCATGTATCCCAATATCCTCAGTTTCATTCACCATTCCTTCTATATTCTCCTTATTTAACCCTGCAGTCTTATTTTCCACACTACTGTATAGCTTTCCGAAATATTTTTGCCAGCATTTCCTCACTTCACAATCGTCCCGTACTATTTCGTTGCCCATATTCATCACTCCTGCAGCGGTCAGTTTTGGGCCACGTTTTGTATTTTTGACCCATTTCCAGAAGAGTTTTTTGTTTCCCTCAAAATCATTCTTCATTTTCTGTCTTTCCACTTTCTCTTTACTTATTCTCACTGCCTCCTTCGCTTCTTTGTTTCTTAATCTGTACACCTCATACAATCGCTTTTTCTCAATCTCATTTTTTGCAGCAATCATTGCCATGTACGCATCTTTTTTCTTACATACTACCTTTTTTACCACCTCATTCCACCAAGCACTTTTTCTGTCTACCTACAGTTGCCCTTCCATATATCCACACCGCACAATTGATAGCACAGTTTTTCAAGTTTATCCATGCACTTTCAACATCAGTGTCTTGTATTTGTTCGTTCCACACTGTTTCACTCACATTCAACTCTTCACTCACAGCATCTGCGTATTTCATTCTCTCACCATTATACACTAGTTTGTCTACCTTGATTCTGGACGTTCGCACTACATTTGTTTTGTATAGCACATAACAGAACTGTTTTTATTATGGGAACTAGTTTTTTCTTTTCTCCTCGATGGCTTTTTTTCAGCCATATTCAGGCAAGAAATAACATGACGTTTCCTTTCATTGTTAGTGCAAAACTTTTGCTTACTACCATATTATGTCTACGATACTCAGTGGTCTCATGGTTTTTCAAGACTTCAATGGCTTTTTTAAAAGATGTTAATGGCTTACAAATTAGTTTTCCTAATTTCACATTGTTTGTGTCCCCTTCCAACCGTCCAAATAGAATGCAAGGTTTGCAAAGACCTCCGTTCAAACGTTTGCTATATGCTAACCAAGAATATGTTTTAAACCAGCTTGCCTGGAATGACCTATTTTTTTCCCTTCAACTGCCACTGGAAATTTAAAGTCTGATGGTGAAATCCAGGTGTTTTTCAACAAGTCATATTTTTGTTCGTCAGTGAGTGGCATTACGTTTCCAGAACATGAAAACCTTTCGTTAACAACATGAGAAATATCATGGTTTTCCCAATTTAAAACTGCACTTGTATTTTGAGAAACTTCCGTCGGAATAGAGATGTCTGTTGATGTAGACAGTATGGCCAAGGCTGCTATTGAAGTGTGTGAACATGGTTCCAAATGTATGTGAATTACGTGGATTTTAAACATATTATATCATACATTTTATTTATCAGTCAATTTGTTTTATTTTATATTTTCTCGATACGTGTTATAATACACACACACACACACACACACACACACACACACACACACACACACACACATATATATATATATATATATATATATATATATATATATATATATATATATATATACATACATGACAATTTTAATAAGCTTCTATGGATAACTTTGTTATTATAACAGCTACAGAGTCGGTTAAATTAGCAATATTAGGCAGAATTTCAAGACCAATCAAATGACGTTTTGAGTTTTGAGCAGTGTTGCCAACTTTCGTAGTTATTTAGAAAAAATTAAAATTGAGCCGAATTTTCAAACTCAAATATCTTTGAAACCGTTGCAAATAAAGCTAAACTACAAGAGAAGTAATTGATAGATATTTTTACGAACTTTAAGATAAGCCTATTTTTAAATTTGCATTTCATTTTTGAGATATAACACAAAGTTACTTTTTTTTTAATGGAACGTATGGTTTATTTTAGTCCTATTAAATAGCATACTTCACTGATTTCAAAAACGTAAGTTTACCTTATTTATAACAAGTAGTTTTCTTGTAGTTTAATAAAAACTGTAAAGTTAAAATCAAGTATCAGTTATAAAAAAAATAGAGCGCCTTGGAATGAATTAAAACAAAAGAAATCTATAACACAATATTCGTCAGATGTGAAAAACTTACGAGTACGAACTTTATTAATGCTGAAGTTTATAAAATTTCAACCAATCATAAATATTTATAAACAAAAGAAAAACCTAGTACTAGATTACAACTAAATTACAACAAGATTTCAAAATGGCCACCATGGTTTTCAACATATACGACATCTTTGTAATATAGTATTTTGCACTTTTAACAAGGTATTAGGTCTAATTGCTGCAATAGCTGTTCTTATTTTATCTTTGAGATCTTCGACATTATGTGGTTTAGTTTTATAAGCGCTGTCTTTAACTGTTCCCCACAAAAAGAAACTCAGAGGGGTTAAATCTGGAAATCTAGGAGGCCATGGAATAGTACTACGAGTATCAATCCAGTTATTAAATATTTCTGTTAAAAAGTTTGAAACAACATTTGTATTGTGAGCAGGAGCTCCATCTTGTTGAAAATAACGAAAAGCGCGTATTAAATTTGATGGAACTTCGTCCATCATATTTTCAAATTCATTTCTTAAAAACATTAAGTATCGTTCAGCATTTAAATGTTGTTCAAAAAAATATGGACCAATGATTTTAGTACCTAAAATACCGCACCATACGTTTATTGAGAAAACATGTTGATCTCGTCTCTCTACAGTTAAATGAGGATTTTTTTGAGCCCAGTAAATGTGATTTTTTCTATTAAATAAACCATTGTTGGTAAACTTGGCTTCGTCCGTATACAAAATTGATTTAGAAAAGTCATTGTTTCTTCGATGCTCTTCAATAAACCAGGTAGCGTAATTTAATCGTCTTTCAAAATCTGCAGGATACAATGTATTTCCAACGTGGTGACGGTGAGCTTTGAAGTTATTTTTTTTTCAAGATTATGCATGCTTCTTCTCTTGACGTATTACATTCGGGTCCAATTTTCGTACAGATGCAGTCGGTTTGACATTATTATAAGCCAGAACATTTACATCGATTTCTTCATTAAAATTTTTTTTGCGTCTTTTGGTTTTTTGAAAGGCCCGCATTGCTTTAAATTAGTTTCCAGTTTACGAAATAATCTTTTAGCAGGTTGCCTTCTTTCCATGTACCTCTGTAAATACATCACGATTAGAAATATAATAGCAAAATAATATATCGTTCTTTCTTTCACAGGAATACTCCATATTTATTTTTTAGAAAATCACCTTTTTTAAATCAGGAATACTATTTAAATTTTAATTTAATTAAAATAAACATAAATAAAAAAGTGTTAAATTTGTTTTGTTTTATTTCATTCCAAGGCGCTCTATTTTTTAAAACTGATACTCGATTTTAACTTTACAGTTTTTATTAAATTACAAGAAAACTACTTGTTATAAATATGGTAAACTATACATTTTTGAAATCAATAAAAAACATGCTATTTAATAGGACTAAAATAAACTATACGTTCCATTTAAAAAGTAACTTTGTGTTATATCTCAAAAATGAAATGCAAAATAAATTTAAAAATAGGCTTATCTTAAAGATCGTAAAAATATCTATCAATTACTTCTCTTGTATTTTAGCTTTAAAGCTTTTCAAAGATATTTGAGTTTGAAATATATATATATATATATATATATATATATATATATATATATATATATTGCACTGAAATCCCCCCTCTTATTTAATTCACAAACTATAAAACTCTAATATGGGTATTTGATATTGGTGAAACTGTATTTATATAAATTGAAATATTATTAATTAATTATATTTAAGATTTAATATTATTAAATTTTTATAATAGTTAAGATTAAAAAAAAAATAAAAGAAACTCCGGTAGAACAATGAGACTCATCTAACAGGGGATAGGGATCAAAATTTAGAAGGAACTCTATCTTTAATATTGTAAAATAAATGCTCATGACTTTGATTTATCTTATTTGATTGAATATAATAACCATAGTAAATATGATTAAAATTACATTGAGTTAATGTCCTATTTACTTTTATAAAAACTGAATTGATTAAATAAATTGAATTATAATTTTTTTTTAATTCGCATAAATATCTGCGTTATACCCTGTACATAACAAAATTCATTTAAAATACACGTGAGCATGCGCTGTGAATCCGTAACCATATGCTTTGACGATAAAGTAAAGTGAAATTCGACATACAAGCAAGTATAACGACGTTTGAATAATAATAAAAAAAAACACAATTAATATAAACCATTTAAAATATAAGCACAAATAACATTCCCTTTTGACATGTACCTATACCTGTTGTTGCACATATGGTTATTACAAAGGATAGAAAATGTAAACATACCAATAAAGTATTAATGTCAACAAAGTACTCACATAAATGTCCTCCCTTCGTGGGTTACTGCTGCTGACGATGATTGAAGACACCGGCTCCTGTGAACTGCAATTCTGCTTCTCGTACGTCCAGAGTTTTCTTTGAAATACCCAGCTTAATCACTTAGGTAGGTTTCACTAATAATATTAAGTATTCACGAATCTTTATTTTAGGCTCATCACTTCTTTAGTAATTAAATTCAAAATAAATTTTGAAAGGCATGAATTGTTGATGGTTGTTTTAAATTAAACACACTTTTGATGTACAAGGTGTATAATGATAATAAAACTTGAAGACAACACAATTAAATATGCACATCAACATAAACAGTATAAAATTAATATGAACAAAGTCGAACTGCGGAAATAATTTTATAACGTAACGAAAACTTCCGATTTGTGGTTGGAAAAGGTAAACTAACCTTAATTTAAATTATTTCACGAACAAAAAACTATCACTTGTTTCGTGACCACTTCCGATACTAAATCGCACTTTGTTATTTACCCGAAGTGACATTAATTTGTTTTTAAAATTTATTTTCAAAAAAATTCCACAACAGCTTACTCTGGCAAGTTGTTGCAAAAGATGAAAATCAAGAGAGTTTGTGAAGCTAAACCACTTGTATTTATATAAATCTACCTAACAACCAAATTTTCGAATGTTTTCACTAGTTACGACAAAAACTTGCTGAATTCTTATTGGCTAATATAATTCTTAAATTACGATAATTCTTTAAAGCCCTATAACTTTGGCCCCGTTCAACATATCTCAAATTTAAAAACATTTCCAAAATCTCCATATTTTTATCTTTAATTTGAAACTAAACATGATGTAAATCTAACACTTAACAACTATGTTAATTTTTACCCTTATTTATCGACTTTACACTAATTCTAGGAATTTTACAGACCTGGAAATTACCTCTACATGAATAGGGGATGCTACTACACCCAAATATACATCTTAAACATCCCTACGGCCAATTTGAAAGGAAAATTACTTAAATTCTACCAAAACTCTTACAAACTAAAATTAACAAAAATGGACATAAATACAAGGAATTATAACATGAAATTGAGGCTACCTTACTATTTTTACCTCTACTAATTTATTTTCTATAAATTGTCTCATTTTAAATACTTTTACAAAATTTATGTTCGAGGGTATAACATAACCTCATTTTGTCTTTATAGTTTTAATGTTAAATTTCACACTTTTAAACACAATAATTGTTAATGTAAGTGTTTAAATTTAATGTTCAAGTCACAAACTAATTTATGTGCTCACTTTCGTAGGTAAATACGTTCTCCTACGACTAGTGTAGGAATGTTGTCACACACTAGTTTAAGGTCATAAACTGTTGATTAAACACAATAATCCCAGAACTGCTGCATGATTCATGTTATATAGTCACTCACTAATGTGCTTGTTCTGTTTTTTCATAAGTTTTGCACTAATATGTGACTAACGCACAAATACAAATGTTTTCACACATCTTGGCTGCGTACAAGTAAATTGCGACATTGATACCAGCCTAAATCTAGTTTTAACATTATTTTTGTCAACCACAACCTGTATTACATGTCGTTAGGGAATATTGTTTAATATAAACTTACAAAACTAAATGAAAACTTGAATTAATTCATAAACGATAACAAACATCCCCTATACTGCTATGTTCTGTGTTGTCGAATACTTAAACTAACATTATTAAAATTATATTAAGAAATATTGTTAAGAAATATTGAAATTTTACAAACTCCTCAATGTTTATTAATCATTTTATTCTAGAATTCTTAACTGAAATGTACCATTTTGTACAAACTAAAGTAAAACTTATTATGCAAATTTCATAGCTACTTGCAAGTAATTAGATTCATCTCAAAATATATATATATATATATATATATATATATATATATATATATATATATATATATATATATATATATATATATATATATATATATATATATATAACATATATTGTCCAAAATTTGTTATGTACACAAAATACAGTCACAGTCATGAAAACAATATTTTAAAATTAGTACTAAAATAGCATAGAAAAAGACTTAGACACTAATGGGATCACACGCGTGGTGAGAAATGCTTAAAATGGGCAGTGACGAGTTCACTCGCGTGGTGAGAAGAATGACACATTACACTTTACACGCTGTGCGAGTGGTGTGTTACCCCCTCAATTACGCCAATCTCGGCGATAGGATAACCGGATCTCCGTATGCACATGCCTCAGGTTGGTGAAGTTTTTTATAACCACGCGAGTTCTCGCTAGGTAGGATAGCCATACCTAGTAGGTATGGAAAGGTCTAATAATTTAAAAAATTGTTTGAAGCTGTTTCTTGAAATTTGAAGTTAATATTACTTCAAATAGGCAACAAAGGCGGTATATACAAAGTCAAGGCTTTAACAATATTTCAATATGAAATGCAAAAACACATTGTTAAGAAAACTATGAAATACTAAAAAAGGTTATTTAGTTTTCATAAATAGGACAAAACTAAATACTTTTTTGCACGATTAAGCTTTTTCGTTTATTTACCATAGCTGGTTCCAAGACAGTAGGATATGTGTACTGGTTGCAAGGCCCAACTCGTCGGTAAGTATGTTACTTACCGACGTCTTTTACTTACCAACTTAAAATTATATATACTACCCATATTTCACAACAATAAGAACAAAAAATTTGGACATTTCTATTTAAAACGTCACTTTTGACATTTCGTTTATTTAGTAGAAATTAAATAATTTCAATTGTGGTAAATTTAATACAATTGTGCAAAAAACAGCATCACGAACATTAAAGGTTGCACCGGTTTCCGGCCAAATTGGAGGTTTCTATAGCTCAGCCTCTAAACATGGCCGTTGACCGGTAAACGTCCCTTACTGTTCTTGATTTTTATGATTGTGGACCTGAACAGGCTAAATTAGGCCTATCGTGCTAAAGCACTCAGGAACACTTAGGAGGATGGATAGAGGGATAATACATATACTCAATATACTATAAAGGCCCACCATTGTGTTTTAAGAGCGTGGCAGCACCCTACTAAAAAATACTGTTCATTAGTTGGTTACTTATAATAACGTTACATTTAACATAACCGAAGTTTACATCATAATATTAATATTAAAATAAAAATGCAAGTATAAATAAATAAATTATAATTTTATTTACGAATAGACAACAAACTGCTTATTTTGTTAATATCAACAGAAACGAAATAACGTACATTTATATTCCTAACCAATCAGAGGCCAAGTTTCACTTGCCTCTTGTCTTACTAATAAAATACGGTACGAAGAAAGTTAAACATATCAACTGTTTGGTTTTTTTTTCACAAAAAATAATTGTAACCTAGTTTTTAGATCAGATCAGCTGTTTATACAATAATCATGGTAATCCCCGTGTTGAGATTGGGTCATATATGTAAACACTAAATAGTTTATAAACAAAATTGGTACACAACATTTAATTAACAAAAACTATAACTACACTACAATTACGTACTTAAGTTAAAAACCACTAAATAGTTTATAAAAAAGTATATCATATACGAAACTCTGCTTACAATACGTGTTAATTCATAACCTAAACAATTTGATACTGCCACAATATAAAGCTCTAGAAGCATTAAACTGTGATACCATTCATTTATCTATGTGTGATCTGCCAAAGAATAATAGTAGTGTTTTTTTCAAGTGACCGACAAGCTCTTAGCTACTCTGATCAGACCCGGCAACTTAAATGTGTTCTTTTGAAACTAAATGTATCTACACCACAAGAGATCCACGTTACCTTCCCCTTTCCCCTCAAGCACCAAGAAATTTTCGGATCACTTATGAGTGTAGTTTAACTCATATATGTAATATTACATATATGGATTGGGTTGTGTTTACCTAACCTCACTAATAATGTGTTCCTATAACTCAGGAGTCAGGACAGATAATTTGGTTCTTTTATGAAATAATAGTCGTAGATACAGTAGTGCTTGCAACGATTGCATTAAGCCGTTGAAATACTTCAGAGAGGTAAAGGACACTTGGATCAAAACTTACCTGTCACTAGTATTTCAAAGGTTGTATGTCTTTATACAATCGTTGCATAAAGTTTTAATAACATATCTTATATCTACTATTAACAATTAGGCCTATCTATCTGTAAATTATATCCCTATCCAGTTTCCATAAATTATAAATAAATGTCAATGTTAATGTTATATAAATATAAAATATACCAGCCAAGCCAAGCTTATTATAATTTATTGTCATTTATATATTATTATTTTATAATTTATACATAGGGACATAGGCATTTAATTACTAACAATTCTTGCCGAATATTACCTCAGGAATTAATTCATGAGTGAAAATTGTCGCTGAAGTATATAAATAAAATAATGATAGGCATTGATATAGACATTCGCATTGATTGATTTACCCCACGCACTCGCACAACACCTGCCTGACGGGCGGCGGCCGCCGGCGCCACACCGTGCTGAACGACCACATTGTCTGGTGCGGAGACCAGAAACCCACTCAGCGTCTGGTCTGACCATCATGCTATGCGAATAGTTGCAATACTGTATTTCATTATGGAAATTCACTAATAAGTAATAACCATACAAAATTAGAGGTTTAAGATGTTTTTATAACTCTTATTTTGTATGGTAATTAGGGAATTTCTCAAGATAGGTATTATTATGAATACCATACCGTATGCTTCTTGATGAAAAACGAATCTAAATCCAGTTATCTCTTCTTCATGTTTGTTATATGTGCTACTTAGAATAATCACTTGAATATGAACAAACAACAGAAACAAATAATAACTTCAAAAAAGACTGTACCCATCAGAATAGTAAAGCTACACTACACCGTACACGTCAGTCATTGCAACTACTCCAGCTAGCTGCTGTCATCTGTCGCTGTAGGTTAGGTTAGGCGCGCTGATAGCGGTACTTTGCGCAAGCGTAACACTGTATCCCTACCCTTGTCACTACGCGGCAAGAGTGATTGGGCTGGGGTTATATTCATTGTCTGTTTAACTGTTATGAACAAATTAATACAACGCTGTTGAAACTGTCACAACTATACTACCGTATGCGTAAGTCTTGGCGGGGAGCACGTGCCCCCCCCCCGTATCCGCCAATGTATATTACGCAAACTGGCGAGCATAAAGAGATTACGATTCCAAGTTGTGTATATGAAATTGTGGAGATTAACACATTTATGTATAGTAAATAGCTTGCAATATTATTTGTTGGCATGTTCCAAACGTTCACGTTGACGAGTGTGGGAAACCTGCTCAGCGCAACGTATTTTCCGACAATCGAAATTGATCCTAATTACCAGTATGGATTGGGATTGCTAGGATTCTGCGGTTGCAATTCCATACGAAATATTCATGAGGGTAACAACAAGATTTACGGTACTACGCA